>VZQC01007209.1:454448-867378 GCA_009823505.1 Rhizomys pruinosus
ACAGGGCTATAGTCATAAAAACAACTTGGTACTGGCACAAAAACAGACCAGTTGACCAATGGAACAAAATTGAAGATCCAAACCTGAGCACATACAATTTCAGCCATCTCATATTTGATAAGGATGCCAAGAAGACACATTGGAGGAAAGACAGCATCTTCAACAAGTGGTGTTGGCAAAACTGGATCACCACCTGTAGAAGAATGAAATTAAACCCCCACCTCTCACCCTGTACAAAAGTCAATTCCAAATTGATCACAAACCTCAACGTGAAATCCAAAACTCTGGAGGTGATAGAAGAGAAACTTGGCAGCAGACTACAACACGTAGGGGTAGGAAAAGACTTCTTAAATCAGACAGCAGCTGCACAAGAAATAAGGTCATCAATTGACAAGTGGGACCTCATTAAACTCAAAAGCTTCTGTGCATCAAAGGAAACAATAAACTTGATCTATTTTTTTCGCAACAGAAATTTAACTAATAAAGAAGTTATTACCAGTAGAGAGGTGTTAGATTTTCTTGAAAAATATGACCATTCTGTTTTTAGAGGAATGCGGAAGACTTAGGACTAGAGATGGACTTGAATGGTATAAGAAGACCTCAGAAAGCTATGCTTACAGGAGTCTGTAAGACATTAGTGCTGAAAGTAATCCAGATGGGGGGCTGAGTTAATGTGATTTTGAATGGAGAATAAAAAAAAGAAAGAACAAAAACAAAAACTTATCAGCAACTGACCTAGGGGACATTCATGTAATGTTATGGCAAATAACACTGGATGCCTTCTTCCTCTGTCTGAAGATCTTCCTTAAGGTAAATTACAAATTGATAGACTAATTTCTTTGGTCATTTCAGAAGAACAAAACATTGAATTTTGTGCATGGTTGCCATGTTATGTTTTCTGCAGGTCTACAATGTAAAAGAGCAGGTGGGAAGGAACTAAGAAAAAATGTACAGTGTGTAAAGGAAAAGAGCACCAAGAATTTCAGTGTAGCAGACAAGATATGTCTGTGAAAAAGAGGCTGCAATTGTTAAAGAGCTTAGTCTCTTTAAGGAGATGCCTCCTCTTATTCACTGCAACAGTAGGAAGGCAGCCTTTAGAATAAGACATGATCCAGCTAGATTGCTATATAGTACAATGAAAAGGCACAAAGAGTTGTCTATGCCTAAAAAACAACAATGTTGTTTTTATAAGCTTCTATAAAAAGATTTCTATAAGTTTTCTGACAGTTTTTATAAGCTATTATAAACGTGTTCATCGGGGTCTACAGTACATCTTAACCTGCTAGCAAAACTTGGACAATGTCTTCCATAATATACTGGCTTTAGAGGCCTGAACGTTTCCAGAAGGAGGGGACAGTTTATCCTCGTGTGCAGTTTAAAGGAGCCTCTGAACCCAGACCACATGCTGTGGGGCATCTCTGTGAAAAGAAAACCCCAAGAGGCACGAAGTCCTGAGAAACTACTGCATGAAAAGTGTAAAAGTGAATTATTGCTTACATCAGGAATCCTAAGATTTTGGAAATACCCTAGCCATGAGACATCTACCAAGAAAACCTTCATACAGAGAGTTGAAACTAAGAGAGAAATGTATATTGCAGGAAGCAATCTTAGATGGGAAGAGTCATCTAAGTCTTTGAACTAAAGTCTGAGATTGGATATGAAGCTATAAGATTTGGTGTTTGTCCTGTTGTGTTTGAGTCTCATATGACCTCACTTTACCCTTATTCCCTGTTTTGAATAGGAACATAAATATCTGTGCCATTGGAATTTAAAAGTATGCAATTTGAAATTTAAGGCTATTACAGGGGGTTGCTGTTAAGAGATTGCATGTTCATTATTGGCATGTTCCTCCAACATTATGAACCCTAAGTCAAAATAAACCCTTTTATCCCTAAGTAAATTTTGTTCATTGTTGGTTAGCACAGCATCATAAAATTAGCTAATAAATATATCTACCTGCTGGATTATTCCTCTGCAGTTTCACAGAGTCCCAGATTCCAGGTAACATGTTGCAGCAGTCTCTCTGAAAAGAGGGGCCTAAGAGGCAAGGAATCTGGTCCGTGAGAGGCTTTAAATTTGATTAAAAGTATTATTTGTGCAAAAGTTAATATTATCTAACTGTAGTAGTTTTGTGCAGTACAAACATAATTCTACTCTGATTCCAATTCCCAGAATTTCCTTATTTGTATTATCTCAAAAGTTGTGTGTGGCTGTGTGGCCGTAAGCATCCAAAAGGAAAGTATAACCAGACATAAATAATCAGTAAGGACTGAGAAATTGTACTTCAGATATAAAACTTGAGAATCCTCCAAGCCTTCAATGCCAGATGGGGACTACTAAGGTATCCAGTTTGTAGACTGAGTGGCTACTGGGATTTCAGCCGCTTCAGAGTGTAGACTGCTGTTGTTAGACTACCCATGCTGTGTCAGGGAGGCCAGCGCAGGAAGATCAAGACAGGACACATGCTTGCTGGACCTCATTTGGGTGACCATGGTGGGGAGGGAACCAGTGTGGAGCAAGGGGACAGGACTGATGGTTGTTTGAGCTTGCCTAGGAAGAAACTCCAAGCACTCTCTTGGGGAAAACATGACATCTTTTGGTTAAAAAAACAAACAAAGATTATATTTAACAGTTAAAAATATTTTGTAAAATAATATTTCCTCTCTTTAGTGATACATGATACAACCATTCATAATTTAACCTTATGTAGTCCTATGATGTGTTCTATTATATAGGAATATTAATATTCATATTCTAAAAAAAGGAGAGAATGTAAAGTTATACTTCTTTTTACCTGCATGTAACTTTACTGTTAAAATTTGAATCTCTAAATGTTCTTTGGAATTAACCTATAGTTTATTTTCAGATTGTGTAATTTTAATTTATGTGTGGAGTGTATATATGCATGTTTTGGAATAATATAAAATCAAAGGTAACAGAAAAAGAGAGAGAAAAAAACTATTCAAAGAACTGACCAAAACAGTAAACTTGTGCATTGAAAAGGTTATAAAAGTCTGAGAAAAAGATGCAAGGCAGGACTTAACATGTATGACTGAATCCATGAGCTCTGGTGGTTGGTGGGGAGAATGAGGGGTGGGCATGGATGGGGGAATGAGTCTAAATTTCATTAAGAAATGTTGTATAAAATGCGCTCAATAAAAACTAAAAAGTTAAAACATTTTGTGGGTGGTAAGAGCTGATTTATGTATCATAAGAAAGCCAAAAGTGAAGGAAAATGGAGCTGGAAATGTGACTCAATAGTTAAGGGTAGTTTCCCTCCTTAAGTCCAGTTCCAAGGGATCCACCACCCTATACTGAACCTGTGGACACATGTATGTTCTACATTTACATACATGCAGGCAAAATATGTATAAACATAAATAAAAATGAAAAAATGCAATCTTTTATAAAAATGAGCCAAACAATTTAAGACAAAAGGGATATCTGAATTTTTAATATCTGAGGATTTATATTACTTTTTAAGAAATGTGATAACAGTATTGCCTAAAATATATAGAAAATATTTCTCTATGTGAATCATGACCCCCAAATCCTGCATAAACCAACATAAATTTCTCTAACATATGTGTGGTGGTTTGAATGAGTGTCCCCCATAGGCTTTAAGAATTCAGACATTTTGTCTCCAGTTGGTGGCACTGTTCTTGGAAGTCTTAGAAGGTGTGGCCATGCTAGAGGAAGTACGTTATTGGGGGCAGGCTTAAGCATTGCAGTCTCCAGTTGCTCTCTCTGCTTCCTGTGTTCATTGCGAGATGTGACCTTCTGCTTGCTGCTCCAGCTCCAGCCGCCATGCCTCCCGCCACAATGGACTCTAATTCCCTGGAACCGTCTATAGTAAGCTCAAATAAACTCTTCCTTTTATAAGTTCCTTTGGTCATGGTGTTTTATCACAGCAAGAGAAAAGTGACTAATACAATATGTCTCTTAAGTCTATGCAGAGGTATGTCTCTCAGCATCTCCATGCTACCCACAGCAAGACAGTGCTCAGAACGCCCAGTCGTGTTGACACCAAGCTTTGAGATCCCTGAAGGAATGAAGCTCCTTACAACCTTGAGGTCAGCAGAAACAGCAGACATGAGTTTCATAACAGAGTTGAAACAAAATTCTCCTCTTTGTATCTCCTCCACTATGATGTGGACAATGAGACTGAAGCAAGAGCTGTCTCCAACCCAGCAACTCTTTTTTCTTTTTCTTTATCAAACCCAGAAAATTTTATTTCAAATTATGCTGGTAGTTGGAATTTCCTTTATTCTTCTGTTTCTCTCATTTGAAAATGCCCATTCACAAACTCTTTATTTTGTAATAAAACATGTATGTAACACTTTAACACTAAATATTTGGAATTTGAAAATAATTGAAATATATGTTCGATTATAAAGGTATTCAAAATTTTGTGGTGCAGAAGGGAATGAAAATAAAAAAAAAAATTAGAAGCACTCCATTGAAGGCCAGTAACTGACTATGCTTGAATTTCTTATATAATAAAAATAAAACCTAATTTGCTTTATACTATCTAGCAATACAGTGATGTACTTTAGTATTTGAAGATTTGTGGCTAGTCTATGTATTTGAATGTGTGTACATATCTTACAGGGGGGCAGGGAGAAAAGAAAGTATACATACAATAAGGAAAGAAATGAATTGTATAGAGTGTAACTTGAAGTGAAATGAAATTGCTGCCCACTCTAATACTTTTTATGTTCACTATAAATAAGGCATTAATTAATCTTTAGTCTTTAAGCAGAGAGTGTTATTTCTGTGACACAACATGCATAATTAAAGAAGTGAGTTCACCAGCTTATTATGCATATTTTACAGCATACATTTCTGTTAAAACTTGATTCGTTTGTTTCAGTTGAGAATTTCAATTTGTGTTCATAAGTTGCATGTTTAATTAATTTTAAACAATATTGTATTTTTATTTTTTGTGTATGAATATACTTCTTGCATGTATGTACATGCACTGTTGTCTTGCAATGTTTACAGAGATCAGACAAGGGCCTCCATTCCCCTAAAACCATATTTACAGATGGTTGTTTACCTGTATACAGGTCCTGGTAACCAAACCTGGGTTCTCTGCAAGAATATTCAGGGCTCTTTTCTGCTGAGCCATCTTACCAGATGAATAAAAACTTCAAATACGATTTTACTTTTATTTTTATTTCCTAAGATACCAGTATGCTATATACATATTTTCCTTTCCACTTAAACATAGGAGTGCCTCTGAGTGAACATTTCATGTAACTGATTTTCTGAGTAATGCAGGATCTTTGATAATTAAAAGCACAAAAAATACAAATGAGAAAAATATTGACCTTATTCTTTTATGAAATAGCCAATAGTAATATTTCCAAATACTGTTCCATTTTAATGACTTTTAAAATTGCCTGCAAATTTCTGTACATATTAAAAAATAATCATTTTTGCAGATGGCTATAAAAGATAAATTTAACTTGCTTAGTCTTAATTTTAAAAAATAGCCGTACATGAAAAAGGCTTAATAGTAACTGCTTAATAGGGCAAACCAATATCTAAACACAACAGAGGGTACAAAGACATGACATCTGTTAAAGGTTTTTTTGTTTCCTATTGTGTCTTTTGTGATGAATAAAACAGATGAAGTGTGGGATTTGGACACCTGTCTTTATTCTAAATGTTTTGTTTGTCGTGATTTGTTAAAAATGGATCTCTCAGCACTAAATCTTAGATTTCTACAGTAATAATGAAATATATAGAAAGAGCTGTAAATGATTAAACTTATACAAAATTCAAGTGCCATTATTCAGAAATTTAATTTTTTGGAACACAAAGGCTCTGTAGTTGTATAGTTACTATTAAGTAGAATTATGTCATGACTATTTTAACATCAGAAAAGTATGCTTCATAGTGTTGTAACTGGCATAACCTTAAAATATGAGTGTTCTCTGTTTAAGAATTGATTGGAAGGCTGCTGAATTCATGCCAGTGGCTTTTGTTCATTTCTTTCTTTTTCACTTTTAATTGAATTTTTGAAAATTTCCTACACTATATTTTTATATTTAATTATATTAAATTCTGGTATTCGAAGGTAAGACCCTATTGCTGAAGACAGGACAAAACTCTGGACATAGGACTTAGACCAATGCAGGTGGAATTAACATTTAAACCTTGAAACCACCTCCCTGGAGGATATTTCTCATAGAATAGGAGGACACTTTGCAAGCTGCTAAATGAGAGCATCAATGAATGGTGTAATCCCAGCTTTAATGCGTAATGAGCATAACAGTGTCCAGTAAAGCAAGCTATATTGGTGCAGTAGAGGAGCTTTTATCATGGTGGTAATCAACAGGTATCTAGCTGGATTTAAAGCCCACTCATTGGTGGGGGGCGGTATTCATGTTTGGTAATGTAAACATAGCAAAATACACATGGTTGAGGAAGTAATAGATTACAGAGAAAAATATAAGGTTTTAATATACCTAGAAAAATGTAATTTTTCACTATATGTTAAATATGAAGTATTCTTTAAAAAGATTGTTCTGTAACACAGACTATTGCAACACAGAGTTCCATAACTGGTCACATACAGAGAATATATGAATCAGAGATGCTCAAATAAATGATACATTTACAGTAGTTCCTTTACACCTAAGAACATAGTTGAACAAGAGGCAGAGATAAAGCTAATGCACCTTGAAACTCAACAATGAAGCTCCCTCAGGCAACAGTAGGACACGAACAAAGGACACAAATTTGGTCAAAGCGTAGATTATTAGATTCTACAGAGTACAGGACTTCCTTGTACAAGACTTCTGCTTAAATTAAACTCCACCAATGTGAAAGAGGTGGGCAGAAAGATTGTAAGAGCTGGGGAGAAGGTGCACAACCATATGGAGACAGTCTCCCAGGCTCCTGGAACCTTGCTTATATGAATCTACAGCAAGTGATTCTGCATGCCCAAGACCCATGCCAATTCAAGCATATGAAAACCCAGCATAACACTGTGGAAATGGGCGCCAGGGCCGGATGGCTTCCTCCATGCTGTGAAATTCCCGCCTCCCAGATCACAAGCCTCACCATCCTAAGTATGGTAGTCATGCCCAGCCATGGCTCAACTGTCTGCCTGGGGCACAAGGAGGGAAGTGGAAGGGAGAAGAGCAAGAAGGGGAAGTGGGTCTGTGAGAGGGCAATTAACCCAAACAGATCTGAAGAACTGGGAGTTGCATCAGTGAGCAAAATTCATTTATTGCATGGGTTTTAAGCACTTAAGTAGTTTTGTTGGGCTCTTTGACCAGGAGATGGGCAGGACAGGAGGTGGGCTGGACAGAGGAGAAGCCTATGTGTGTTCTGCAACAGCTAACTTTTTGTTGTTGTCGTTGTTGTTATTGTTTTGTTCTATTTTTATTCTGGATTTTTAAAATAAAATACGTTTATTGTTTTTTGTGTAGTTCATCATTTTTCTGTACAATTTATTTTTTAATACAAGCTGCTTCTTCAATTTAAAAAAATTAATTTATTTCTGCATGTGTGTAAATGTAGTGTCTGCATGCAGGTTTGTGCACCCGTGTCGTGCAATGCTGCGGAGGTCAGAAGAGGGTGTCGGATTCCCCTGGAACTGTGGTTCTCCTGGAATAGGAGTTTCAGATGGTTCTCGGCCGCCATGTGGGTGCTGGGGATCGAACTCCGGTCTTCTGTAAGAGCGTTTGGCGCTCTTAAGTGCTAGGCCATCTCTCCAACCCCATTTCTGTACAATTTAAACATATTCCTCTTTCCCTGTCTCCCTCTGCACCCCAGTTAATGTATTCGCCATAGATATCTTGCTTCTTTTTCTCAGTGTTTTTAAAGATTTTTCTCTGCAGAGGTGTATTATTTGGGCATAATTTACCTATATCAGTTAGTTCTTTGACCCAGTCCTTATGTTGTTGTTGTTGTTCCCTCCCATTTGTATTACTCCAAAATTTGCTTATATAAATGTGGCATATATACCAAAATTATGCCCTCAGAAACTAAACTGTATGTTACTTTCCTAAATATGGTTATGAATTGGCATTTTCCCTTTATTTTTATATTACTCTAAAATATGAATACATATCTTCCACCCATATATGGCAATGACAATGTCTGAAAATAAGTGGTAAGTTAATATTAGGGCCCATTAAGAGATTCACATTATAACAGCACAGTTGAAAATGGCTAAGTTTTTTTGGCAGGACAAGTGTACCCCCCACTCCCCCAGGGAAGCTTATGGTTGCACCACTTGCCTCCAGAGGGCGCGTCTGATATGCCTCAGGGGGGATATGGTTTGGGAATGCTAGTCTTCCAGGCACACTCCCCAGGGCATTGGGCTGCAGATTCCTGATGTCCAGTATGGCGAGTGGGAACAGCTCTCATCTCCTGCTGGCCTAAGATTTTCGGCACGAAGCCGGCATTCTAGGTTATCGGGAAAAGATGCCACCTTTCTTAACTCAGCCATAATGGATTCACCCTGCCCCACAAGGGCCCAATTTATTAGAAGAATTATTAGCAGGTGTTTATGGTTTGGGTTAAGTATAGTTGATCTTCTTTAAGGGAGAGACTCTAGATAGGGTGACTTGACTCAAGTGGATGAACTTGCATTGAGGGGCATTTGGCTACATTAACTTGACAGGAATAGGTCTTAACATATATGGCAGAATTCATGAAATCCGGTGGGGTGAGCTAAGGGATATTGTCTGAATGGGGGACAGAGTATACAATTACATTCAATAAAAATAATAAAATAAATGTAATATGCTTTGGTAATAAAACGTAGGAAATTTTCCATTTGAAATGGATGCATCATAGAAATTATATTATTTTCAGTATACAATGGAATTCATTCAAGGAAAGAAAACATCTGTGCAGACAAGCTTATCATGGAACATAGGGAATCAAAAGAAATTAATTTATATATTAATTCCAATGCATCAGAAATTTATATAAATGATGTATAAAATTGGTCAATTAAGCTGGGCATGGTGGTGCACGCGTTTAATCCTAGCACTTGGGAGGCAGAGGCAAGCGGATCTTTCTGTGTTCAAGGACAGCCTGGTCTACATAGTGAGCTCCAGGACAGCCAGAGCTACAGGGAGACCCTGTCTCAAAAAGACCAAAAAGAAAAAATAGGTCAATTAATTACTTTTCATAAATATGTTTTAAATATTAACAATCAACATAAATTACTTTTTGTAATTAGAATTAAGAGAAAGATTCAAATTTTACTGCTTAAACATAAAGGTATCTCATTGACTTAAATTGCAAGATAGGTACAAGGATTTTCATTTTTCAATTAAATAGAGCAATGCAAATGTAGATTCCCTTTTACACTTTTTCCTAAAGAATGAATGAAATTACAACAGAATTACCAACAATTTTATTAAAATACATATAATTATAAAACACAGTCATAACTTATTTATAATATATAAAATAATCATTGGTAATTTGCTTCGGTAATTAGAACCATAGCTAAATACTACAAAATTAAGATTATTATTTTGAAATAAAATTTACATTTGAAAAATTTATTAACTCATGAAAGTAGGTGATACAAATTGAAGTATCTTTTATTTTCTCCTATGGATATTACTTTGGTCTTGTTATATTTCAATCATACCAACTATATAGAATTGACATATAAATTTGAGAGCATTATATTTGCCATTCCTTGTTAGAGTAAGGTTAGTAGTTTTCAATTTTTCAACAAATAAAATTAAATGTATTCATACACAGTTGTTGATGAAATATATAAAAAGCCATTTATTCCCACCTTATAACTACAACATTATTTAGTTAAAATATTTCCTGCAAGAGGTACATCTTTATAACATTTCTAATCAAAATTGGGTAGAAAATAGAAATGCTAAAAGATGAAAAGATAGTTCATAATTGATTGTGTTGCTATTCAGTTAAAAAATCTGGGGATATTTTTTGTTTGGATCAGCCTCAGAATAAATTAGAATTAACAAGGGATACTATTATTCAGAGAGCTGTATGAAATGATAATGAAATACTTGTGAAGTTTTAATGATTAAATTTTCCCTATGGAGTTCCTCTGCTGAAAAATCATTAAAAGTATTTGCTAACATCTCTGAGCCCTAAAAAAATTCTCACAGTGATTCAAATTTGAATAACACTATTTCAAAAAATGAATGTAATGATACCTTTAAAGGAAGATGGTTATGATTTACGTGGCACTTTAAAGTTTCTTAATTTTTTTTCTAAATTATAATATCCAATATTCCATATTCTTGTACTTACTGCTTAAATTTAAGTTTTAAGGGGGTTATGGTATGTTCTGGGAATTTCAGAGGCTATATTCATGGATTTGGGTAACAATTTTTATTCATAATTTAAAAAATGGGAAGTGGAACTCAGTGGTTGCCAGTACATATGTGTATTTCAGTACTCAAGCAGGGGCTGAGAGAAAATAGAATTAAAGGACTCCACAATGAGTATACTTCATTATGCAGAATGGTCCCTAAAAAGCCAATGCATTCTCCACTTAAAGAAAAGAGAAAATGTTAAAACCCACATTATTATATCTGGGTTCCAAATTGTGCATAATAAATAATAAAACTGCTTACATTTTAAATTATTCTCTGTCACAATGTTACCACTTAACCTGAGAAGAACATACTCATTTACATTCCAAGGGTGGTTTGAGATTTGAATTAAACATAAGTGTACACAAGAAAGGCATCCTGTGATGTTTTCCAGGAAGTCAGCTGCTAAGCACTTATTAACTAATATATTTTCTTGGCAGTTAAATGGCAAACTAAAGTGCATTTTACTGTCAAAGAGAAGCAATGGAGCTGAGTGCCAAGACAGCGAGATTTCTGTCTCAGCTAGAGCAACTCGTATGACCTTAGACAAATCAGGATTTCAGATTTCTGTTCTTTATTTTTAAACCTTTTTCAATGAAGGAATTGATTAGCTATCTCATGCTATTTTCCAACTTAAAATGATTTTTAAGAGGCAAGATAATTAATTTTTCTTCAGAATGATCACGTCTAGATTCTTTATTCGATCAACGCTTCTTTGTATGGAACCAGAAAAAATTTTCATGTTATTATTTTCTCTATGATATGTGGGATGATGGTGTAAGCACTGAAACGGATTTCCTGGGAACACAATGGCAGGAGTATGCATCACTCTGGGAGATATCATCATGGGGACTCTATAAACTTGCCTTCTCTAGATATCCTGTGGCCCGTTGTATAGTTTTCATCCCAAATTCATGAAAATGGCAGATTTTATGAACATTTAAACAATCTGCTGTGAAGACATGGAATGCTGGCTATTATGGGGCTTTCAAATAATACTGCACAAGCAAATAACTAATACATTTGCATCTTAGTGCAACTGATAGAAATCCACAGTTGCTGAGGAAGGTAATGTTGCCAGGCACGGTGGAAATGGGTGGCTACCATGGGTATTTCATTCCTACCCTCACATATGATACAGATTTAAAGCAATTTGATTTCATCAGTATTCAAATGTCATCACTTCTCACCATATCCACCTGGTCACTTTAAATAAATCCCAGCTGATTTAAAGTGATGTGATGTTTCTGAATTCCATGTTTGATCTAATAAGGACCTTGTTTTTTAATTATAAAGGATTAGCACTGGCTTGTCTTACCAGAACTAAACTACGTGAGCTCTCAGTGCAAATCCGCCCTTAAAAAGTATACCTGAGTTATACCCATTCACGCCTTGAATGTAATGTACTGTAACACAGTTCTCAGATACAAACTGGATCCAGCTATTCTCTGTAACTAATTTTCACATTTGCTTCCTGTCATTGCTTATGTCTCAGCTGTATGAAAGTCCTTCCCTGTTAAATGCTTATCTAATGCACTACATACCTCTCCCTACAACTTCATTGTCACCCCTTTTGATTTTCATAGCAAATATCTAATAACATTACTGGTTTTTAATTTTAAAATTCTCCTTTCTACTACATACTATGTTATATGAGAACAGAAGATTGTGCCTTATTAATGGTAACTTCCAAATGAGTGCATCAAAATACTGTAGGATTTAATGATAAAGAAGACAAATAATGGGGCTGGAGAGATGGCCTAGCGGTTAAGAGCTCCAACTGCTCTTGCAGAGGACCAGGATTCGATCCCCAGCACCCACATGGAAGCTAAGAACCGTCTGTAACTCCAGTTCCAGGGGAATCCGACACCCTCTTCTGACCTCTGTGGCATTGCATGACATGGGTGCACAAACCTGCATGCAGAGAATACATTCATACACATATGAAAATAAATAAATAAAAGTTAAAAAAAAGAATACAATACAATACTTGAGGACGTAATATGAGTAACAGACAGGAAAATGTATGTAGAAGTATCTTTAACACAAATGAGATAATGTTCTGGAGTGATATATAATCATATTTATTGCATATACATATTCACTTATTTTTATTTCATGAATTATATAGTTTCTCATTCTAACATGATTTCCAGTATAATTCTCAGGAGAAAATCATCTATTTCCAAGACAACTCTAAAATTTAAGTTCAAGTAAATTTTACACAATAAATACTTCCTGTAATGCTTTCCACTGAACCTTTTAATAAGTTCTCTGTAATGTTTTATTTCACAGGACTGGAAAAGGATATTACACAATTTCTAGGTTAAACACTATAAATCAAAATTTGTTAAGGAAATTATTTGTGGTTGTATATTAACATCTTAAATAATTTGATATCATTCTATGTTTTAAATATCTAAACAGTGGGTAAGACATCAAACATAAAAATAAATGAAGTTATTTAATTGTTTTTAAATGTTCTTATTAATGGTACAATTGTACAGAGCATGTCTTCAGAACACTGGATATTTGCTGTAAACATTTAAATTTAAGGTATTTGTTATGAAATTTAAAATATGCAAAAATAAAATACATTGAGGTGAATTGTAACCAATATCTATAAATTTTCCCTCCATTATTAGTAAACTTTAGCATTTTCTCATTTGTTGGTGAGAAATATTGATCCTTTCTTGCACATAGCAGATTTATAAATATGAAATTCAGTTTTGATTTTACAATTCATCTAAATTATGCATTGCAATTTTAAATGAATACAGCATTACACTATAACTGTAGAAATATAGTTTTCATTAATTTAAAAGGTTTTAATTTGTACATGTCAGACATAATTTTATTTTAATCCTTGTGGGAAATTTCTTAGGATTTATCAAGTTTTCTAATGTTACTAATCCTGTGTCATGGCCTGTAAAATGCTATCTATCCAGTGAAGAAAGGAATTATTTTTAAAGCCCTTATTGAATATTAAATTATATAATTTATTAGTATAATAAGCTACTTATGAGATGTATGCAGGTTTACAACATTATTAAAGGAAAACATGTATAATGGCAAAATTAAGGGGAAGGAGTACAATCTTCTTAGTATTGTAATATACCAGACTACAGCATTATATTTATAATATAGGACCACTATGTATTTAACTGTAACCTTTTTTAGATAGTTCTTTCTGTGTAGCCCCAGATGACTATAATACTCTTGCCACACACTTCTCTTTAAAAATTTTTATTGAGCTTTTGTAACTTTATAGAACTGTTCTTGTCCAAGTTTATACCACATTCCTCATCCTTGCCTCTTTAACCCCAGACTTCATGGATTCTTCCATACATGGTAAGTCCTATCCAGTCAAGCATTTGTACCCAGATGCCCCTAATTCAAATTCAAACACTGGAGGGTAGTCAGACCATCGTTATATAGTAAATAACATATATTCTCTTTCGCCCAGTAGCAATTAGTCTTCAATATTTCCCAGGGTAGGGCCAGCCCACCATCCATTTCTCTCTTCTCCCCTGGGCCTTTGTGCAAGCTTCAATTGGCCTGAAAGCCTCTGCTCCCCTGTGTTTATGAACCAGGTCTGGCTCTTACAATCTTTCTGGTCCCTGAGCCAAGGGTGGATGAAAATCAATACAGGAGTGCTACCCAGAAATACAATGTAATAGTTTATTCTTTAAAAGTGCATCAGTTGTGCCCTTTTATGTGCATCACACTCTGTTACAGGATGCTTCACTGGTGAAAGTTGAGAGATGCAATAGTTTTCTTCATAATCCTCATTCTGCTATGTTCCATAAGGCTTAAATGTAGAGGTTAGGCAGCAGATGTGTCCTCTATGACTGGGCATCTCTCAGATGTATATCCTCTTTGTATGACCAGTTGTAGAACTGCAGTAGCTGCCATCTATTGCAAAACTGTAGCTTCCCTGATGATTGGTGTACAGTATGCTTGTCTGTAAATATAAAGGTCCATGCTTAGAGTATGTTAAAAATTTCACTTGTCTAGGGATGTAACAGGGCTATAATTTTTCTCTAGGATCTATATCCTTTCCAGCCATGTGTACTTGGCTTATATTACAGTGCTACCCATGAGTTCATTCCCACTGAAAGGACTTTAAGTCTAATTGGTAGGTAATAGTACCAACAAGAGGGGTAGCTTTTTGTCCCAGTTGTTATGGTTATTAACATTTAGGGCTAGTTTGGACCATTGATTGACCCTCTCTCTTAGCAGTTTACATCTTGTATTATGAGAGCTAAACTTCAGGTAGAAGGCTTCCAAGTCAGTTCTTCTCCAAGCCTTGTGTCTTAAGTACGTCCTGTCTTCAGCAGTAGGCATGTATCTATTGGTTTTGAGAGATAACCAAGAGCTTTACCAATAGCCTGGGTTATTTTGGGAGTCTCATGGACCACTCTTACCAACCACCCAGACTGGGGTCTTTTCTCTCTTGCACTGTATTCCTTGCTGAATTGCCACAGTCTCTTTATAACTTGGATGATAGACATGAACTGTGAGTGTCAACCTTTCTAAAACAATGTACTTGTGTATCTTAACATTTTAAATATCTTCCAATTCTTGTAATTGCTTTATATTTGTACCAAATTTTACTAAGCTATATTATTGTTTTATATAAATAGATAGATAGATATAGATATAGATATAGATATAGATAGATATAACACGTATCCATTCTAGTAGGAATGAGCATTCTACTTTCTCTTTTGCAAACTGCAACCATAAATATTCAGGTAAATTACCATGGTGCAAAGAGTATGGACATTTTTGATAGAGTTAAGCATTTTGTAATATATTACACTAAGGTAATGAAAAGCATTTCTAAATTTGTTATTCCAAAGATACTAGCAGGCTGTAAGTGTTCTTTATTTTCTTATCCCGAATTAACCATAAAACAGACCAAGAGTAATAGACCAAGCTATTAGTTTGCACAATAAGATACTCCTTGAGAAACAGTGTATAAAATAGCAATGAAGTGAATAGAATCTTTAATAATCATGCCAACTTTAATTGAACCCTAGGGTAATATTTTGAGTTTATATGAATGGTAGGAAGATTTGTCCATTAGTGTGTTCTAACATTGAGTTAACCCAACTCAAAGTCCCTCCCTGTCCCAGTCAATAGGGAAGACTTGTACACTGCAGTGCCCATGGCTTCATAACTTTCTGCAACATCAGTGCACCCTGAACCAGGAGAAGGCAGATGGATCCTCCTGATTTGGGTTCAGGCTAAAGAAAAATTTTCTTTTCCAGAAAAATGATAAATTAAATGACTGATTGTTGGCATAAACAAATGATCAAACAGCTAAATCTGGTAATGGTAAGACAGTCTGAAACAAATTCAAAATATGTGAATTAAAATCTCATTGGCATTTTAAAATTCAAAGCTTTGCTTTGTTGACAATATTAAAATATAGAACTATATTTTCATTCCCCCTTCCCCAATTTTTATTCAAAACTTTTTGATGTTCAAATCATTTAGCATAAACCACATAAAAGTGCATTTTGTGGTAGCACTATTTTTGTAACATAATATATTTTGTCAATACTCTTTTTTTTGGTATGCTTGAGACAGGGTCTCCCTTTAAGTCCCAGCTGGCCTGGAGCTCACTCTGTAGACCAGGCTGGCCTTGAACTCTCAGATATCCACCTTTTTCTGCCTCCCAAGTGCTAGAATTAAAGGCGTGCACCAGCACACCCCGCACATCAATCAATACTTTTTGTAACAGAAAAAATAAATTTTACAAATATCAATTATTTTGGTTCATTAATTCCCAAGTTTGTGGTTTAATCAGCTATGCATTCATTTATAGAGGTTACTTATTGCTTTGTTATTGGATATTCAAAATAGAGATGACCATAATTCAATCTCTATCAGTGAGTTACATTTCAATTCCTAAAAATAGTTACTTTTATATTAAAAACGTTTTTCCTGGGGCTGGAGAGATGGCCTAGCGGTTAAGAGCACCGACTGCTCTTACAGAGGACCCAGGTTTGATTCCCAGCACCCACATGGCGGCTGAGAACCGTCTGTAACTCCAATTCCAGGAGAACTCCAGTTCCACGGGAATCTGACACCCTCTTCTGACCTCTGCGGCATTGCATGACACGGGTGCACAAACCTACATGCAGACAGTACATTCATACATATAAAAAAATAAATAAAAAATATTTTCCTGTCTCTTAATAGATCTTCATATTTGCTGCATTCTGATACATGGCATTTTTAAAAGTAAATGTGCAAGAATTTATCTCTTGCTTACATTCCTTTTCATTATTAGATTTATTACCAGTAATTCTTTTAATCTTGCCATTTCATCAAATTCTATACATTTCATGGACCTTTCATTGTGTTTTATCACAGTCTAATATTACATTTAATTGTAGTTTTTAATATCGTTTTCTTCACAAAGTAAACATGCAGGTCTCATTAACAGTGTAAGTTGGTATTAATGTGTTCTACTCTGAAAGTCTATAAATTCTTCTTCTTAAATAATTATTTTGCCAGATATAAAGAATGGTTTTATCAATAAATATTTGAATAAAGAATAAAATACATGGGATAAACAAACCTAAAAACAATCTTGATTACCACTCTACTGCTGTAACAACTAGCATATGTGTAGTGCAATCACATGTGTTTGATTTCTGTGTCTCTGGGCGCTTAATATTATGGGCACGTTATTCTTTCTATTTTTTTCAGTTTCATTGATTGAATGCAGTGTCACTACATGCTTAACAAATGCTAGAAATGAGCTACAGCCTCATGCTAATACACAGTACCAACTAAAACTTTTGTATAATTTTGTACTTTTATATTTGTGTTGAGTATGCACCATGAGTCATATTTTGTATATTATGAATTTAATTCTTGATTTTGGTTTCAGATTTTATAAAGGTCTATTGAAAAGTTTTAAATTTTAATGAAGTGCTGTTTATCTCTATTTACTTCTAGTGGTAGTACATTCTGCACCATGTTTAAAATCATTAGTTTGTTCCAAAATAATACAGATAAAATTCTGTGTTTTTCTTAAAGGATTTATGCATTCATAGTTCATATATTTTCATAAAATAAGATGTCAGAAGACATTTTATGTTAACCATTTTATAAATGTAATAAATATATTATCTTTAAATTTGATACTTTGTGATTTATTTCTGTTGTTTCCCTTTTTAAAATTATTTGACATTTTTCTAGATTGTTCTAGTTGGCATTATATTTTTAACAAAAATTTATAAGCTTTCAATAAGTAGTTTCATTCTGACAAATTTCAAATAAAGTTGTTTTTGGTTGTTTCTGAACAGTTGCCCCCACCCCTCTTGTATTTTACCACCAGTAACAACCTTCTTTCCACTTTGGTATCCCTTGAGAATTATACCTCTCATTACTCAGCATCTAAAATTGTTTTCATATTGTTCTCAGTTCTTTTAACACGGATAAAATCTTAATACATTTTAAATTTCTAATATTGTTTCTTTAAGCAACATAAGTTTTAACCTTTTTATCTATTATTTTTTATTTTATTTTATGTATGTCTGCAGAGGATATAAAACGCTATCAGATGCCCTGGAACTGGAGTTATAGATGGTTGTTAGCCACCATGTGGGTGCTAGAAATCAAACACTAGTACGCTGCAAGAGCAGACAGTGCTCTTAACAGCTGAATCATCTTTCCAGTTCACATGCTTTGTAATCACATAAAGAATTACATTTTCCTATTTTCTATTAGAATTTTCAAGATGCTCTCTTACTCTATTGAATTTTCTTTTAATTTTTAAGGAAATTCTTATCAGTTTGCTTGCATTATCTGAGTCCGGATTCAGCTCACAAGCTCACAGAATGTTCCACATGACGCAGCATCTTCACTTGAAGCTGCAGACTTTGATAAGCTCCACTAGTGCTCTGAAGTTCCACATCATTCGTCAAGTTCAGCAGAAGCTCTGGACTCAGGATGGGAACCAGATCTGTGGTGTTTTGAATGAAAATTATGCCCATAAGCTCACATAAATGAACTCTTGGTCTCCAGTGGGTAGTGCTGCTGTTTGGGAAGATTTGGGAATCTTTGGGACGTTATAGTCTTGCTAAATCAAATACAGCTTTGGCAGGGTGGGATGGGTGTTTCAAGTAACACAAAACTTCTAGTTCTTGCTCTCTTTGCAACCTGTTTGCAGTTGAATATATGATCTATCATATTCCTGGTCCAGTTGTCTGGTGCCATGCAACTCCCTCCATTTAGACTCTCATAAACTGTAAGCCAAAACAAAATTTTCATAAGTTTATTTGGTGTTTCATCACAGCAATAGAAAAAAGAAGTGTAGTATTGACAGACACAAGACAGGGTCATTTGAATAACAACTATCTGATAGAAATGTTTAAACAAGAAGACATTAGAAAGATGTGTCTCAAGTTCTAAACACCCACTGTTAATCCAGGCAATTATGTCCAGCAAAACCATTACCTTTCAATAAGAAATAAATCTTATAATGATAAAAGTAGAGAAAAGGAAGTCATGCCTATTAAAATATATCTATGGAAGATAATGGAAGCAATACTTTGGACTAAAGACAAGGATAAACAAACCAAACACTCCAAAGGGACAAATAAATAATGTCAGTACAATCAAGGAACCAAAGAGCACTGGGGGACACAAACCTGTCTCTATATTATGGTCTTGATACATATTTACATATACATATATGTGCAGACATATATATGCATATACATTATGGTAAAGGAATTTGATGAGTGATTTGTAATAGTGGGTACAGATAAGGTAGGGGATCTAGACATGATCAAATATAGTGTATGAAATTCACAAAAAATCCACTAAAACTAATAATAAGAATAAATATACTTGAAATGCATCATTAAAAACAAACTCAGAGCCTGGTGTTGTGATGCCTGCCTTTAATTCCAGCACTTGGGACCAGAGGCAGAAGATTTCTGTGAGTTCAAGGGCAGCTGCAGCTTTAGGAAGACTTTGTCTTAAAAAGACCCAAAATAAATAAATAAATAAATAAAACAACCTGCCTAAAACTCTTAAATAAACAAGCCTAAAAGTGACATAACTAACTAAATATTATAAATTAATATTAATATTTCATAATAATTTTAAATATTAATTATGTAAAGTTCACAACAAAGAGAAACACAGGGACTGGAGAGATAGCCTAGCGGTTAAGAGCACTGACGCTCTTGCAGAGGACCAGAGAAACACAATAGCAGATTGAATTACAAAACAGGATCCAACATTTTGGGCTTCACAAAATATACCTAAGTAGCAAAGACAAAAACCATCTTAGCATATAACAATAGGAAAAGACTTTTTCTAGAAAATGTTACTGGGAAGAAAACAATAGGAAAAGACTTTTTCTAGAAAATGTTACTGAGGCTATTCTATGTCACCAAATAGAACTCAAAGGAAAAAGAGTCAGAAGAAATAAAGGTCATCTCATACTCATTACAGGAAAAAATCCATCATGAGTCTATTACAGTACTTAAAAGACAGGAAGCAAATTCAGGTGCTCCTAGTTTAATGAAATAAGGATGATTAGAGGTGAAGACAAAAAAATTTGCTTTTAATTTATTTATATGTGTATGTATATATGTGCATATGTGTATGTATGTGGATATTCCATCTAACTCAGAAGTAGGTGGTCTAAGCATCATGATGGATAATATGCATTTGTGAACCTAAATGTTTTCTGAAGAAAGTGTCTAAAGATATTTTTGAAAATTAGGTAAATTGCTTAACTGAGAACCCTAATTAAATATACTAATATATTATATGAAATGAATATAGAATAGCATAAGTAAAAATTTATATTCCAAAACTTAATTGTGTGGTCAAAGCAAGGAATGATCCAATCAACTCAAAACAGAAACTCAGCAAAGAAAACACTAATTCCCAAAGTTTTACGTAGGTCATATGGAATCATGTGCACTCCAAAGGTCTTAGATAGCCTCACCTCCCCATCTTTGTTGCTTGCTGCACACAGAGTTTTGAACCAGCTCCATTCCACATGTAATGGTCCTCAGGTTCTAGTGTCACACACAGGTCTCAATTGAAATTTGTGCTTCCTATGAGAGCTTTACACATCAACCTCTCAAGGCTCGTTCCAGGACTCCAAACTTGCCAGACATTATCTGGATTCATTATCACTCATTATCACTCTCAAATAACAGTGCAAGGTTCCATAATCATCTCAACTTTAGACCCCTTGATCCCTGCTAAACCAGTATATACAATGACATTATTCAGCTCTTCTTGAAACTCAGGATGATACCTGGTCCCATTGAGCCACATTTGCATTTCCTCTTCTGCACAGACTGATGGCAAATATATTCCTAGGTAGTTTTTAGAGTACGCAACACTGTTAGTGATGGTCTCATTTTAGACTTTTATTTTTCCACTGAAATTGAATTTTTACAAGATAAATGCCTTCCATGAATGGGACGTGCCTTCAGTATAAATTTTCTGTTTTTCCAGTGAAGAGGGACCTTTCAATTTGGGTCGGTCTCTAGAAAATTTACAGTTCTTTGTTCTTTGTTGTTTCACTTTGTGAAACTTTTAAACTGGCTCACACACCATTACTTACCAAATTTACATTTCCTTATTTTTCTGGTATACTCAATGGCCTCTCACTGTGAACTTAAATGAGATCAGTGAGCAGTAGCAATAAGACATATAAATGTCTTCACGTCTAAAAAACTCCTTTTATAAACAAATTATCCCATTATATGAACATTTAACCCCTCCCCAAAATATCACAAGAATAGGTCTTTCAACAGTTCCTGAGAGTCCTGTTCCCCTTTGAAATTCACGTGTAGGACCTCCATTCTCATTTCTCTCAGCACTCCTGTTTGTGAAATGCCCACCAAATGGCCTATTAAACACTGTGGAACTCTACATCTTTTGGAGCCACAACAATACACCTTTTCTTCTTATTCTTCCTGTGTGAAGTTCCCTGGGTCTTAAGTATCATACAGTCAGGTATAACATAGCTGTATCTTCACGTCTCCAGACCTATTTACTGTATTATCTAATTTTATTCTTATTTTCACAAAAACCTTGATGAAGGCATCTTAATGAAAGCAGATTTATTGTGGCTCACAGTTTGTGAAGACAGCATACTTACAGAAGGGACTGCATGGTAACTAGGCCATGGGCAACTTTCCAGATTGCATCCTGGTATTCAGTTTCCATTTTTCATTCACTTCAGGCCTCCAAAACATAGAATTATGCTATCCAGACTTAGCATTCATCCTTCTAGCTCAATTAATCCAATTTGGACATGTCCTCAGAGGCCAGTCCATAGGTTTGTTCTCATGCTGATTTTAGACCACTTCAAGTTGGCTTTTAAGATTAAAAGTTACAATATAGAAATATTTTGATTTGTTTTAAAAAAATAATAACCATGGCTTTAAGTCCTCTCTGGTTACATAAAGAACGTAGAATCATTAAATGCATTAATACCGAGAATCAACACTTCTAATTTATAATTGCTTATTCATTTTTGTTTTCAGTGTTTGAATAATTACCTTGAATCAAAGCACTATCATCTTTTATATTACCTGAAATGTATATTTTTATATGTCTTATAATACACTTGTTCTAGAATATGTTTTAAGGTATTTATACAATGGGTAGCCATGAATAATAAAATTCTCATTTTCTTTCTTCCTTTTTCTCTCTGCCTCTCTCTTCCCTATTCTTTCTCTCATTTTTTTATACATATATATACATGTATTGATATATATATACATATATATGTATATATATATATACATATATATGTATATATATATCAATACATGTATATATATGTATAAAAAAATGAGAGAAAGAATAGGGAAGAGAGAGGCAGAGAGAAAAAGGAAGAAAGAAAATGAGAATTTTATTATTCATGGCTACCCATTGTATAAATACCTTAAAACATATTCTAGAACAAGTGTATTATAAGACATATAAAAATATACATTTCAGGTAATATAAAAGATGATAGTGCTTTGATTNGACCAAGAGTAATAGACCAAGCTATTAGTTTGCACAATAAGATACTCCTTGAGAAACAGTGTATAAAATAGCAATGAAGTGAATAGAATCTTTAATAATCATGCCAACTTTAATTGAACCCTAGGGTAATATTTTGAGTTTATATGAATGGTAGGAAGATTTGTCCATTAGTGTGTTCTAACATTGAGTTAACCCAACTCAAAGTCCCTCCCTGTCCCAGTCAATAGGGAAGACTTGTACACTGCAGTGCCCATGGCTTCATAACTTTCTGCAACATCAGTGCACCCTGAACCAGGAGAAGGCAGATGGATCCTCCTGATTTGGGTTCAGGCTAAAGAAAAATTTTCTTTTCAGAAAATGATAAATTAAATGACTGATTGTTGGCATAAACAAATGATCAAACAGCTAAATCTGGTAATGGTAAGACAGTCTGAAACAAATTCAAAATATGTGAATTAAAATCTCATGGCATTTTAAAATTCAAAGCTTTGCTTTGTTACAATATTAAAGAGCTAATTACTATTTTTCTCCTTCCCGTCCCCAATTTTTATTCAAACTTTTGATGTTCAAATCATTAGCATAAACCACATAAAAGTGCATTTTGTGGTAGCACTATTTGTAACATAATATATTGTGTCAATACTCTTTGTGGTAGGCTTGAGACAGGGTCTCCCTAAGTAGCCAGCTGGCCTGGGAGCTCACTCTGTAGACCAGGCTGGCCTTGAACTCCTCAGATATCCACCTTTTTCTGCCTCCCAAGTGCTAGAATTAAAGGCGTGCACCACACAACCCCGCACATCAATCAATACTTTTTTGTAACAGAAAAATAAATTTTACAAATATCAATTATTTTGGTTCATTAATTCCCAAGTTTGTGGTTTAATCAGCTATGCATTCATTTATAGAGGTTACTTATTGCTTTGTTATTGGATATTCAAAATAGAGATGACCATAATTCAATCTCTATCAGTGAGTTACATTTCAATTCCTAAAAATAGTTACTTTTATTTTTAAAAAAGTTTTTTCCTGGGGCTGGAGAGATGGCCTAGCGGTTAAGAAGCACCGACTGCTCTTACAGAGGACCCAGGTTTGATTCCCAGCACCACACATGGCGGGAGAACCGTCTGTAACTCCAATTCCAGGAGAACTCCAGTTCCAGGAATCTGACACCCTCTTTCTGACCTCTGCGGGCGCATTGCATGACACGGGTGCACAAACCTCAATGCAGACAGTACATTCATACATATAAAAAATAAATAAAAATATTTTCCTGTCTCTTAATAGATCTTCATATTTGCTGCATTCTGATACATGGCATTTTTAAAAGTAAATGTGCAAGAATTTATCTCTTGCTTACATTCCTTTTCATTATTAGATTTATTACCAGTAATTCTTTTAATCTTGCCATTTCATCAAATATTCTATAACATTTCATGGACCTTTCATTGTGTTTTATCACAGTCTAATATTACATTTTAATTGTAGTTTTTAATATCGTTTTCTTCACAAAGTAAACATGCAGGTCTCATTAACAGTGTAAGTTGGTATTAATGTGTTCTACTCTGAAGTCTATAATTCTTCTTCTTAATAATTATTTTTGCCATATAATAATGATTTTTATCATATTATTTGATAATAATAAAAACACTGTATAAACAAACCTAAAACACAATCTTGATTACCACTCTACTGCTGTAAACAACTAGCATATGTGTAGTGCAATCACATGTGTTTGATTTCTGTGTCTCTGGGCGCTTAATATTATGGGCACGTTATTCTTTCTATTTTTTTTTCAGTTTCATTGATTGAATGCAGTGTCACTACATGCTTAACAAATGCTAGAAATGAGCTACAGCCTCATGCTAATACACAGTACCAACTAAAACTTTTGTATAATTTTGTACTTTTATATTTGTGTTGAGTATGCACCATGAGTCATATTTTGTATATTATGAATTTAATTCTTGATTTTGGTTTCAGATTTTATAAAGGTTCTATTGAAAATTTTAAATTTTAATGAAGTGCTGTTTATCTCTATTTACTTCTAGTGGTAGTACATTCTGCACCATGTTTAAAATCATTAGTTTGTTCCAAAATAATACAGATAAAATTCTGTGTTTTTCTTAAAGGATTTATTGCATCATAGTTCAATATTTTTCATAAAATAAGATTGTCAGAAGACATTTTATGTTAACCATTTATATGTAATAAATATATTATCTTTAAATTTGATACTTTGTGATTTTTTTTTTTCCCTTTTCCTAAAATTATTTATGATGACATTTTTCTAGATTGTTCTTTGGCATTATATTTTTAAACAAAAATTTATAAGCTTTCAATAAGTAGTTTCATTCTGACAAATTTCAAATAAAGTTGTTTTTGGTTGTTTCTGAACAGTTTGCCCCCACCCCTCTTGTATTTTACCACCAGTAACAACCTTCTTTCCACTTTGGTATCCCTTGAGAATTATACCCTCATTACTCAGCACAAAAGCATAGTCTCAGTCTAAACACGAGAAAACAAACAAAAACAAATGTTCAAGCAACATAAGAACCTTTTACAATATATATGTAGCCAGAGGAAAAAAACGCACAGATGCCCTGGAACTGGAGAGAGAGGTGGTGTAGCCCACAGTGGGTGCTAGAAATCAAACACAGTACGCTGCAAGAGCAGACAGTGCTCTTAACAGCTGAATCATCTTTCCAGTTCACATGCTTTGTAATCACATAAAGAATTACATTTCCTATTCTATTAGAATTCAAGATGCCTCACCTATGAATTTTAATTAAGGAAATTCTTATCAGTTTGCTTGCATTATCTGAGTCCGGATTCAGCTCACAAGCTCACAGAATGTTCCACATGACGCAGCATCTTCACTTGAAGCTGCAGACTTTGATAAGCTCCACTAGTGCTCTGAAGTTCCACATCATTCGTCAAGTTCAGCAGAAGCTCTGGACTCAGGATGGGAACCAGATCTGTGGTGTTTTGAATGAAAATGCCCATAAGCTCACATAAATGAACTCTTGGTCTCCAGTGGGTAGTGCTGCTGTTTGGGAAGATTTGGGAATCTTTGGGACGTTATAGTCTTGCTAAATCAAATACAGCTTTGGCAGGGTGGGATGGGTGTTTCAAGTAACACAAAACTTCTAGTTCTTGCTCTCTTTGCAACCTGTTTGCAGTTGAATATATGATCTATCATATTCCTGGTCCAGTTGTCTGGTGCCATGCAACTCCCTCCATTTAGACTCTCATAAACTGTAAGCCAAAACAAAATTTTCATAAGTTTATTTGGTGTTTCATCACAGCAATGAAAAAAGAAGTGTAGTATTGACAGACACAAGACAGGGTCATTTGAATAACAACTATCTGATAGAAATGTTTAAACAAGAAGACATTAGAAAGATGTGTCTCAAGTTCTAAACACCCACTGTTAATCCAGGCAATTATGTCCAGCAAAACCATTACCTTTCAATAAGAAATAAATCTATAATGATAAAGTAGAGAAAAGGAAGTCATGCCTATTAAAATATATCTATGGAAGATAATGGAAGCAATACTTTGGACTAAAGACAAGGATAAACAAACCAAACACTCCAAAGGGACAAATAAATAATGTCAGTACAATCAAGGAACCAAAGAGCACTGGGGGACACAAACCTGTCCTCTATATTATGGTCTTGATACATATTTACATATACATATATGTGCAGACATATATGCATAACATTATGGTAAAGGAATTTGATGAGTGATTTGTAATAGTGGGTACAGAAAGGTAGGGGATCTAACATGATCAAATGATAGTATGAAATTCACAAAAAATCCACTAAAACTAATAATAAGAATAAATATACTTGAAATGCATCATTAAAAACAAACTCAGAGCCTGGTGTTGTGATGCCTGCCTTTAATTCCAGCACTTGGGACAGACAGGAAGATTTCGGTGAGTTCAAGGGCAGCTGCAGCTTTAGGAAGACTTTGTCTTAAAAAGACCCAAAAAAATAAATAAATAAATAAAACAACCTGCCTAAAACTCTTAAATAAACAAGCCTAAAAGTGACATAACTAACTAAATATTATAAATTAATATTAATATTTCATAATAATTTTAAATATTAATTATGTAAAGTTCACAACAAAGAGAAACACAGGGACTGGAGAGAGAGCCTAGCGGTTAAGAGCACTGACCGCTCTGCAGAGGACCAGAGAAACACAATAGCAGATTGAATTACAAAACAGGATCCAACATTTTGGGCTTCACAAAATATACCTAAGTAGCAAAGACAAAAACCATCTTAGCATATAACAATAGGAAAAGACTTTTTCTAGAAAATGTTACTGGGAAGAAAACAATAGGAAAAGACTTTTTCTAGAAAATGTTACTGAGGCTATTCTATGTCACCAAATAGAACTCAAAGGAAAAAGAGTCAGAAGAAATAAAGGTCATCTCATACTCATTACAGGAAAAAATCCATCATGAGTCTATTACAGTACTTAAAAGACAGGAAGCAAATTCAGGTGCTCCTAGTTTAATGAAATAAGGATGATTAGAGGTGAAGACAAAAAATTTGCTTTAATTTATTTATATGTGTATGTATATATGTGCATATGTGTATGTATGTGGATATTCCATCTAACTCAGAAGTAGGTGGTCTAAGCATCATGATGGATAATATGCATTTGTGAACCTAAATGTTTTCTGAAGAAAGTGTCTAAAGATATTTTTGAAAATTAGGTAAAGGCTTAACTGAGAACCCTAATTAAATATACTAATATAATATAGAAATGAATATAGATAGCATAAGTAAAAATTTATATTCCAAAACTTAATTGTGTGGTCAAAGCAAGGAATGATCCAATCAACTCAAAACAGAAACTCAGCAAAGAAAACACTAATTCCCAAAGTTTTACGTAGGTCATATGGAATCATGTGCACTCCAAAGGTCTTAGATAGCCTCACCTCCCCATCTTTGTTGCTTGCTGCACACAGAGTTTTGAACCAGCTCCATTCCACATGTAATGGTCCTCAGGTTCTAGTGTCACACACAGGTCTCAATTGAAATTTGTGCTTCCTATGAGAGCTTTACACATCAACCTCTCAAGGCTCGTTCCAGGACTCCAAACTTGCCAGACATTATCTGGATTCATTATCACTCATTATCACTCTCAAATAACAGTGCAAGGTTCCATAATCATCTCAACTTTAGACCCCTTGATCCCTGCTAAACCAGTATATACAATGACATTATTCAGCTCTTCTTGAAACTCAGGATGATACCTGGTCCCATTGAGCCACATTTGCATTTCCTCTTCTGCACAGACTGATGGCAAATATATTCCTAGGTAGTTTTTAGAGTACGCAACACTGTTAGTGATGGTCTCATTTTAGACTTTTATTTTTCCACTGAAATTGAATTTTTACAAGATAAATGCCTTCCATGAATGGGACGTGCCTTCAGTATAAATTTTCTGTTTTTCCAGTGAAGAGGGACCTTTCAATTTGGGTCGGTCTCTAGAAAATTTACAGTTCTTTGTTCTTTGTTGTTTCACTTTGTGAAACTTTTAAACTGGCTCACACACCATTACTTACCAAATTTACATTTCCTTATTTTTCTGGTATACTCAATGGCCTCTCACTGTGAACTTAAATGAGATCAGTGAGCAGTAGCAATAAGACATATAAATGTCTTCACGTCTAAAAAACTCCTTTTATAAACAAATTATCCCATTATATGAACATTTAACCCCTCCCCAAAATATCACAAGAATAGGTCTTTCAACAGTTCCTGAGAGTCCTGTTCCCCTTTGAAATTCACGTGTAGGACCTCCATTCTCATTTCTCTCAGCACTCCTGTTTGTGAAATGCCCACCAAATGGCCTATTAAACACTGTGGAACTCTACATCTTTTGGAGCCACAACAATACACCTTTTCTTCTTATTCTTCCTGTGTGAAGTTCCCTGGGTCTTAAGTATCATACAGTCAGGTATAACATAGCTGTATCTTCACGTCTCCAGACCTATTTACTGTATTATCTAATTTTATTCTTATTTTCACAAAAACCTTGATGAAGGCATCTTAATGAAAGCAGATTTATTGTGGCTCACAGTTTGTGAAGACAGCATACTTACAGAAGGGACTGCATGGTAACTAGGCCATGGGCAACTTTCCAGATTGCATCCTGGTATTCAGTTTCCATTTTTCATTCACTTCAGGCCTCCAAAACATAGAATTATGCTATCCAGACTTAGCATTCATCCTTCTAGCTCAATTAATCCAATTTGGACATGTCCTCAGAGGCCAGTCCATAGGTTTGTTCTCATGCTGATTTTAGACCACTTCAAGTTGGCTTTTAAGATTAAAAGTTACAATATAGAAATATTTTTGTTTGTTTTAAAAAAATAATAACCATGGCTTTAAGTCCTCTCTGGTTACATAAAGAACGTAGAATCATTAAATGCATTAATACCGAGAATCAACACTTCTAATTTATAATTGCTTATTCATTTTTGTTTTCAGTGTTTGATAATACCTTGAATCAAAGCACTATCATCTTTTATATTACCTGAAATGTATATTTTTATATGTCTTATAATACACTTGTTATAGAATATGTTTTAAGGTATTTATACAATGGGTAGCATGAATAATAAAATTCTCATTTTCTTTCTTCCTTTTTCTCTCTGCTCCTCTTCCTATTCTTTCTCCATTTTTTTTTTATACATATATATACATGTATTATAATATATACAATATATGTATAATATATATATACATATATAATATATATATAGTATATATATATATATATTAAGCAATACAAGTTGAGAGAAACAATAACAAAAGAACTGGAAAAAAAAAACCTCTGGAAAGACTCAGAAAAGATGCAAGACATGTATGGTAGAGTGCAGGGACTCAGGTGGGGTGGGGGCATGGAAAGCAAAGTGACTCTAAATCTGATTGAAAAATGATGTGTGATTTATGGAAAAAGTTTAATAACAATAAAATAAAATAAAATAAAATAAATATTTTTCTTCAAGATTAAACAAAGTTTCAGCAGGCTCACTTCCCTTTCTGAAAGATCTGTGTGCCTTAAGTTCCAAGTCCCTTTTTAAATGAAATCTAATCTATTTGCAGACTTTTATGAAAACCAAAAGATAATATAATATATATATAGATATATAATATAGATATATATTGATATATATATATATATATATATATATATATATATATAATGATTTGCAAAAGGCTATACAAACATGCCTAAAACATGAAAAGCTTAAAAGGATAAAGGGACAATACACACCTTTATTGAGAAACAATGTATAGTGAATGGTAAATGAAGTCATTAATCTCCACAGGGATAAAACATTGGTAATTTTCTAAAAGAGAAAAAAGGCTACCCAGAATTGTAAAAATGTCTAAGAAAAAAATTCTTTCAATTTGGACACATTCTTTGAATGTGGCCAATACCTACATGTCACCAAAATCTCAGTATAATGTTTTCATCATTTTTATGCTCACTATGCTATAAGTTTAGAGAAGAAAAAAATAGGCATTTTATCAACTCACCAGAACTAGGTGCAATTTTGAAGAAGTCTTAAATGGAAGACAATAAGTTGGACTTATTAGAAATCACTCTGGCTAAAACCTTTGCTTTATTCTCCCCTTTGCACCCTTTCCTTAAATTCTATTAACATTGCTAAAAAAGGAATCTTGACTTAGTGAATCTGGAAAGTCTGAATTCAACAATTAGAGAACCAACAAAGGGCCCACATATTGTTCTACGTCTACCAAATTATCCAGCAACCACCTACCCAAGCTCTGGCTTGTTATTCTATACAATTTATTTTTGATGGGACAAGTCAATTGGATTTTCATTTTCATTATAGAAACCATCTTTTTCTAAAGTATTGTTTTAAATTATAAGTATATTAGAGTAAAAAAAATAAACAGCTCAACTAAGATGTGAATGAAGAATCATACAATCATATTATGGTTGCACACAGGACAAGGTGGATTCCAAGGATTATAGAAGTTGGTATCAAAGGTAGCTTAACAGATATTTCAAATATATATACATATGTGTGTGTGTGTGTGTGTGTATGTGTGTGTGAGTGTGTGTCTGTTGGAAGAATGTCTGCTGTATAAGGTACATGTAAAAATACCACAAAGAACAATTCAAATTCAAGATTTTACACAACAGGGAGCTAAAACCTTTAAGTCAGTAGGGACAAGAATTAAGATTCATTCATGGACCAAGAATAACAAAAGATCTATAGAAATCATTTTATACATAATCATAAGAACAAAATAGAAATATTTTTTTTCTAGATTTCAGGACATAAAAGAAAAGAAAATAGTGTTTCCAGGAAAATAATGTTTCTGAAGTTGTCTCAGGGATTATCCACTAATGTTAAATGTTCTATAAAATACTTAGTAATTGCAAAGGTAAATAATGAAGTAAAACAACTCACCACACAAACAAACCATCACATGAAACATCCAGCATATCAGACTAAGCAGGTTAGAATTTAGATCTCAGAAAATTATTTACAATGCAGTGAGACAAGTAAAAGAGAGGACATGCAAGCTTCCATGCACAGAGAGAGGCAGAAGTGAAGCTAAATAACTGACAAATATGATTTAAAAAATATATGATAATTCACTTGTAAAAGGTGATAATTAAATAGATGAATAAATATAATTTAGGCAGAATACAGAAACAGTTGTGATTTACATATGCTTGTGTGCTTGTGCGTGTGTGTGCATGTTTGTAGTTTTTTTTTTTTTTACAAGGTTAGGAAAAAGTAATTTTGTTGTTGTTGTTGTTGTTGTTTTGTTTTGTTTGGTCTTTTCGAGACAGGATCTCCCTGTAGCCCTAGCTGTTCTGGAATTCACTCTGTAGACCAGGCTGGCCTTGAACTCACAAAGATCCACCTGCCACTGCCTCCCAAGTACTAGGATTAAAGGCCTGCACCACCACGCCCGGCCTAGTAATTTGTTTTTTCTAAAGTCATTCCCACAGTTCCTTCTAAAAGAAGTATGTCCATATTTGTAAAAGTCATTCCCACATTTACCTGCAACCAGGAACCTTCAGAAGACTAATTCCACATTGACATTTTATCCAATGAGATACAGGACAGGAAAAAATAACTTATAATCAGGGCAACCCAACATGTAACAATTCTGTAAGACTCATCTCAAAGGAATAGCTAACAATCTACACAGTTGCCTGGGAGCTGTCTTATGTGACTCTTCAAGAGATTTGTATTAGTTTATAAAAAGGCACAAACCCCAGATAAAAAGGCATATGAGGCTTAAGTCACTCCAGGAGCATGATTTACTTCCACGTGGGACTGCCAGAGCGGGCTGCCTGCAGGCAGGTACATAGGTGGTGGAAGAGGAGCAGGAGCAGGGCAAGGGCAAGATGGAGACGGGGGCCCACCTATTTATAGCCATGGAGTGGGGCCTCAGGTACAGAGGAAGAGATCAGAAGACTGACAGCCTCTGGAGGAAGTGGGCATCTGTGTGCCCCTTGGGATTCTGGGAAGCCCAGACCTAACATTCCAGCCTTTTGCTTATGATAAGGAAATGGGACAATATTCTCTCTTCTGTATCTGCTTCAGAGCTGATGGGGGGAGAAGTCTTGGGGGAACAGCTGTTAGGCTGGAGGGTTAGAATCTGGTTTCCCATTTTGGCTGCTCCGAGTGTTTCCCTGGTGGTTTCAGTCCAGATTGATAGAGGCCAGTACTTAGTGGATATTTTCTCTGCAACTGAAAAGACAAGCTGATTGAGTCTTATATGAGTATACCAGTGCAGGGAATTCACAGTACCAACAGGGGCATACTGTATGCATTAGCAATTGGAGGGTCCCTGTCAAGGGACTGCAGAGAGAGAGAGAGAGAGGACCTGTACCCTAGTTTGAGGAATTGGAAAAATATTTCAGTAAGCTTTTCTTCTTTTTCACTTCACCTAAACTTTAATTCTCTCCTCTTTCCTTCTGGATAGCCATCCTTATTTCCCCCCCCCCCCCAATTAAACTGTTTTCCATTTTCCTTGTTTTCCTAATTGATAACACCATCTCAATATATCCCATTCTCTGTTCTCTGATGCTCATTCTTTCCTCTTTCTTTTCCTTTCCAATATCCTGGATCCTGGGGCATCACATTATATACTCAGAACTAAGAATTCGGAGTAAGGCTCCGTAAATGAAAAAGATGTATTTCTGAGTCTGTATTACTTCACTTAGTGTAACAGATTCTACATCCATGCACTTACCTGCAAGTTTCATGGTTGTATTTTTCTTTACTGTTGAGAAGAACTTCATTATGTAATTTCCACATTTTCTTTAACCAATCATTGGTTCATTGTCATTAGGATGTTTCCATTTTCTAGCTATTGCATGAAGATTGATAATGAGCATGGATGATCAAATATCCCTGTAGTAAAATGTTGGTTCTTTTGGGGATATGTCATGTGGTGGTAAAATCAGATCATATGTTAACCCTATTTTTTTTCAGTTTTTGAGATCTCCACAATGATTTACAAAGTGAGGGTATCATGTTCCAATGCTACCATCAGTGAAGGAGCTCTGCCCTTTCTCCTATCCTTTTGAGCATTTAGTGACATTCATCAGACATAGGGCTTGGAACAATTAAATTTGAGCTGATCTGGCAGCCTCATCATTGCAGACTAGCTCTCTTATAGTCAGAAGATACTATGCAAGCTGTCAAGGGAGTAAAACAGTCAATTATTTCATCCACCTAAAAAGCTTCCTAACCACAACCATGACTGACCTAGCTAATAATAACTAATCCCGTAATAACACAGGTGTCTTGGGGTTGTCAACATTTGTCTATTTGGATTTAAGTTCCTCCTCAATGGGAGGGAACTAAAGCATGAGTATTGTAAAACTATGAAAGTATACCTGGCTAGAGATAATATATTCACTAAAGAAAAATGCAAATTTGTTACATGCTAGACCAATTAAAATTTTTAGTATATTCTAAATATGCTTTCTTATATTTTTAGATATGTGTTCCTCTCACCACAAGTCAAAGAAACATCTTTCTTGAAACAAATGAAGACAATGTTGAAGTTCCACAACTTGTCAAACACCAAGAATATATGTCTGTGAGGTGATCAGCCCTAAGTAACCCACCTATAATAAGCCCTGTACTCCTTAAGGAACATAGCAGAAGAAGAGGCAGAAATAATATAAGAGCCAGAAGTAGAAGACACCTGCTGCTACATAGGGCATTCTAGAGATGATAGGGAAGTTATAACAATAATTCTTCACAGTATGGTACTCCGTGAACTGGATTTGGACATATTAGTAAAAACACAGTTGTTGGGCTGGAGAGATGGCCTAGCGGTTAAGAGCGCAGATTGCTCTTGCAGAGGATCCAGGTTCGATCCCCAGCACCTACATGGCGGCTGAGAGCCATCTTTAACTCTAGTTCCAGAGGAATCCAACGCCCTCTGCTGACCTCTGCGACATTGCACGACATGGGTGCACAGACCTGCATGCAGACAGTACATTCATACACATAAAGAATAAATAAATGTACCACGTTTCTGTCGAGGAGCATTTGGGTTGGTTCCAGGTCTTTGCTATTGTGAAGAGAGCTGTAATAAACATAGCTGTGCATGTATCTTTGCAGTAGGATGCGTCCTATGGGTAAATACCCAGGAGTGGTATGGCTGGGTCAGGTGGTAGGCTCATTTTGAGGGTTTTTTTTTTTTTTTTTTTTTTGTAGTAAGAATAATTGTTACTGAATTTACTTACAGAGCATAAATGAGAGAAAATGAAAAGGAAATAATTCAAAGTAGTTAAAGTAAATAAATTGTTTATCCTTACACTTTTACAGTCTTTGTCTTTATCCACGGAGAAAGACTAAACAGAGAAACTGAGTTTTATAAGCCTGTTGCTGCTCTCTTACTTGGATAATTTAAATCAGGTCTTGAACTCAGAGAGATCCATCTGCATGTAAGACCTGAAGCAGTCTCGAACTTATAGAGATCCACCTGCCTCCGCCTCTGGAGCTGGGATTACAGATGCATGCAACCACACCCGGCAATAAAGGACTATAATCTTAACAACAATCATTATAACAGAAAGATCTCTTATTCAAGAGGAACTGGCTACACATCACGTTTTAGTACTAATATCACTGTGTGTGCATGCTTTCTTGTTATTTTACATCACAAAAAGATCTTGTATAAGGCCACCATTCCAACAGTTGTACATATGTGCATATACCACGGTGTTTATACAAAATCTCCACTTCACTTTTAAAATGTTCATTAAGATATTTGAAAAGTCAATGTCTGGAACATATTTTACAATTTGTAACACAGACATTAAATCTTCATTACTGTACTTATTCCTTATGCCTTAATAATTGGGTAGAGACAGTAAAGACACAATAACAGAAGACAGAAATATTAATTTTATAAGACACATTGGACAAGGTAAAAGCAGATTAGGGTTGATTGGAAGTCATAGCATTCAAATATCTAATTTAAAATCATTTGTGTTCTTACAGAAGAATGCTGTTTTTTCTCTTCCTATATGATATATGCATCTTAAGTTCACTTTTAAGATTTTGCTTTATTGTTTTTATCGACTATGTTGCACCTTGCATGTTTTTCCTCATATTTCTTTACTTGAGATTGTCTTAGTTTCCTGGGTCTGTAGATTTGCTATTTTAATCAAGTTTATAGGTTTTTGCAGCCATCACTTGTTCACGTATCTTCTCTTTCTCCCCCATCTTTTAATACTAATAAACCACCTGAAGTTGTAACCAGCTCATGAATATAATTTTCATTTCTTCTAAACATATTTTCTGTATTTTAAATCATTTTGAGTTTTTTAAGGGTTCTCCACACTGCTTTCCACAGTGGTTGTACCAGTTTACATTCCCACCAGCAGTGGATGAGTGTTCCCATTTCCCCACAACCTCTCCACAGCATTTGGTGTCTTTTGTTTTCTTGATTTTGGCTAGTCTTATTGGAGTGACGTGATACCTTAGTGTGGTTTTAATTTTCATTTCATTAATTATAAATGATGTTGAACACTTTTTAAGATGTTTCTCAGTCATCTTTACTTCCTTACACAATGGAGTTCTATGCAGCAGCAAAGAAAGATAACATCCTGAACTTTCCTGGTAAAAGGATGGAACTTGAAGCAATTACGCTAAGTGAAGTAACACAGTCCCAGAAAAAAATAAATAAATAAAAGGCGAATGGTTTTCTGCATTTGTGGATGCTGGCTAACACCAAATCCCCAGTTGGTAGGCAAAGTGAGCAACTTTATTATATTTCACTGTACCTGAAAGCAAATGTGCTATTACAATGTGAATCTATAAATGAGCTCTAGAATTGTCTTATCACTTATACTCACACATTGTAATTACCATATATTGATGGAGGAGATGTAGTCATATTCTAAAAAAAGAATGTATAGTTGCACAACTTTACACTTGCATGGAAATTTACTGTTAAAATGTGAATCTCTAAATGTGTTTAGGAATCAACCTAGTTTATTTACACAATTTTTAATTTTGACTTTTGTGTTGAGTGTATATATGCATATTTTGGAATAATATAAAATAAAAAAAGTATTGATAACAAAAAGAATAAACAAAATTATATAAAAGAAAATATACTTAAAATTACAGTTCTTATCCATAAGGGATGGGGGAAATCTCATGGTGAAGAGCTGCAGGAGAATCAGTTTTCTCAAGTGACTATCTTATTGAGAGGTTATTTAACTCCAAGTGGCTATCTGTAACCATAGGCACACAAGAATACCACTTAATGGACTCTGTGTGTGTGTGTTAGAGAGAGAGAGAGATAGAGAGAGACAGAGAGCGAGAATCTACAAAGTTATGCATGTATATCTACCAATAATCAAGGAAAGGAATAGGATTTTGAGACAGATTTGGGTAGTTGGAGTATATGGGAAGAGTTGGATGGGACTACAATGGATGGAAATGGTGTGAAGATGATACATATGTAAGATATTCATAAAAATAAACATAAATTTTAAACTTCTTAAACATTAAAAATATGATTCTTATATGCAGTTAACTCATTTGATAATATTCACTTAATTATACAGAATTATTTTGAGATTCTTATGCAAATTTGAATACTTGAGAAAGAATAAGTACCAAATAATTTCTTAACTTTTATCATGATTATAGCAAAGTACGAAGGACATTAAATGGAAAACAAAAAATATCCACACATAGTGATATTTTACACTACTAAACAATACAGGGATTAAAAATCATCTGGTTTGACTGGAGGTATTCAATTTCTTTTACCATAATTATAACTAATTTGTAAATTCATAGATGTCATCTTTCAAGACTTGTTCTTGTGCTTGATAAATATTCCTTATAAAAATAACCAAGTTCATATATTCTGAAATGGATCATTACTGTTAAACTGTGATATATTTGAAAATATGAAAGATATATATCTTCAAGAACAATAGTTTTTCATAAGCACATGATACATAACTGTGTCATATTGTTAGAAACATTTAAAGATAATTTATTAATTTGATTACACTCTGTTAAGTATGGATTCTAAATGTTTCAACTCAATATTCCTGAATTTCATTAAGCATATTATATAATTTCTTGATTAATGACTTCTACTTCAATTAACCAAGCATACTATTATGTAGGAAGAATTAATGTTAAGCTAAATGTAACATTATTGTTCAAGTAAAATATCTTGAACAAAAGATTTTAGTGCACTTAATATATACTGACTTCTCAAATCACCATTATTGATTTTATTATTTTTCATAGGAATACAAAAATGTTCATTGTGAATATATAGTTTTCACTTCAATATATAAATGTATATAATATATTATAATTAATTATTCTAGATTAATGCTCCGTAACTGCGATATCACCAACAGAACAAGAAACATATTTTTCTTTGTAACTCTTTCCTTAAAGTAGCTTAAATATAAAAAATACTCACATGGAAACATTAGTGGATACAACATAGCTTACTAATTTAAATTGGGCCATTCTGCACTATTTGGGTGTCAGAGAAGGCATTAGTCCTAGAACGAATAGCTAATTAGAAGATTTACAAACTTTAGAGTTATGATGGTCCCCAAAGAGAAGAGAATAATCCCCAAAATGTCATTTTCTTCACAAAATGGTGATGGGTAGAGTTGCATTTATAAGCATCAGGAGGCAAACTTCAATGAAAAGGAGATGAGATATAAGTCCTTTGAGGAAAATTTTACAATGCTCAGGAATAGTGATATCAGATTATTAAAAAAAATAACAAATGATATATCTAACTTGATTCTCTTTCTCTGTGTCTCTGTCTCTATGTCTTTGTGTGTATGTTTGTATGAGAGGGAGAGAGAGTGACTGACTTCACAAGCAAAGCTTTTTCTTTTACAGAAACTCAAACTCATTTTACTTGCTGCATCAGATTATTCCTAAAATGAAGTTCCTAATTTGTCAGTATTCTTTGCTTCCAATAAAAAATGGGATAATTATTTTTGAGTAGTGTGTTCATAATTTAAATTCCTAGGGATATATTTACAGATAATGCTTTCTCATGCAGAACTTTTCAAACATAAAACCAAGTCAACATTCAGTGAGCAGAAGCAAACAAATAAATAAGAAGATAAATAAGAAGAAAAGAAACAAAAAAAGGAGAGGTCATAAAAGGTTGTGGATTTTCTGTTTAGTCAGGTATCAATAAATGTCCCATAGAGAAAAAGCTCATACTTAAGCAGATTCAAATATGGAGAAGGTAGAAGAATATGTGTAAGGGAATGGTAGAAATAATCTGAAACATCTGGGAAGCTCTCCATTCCATTTCCACCAAATATTCTGAGGCCCCACTGAGCTGAAGTTGGAAATTTGTGTTACCTTCATTTGGTCTCTCTTCTTTTACATAAATTAATCTATCTCACATCCAGTCAACAAATCTCAAGGCAAATATATCTTCGTGGAATGCACAATGCAACAACAGGCAAAACCATGTTGTTTAAGGCATAACATAGATAGTATTTATGAGACATGGCTCAACAGCCATGATGGGCTCCCAATGAAAAGAATCAGTGCGTCACTTTTCTAATATTTCATTTGGCAGATTTTGTTTAATGAATTACCATTAGGCCAGTATGCCTGATATTTTTCTCTTCTTGACATGAAGAATTTGTAGTGAATTGACATGAAATTTCCTTATTATGTTCTACTATCATGGTTCTGTTTAATCAAACAAATTTCTTCATGCCAGTTGGCATAAACTATATCCTTGAGTTATATCTCCAGCCACAAAATGGCACTTAAGTCTATATTCTGAATTATATGAGTCAATTGTTTCATTACTATGGCATTAACATAGCTCGAAATTTGACTGTTTCATCTTGGTTCTTCAAGGTTTATAAGAGCTCACACTCATTATAATTATATTAAATTATTTTTATAAAATAATATACTAAAATGAGGTATTTAAAAGCTACATGATATTTCCCACTTCTTATTTGTCTAAGACAAATTTCTAACCCAGTAACCCAAGGGTATCATCAAAATGTGCTTTAGATATTAACAATTGAGAAAGTTTAGAAAGCTGGTAACCATTCTTTACAACTGCACACATAAGATTAGGAATGGCTTTGCCGAATCAGCGCAGTATTATGAACTGACAATCAGTTTGAAGAAGACAGCTCATTAGTGAACTAAACCATAAAAACACCACGGAGAACTCAAGATCTCCATGGGTGACATGCAGCGGAAAGCTGTCAGTGAGCACTGCTCCTTCTTCAGCACTCTTGCCATTAAAAAGAAAGTTAATGGGAAAAAAATAGAATGCCAGATCAATAAAATCAGCATGACCTTCAAGATAGCAGGAGAAAGAGCCTGTTCTCAAGGAGGTTAATGGCTTCCTGAACAGTGAGTCTTTCAACGCGTTTGAGGGTTGTGGTGTACAGATGTAACATGGGCATAACTTACAAAACTTACAATAAATAATTAACAGTTGACTGCATATCAAATAATACAAAAACTTTTAATGCTAAACAATGCAGATGAAATATTTATACAACTTGAATTTGAAAAATAATGCATTAGATCGATAGCATAAATATGTAGAGCAACAAATCTTTATAAAACTATATTGTGGTATCATATTCTATATATACATGAACACATGTAGCATAAGCAGATTAGTATAAAAACATGTATTATACATGTATGTGTTTATATCGCTTGTTCATATGTATTTGTTATATAATAAATTGTTTAGCATAAATATGTAATCAAATTTTCATTAACAAGGAGGTATATGATACTGTAAACTTTAATACAAATAACAAGTCTCAGAAAAATTGTCGCTCATAATGTAGACCAGGCTGGCCTTGAACTCACGGAGATCTGCTTCCCTCTGCATCCAGAGTACTGGGATTAAAGGTGCAAACCACCACACCCATCTTGACTGTGCTCTTAATAATATCCAGTATACAATTAACTTGAGTAAACAAAATGTCCGAAATTATACAAACAGATTTAGAATAACATTTTGTAAAAAATGTTTTATAAACAATGAAAAACTTAACCTTGAAATATTCTGGCTTTCACTCTAATATCATATACATCAATGATATCAGTGAATAAGATACAGTATCATCATTAGCAGACATGGCTAGGGTGGAGTAAAAACTAAACAATATTTTGTCATAAAAAATTTCCAATTGCCAAAGAACAAGGTCTATGCTTCTCTGATACACATTTTTTTTCCTCATAGGAAGACACACACACACACACACACACACACACACACACACACAAAAGAAAAACCCTCCTCTCTTTTTAAAGAATTCAAATCAAGTTTTATGAAGTCAAAATAAATAGGTTATAAATAGAATGATAAAGTAATATATACCTCTTTTATTGATAAGTCAAGTTTGCATTGGGTTCACTCTTGTGAAAACATATGGAAATGTGGCTTTAAAAACTAGCATATCTGTATACTATACACAATATAATAAATTACAAGAGAAAAAAATATTGTGATGTATTGATGAAGCAAATAAAAATAGTCTAATTAAAAAGGACAAATTTCCAAAGGCAAAAATGATTGAAAAGCTAGGAAAACAAATAAACTCAGGAAACAGTAAGACATAGCGTGGACTTTGAAGATAGATCACTAAGAAAGATCATATTTTAATTTCAAAATAAGAACTGATCTGCTCACTAAGAGTTTCATTTCAGCAAAAACATTTTACTCTTAAAACAGGTTAATGACTCAAAGAGTTGTGTTGATGTGAGGTATACCTCGTGATATATGCTATATTGGTTTTAAAATTATTTATATTTCTTTATTGACCTACTAGAATAATATTTTCTTCTCAGATTTGTGTATATAGATAGGATATTCTTTATTTTTTTCTATGAGGAAAGACGGTCATTACTTACATTAATATTTTTCTTTATCAAACACGTGTAGACCCTAGCATTTTCTTTCGTTAGTCGGTCATATCAAGGTATTTTGACTCAACCATTTTAAAAATACCCATCTCAGATAATTATGTATTTGCAAGAATGTAAGATATTTTATTTTTTCAAATAAGTTGTGTATATTATGATGTAGAATCTGATACATTATAAAATTTATTGGCCTACCTTAAAGTACATCATCATGCATACATAATTTTTAATTTTGATGATCTCATTATTCAAAATTCTAAGTCCTTAGTGTGGATTTATTGCATAGGATTAGGTTTGATACTTGATAACTATCATGGGAGGAGATAACATCGTGATAGTACACTGATGTCTTTGCATATATTTTTACCCAGATATATTGGAATTCTTAGATATTCAAATATGCTACTTCAGATTCTGAAGAGTTAAGCCTCACTTTGAGATGATTGTATTAATGCTACATATACTTCTAAATTGTGATTGTTCATCAGAGACTGTTGCTGTGATGAAACTACTGGGACCAAGGGAGCTTATAAAAAGAAGAGTTTGCGCCGGGCGTGGTGGCGTACGCCTTTAATCCTAGCACTTGGGAGGCAGAGGCAGGTGGTTGTTTGTGAGTTCAAGGCCAGCCTGGTCGACATAGTGAGTTCCAGGACAGCTGGGGCTACAAGGAGACCCTGTCTCGAAAAAATCAAAAAAAAAAAGGGAAAAAAAGAAGAGTTTGCAGGCTGGAGAGATGGCTTAGTGGTTGGGAATGCAGACTCCTCTTGCACAGGACCGGGGTTCGATCCCCAGCACCCACATGGTGGCTGAGAACCGTCTTTAACTCCAGTTCCAGGGGAGTCAGATGCCCTCTTCTGACTTCTGAGGCATTGCACGACACGGGTGCACAGACCTACATGCAGGCAGTACATTCATACACATAATAAATAAATAATTTTAAAAAAGAAGAGTTTATTTGAGCTTATGATTGACAGTTTCAGGGAGTTAGAGTCTACCAGTGAGCACAGGAAGCTGAAAAGAGCACAGCTGGAAACCTGCAAAGCTTGTTGAACTCTCTAAGCCTGTCCCCAGTGACCTATTTCCTCCAGCATGGCCACACCTTCTAAGACCTACCAGAACAGCGCCACCAACTGAGAACAAAATGTCTGAATACTTGAAGCCTATGTGGGACATTCTCATTCAAAACCACCACATTCCACTCCCTGGCCACTACTGGCTCATGAACATATAAAATGCAAAGTGCATTTAGTCCAATTTAAAAGTCCCCATAATCTTTACCCGTCTCAATTCTATTCAAAGGTCTACAGTCCTAAGTCTCTTCTGAGAGCCAGGCCAATCTCTTAACTGTAAGCTCCTTTAAAATCAAAAGACAAATTACATACTCCCAACATGTAGTGGAACTGAATACACATTCCCATTCCAAAAGGGAGAAATAGAGGCATAGTGAGGAAATACTGGACCAAAACAAGACCGAAAACCAGCAGGGCAAACAGCAAGTGCAGTAGCTCCATGTGCCACTTCTGGGACTTGACTTCCAAAGGGCTTAGATGGCTGCTCAGTTCTTCCAGCTTTGCTTGCAACATACATCTCTTTCTTAGGCTGGTACCACTCGCTGTATGCAGCTCTCCTTGGTAAATGTCTCACAGCTCTGGCATCTCGAATGTCTTCTTGGGGTCTCCACTGCCAACCAGGCTTCACATTCACAGCTTCACGCATGGCCTATCAGGGCCAGAACTGTATAGATTTTTAAATGGCTAAAAATAGTGAAATGTAAAGAGCTGAATAATTTTGAAGTTGCATTAGATCTCCTCTTTGATGCAGTAGGACAGATGCATGAAATGAGGACTAGTTGGCATTCCATAACATCTGGGTAATCACTAGAGATGTAAATCAAGTCTTTTTTTTTAAGCTACTCAATACTGAGTTACAGTAAATACTGAGATGATTTTCTTCTTTAGAAAATATGGTACCTATTTAAACATACATGTGCTTCACAAAAAATCGAAAAATCTTATTTTCTCTAGAGGAAATGCTAAAATCTGCTTCATTGCTTTAACCTTTCACAGGGAATCTAATGTTTTCCAATTTTTAGAGCATGACTCTAAATCATAATCTAAAATATATAGTAAATTCGAATTTTGACTTCTTGCTCACCTTTAAATAAAAGTGATAAAAGACCACTGGGACTTGGGATTTCAAACAATTTTTTTTAAAAATCGCCTTTAATCCTAGCACTTGGGAGGCAGAGGCAGGCAGATTTTTGTGAGTTCAAGGCCAGCCTGGCTTACAGAGTGAGTTCTAGGACAGCTGGGGCTACAGGGAGACCCTGTCTTGAAAAGACAAAAAATAAATAAATAAATAAATAAATAAATAAATAAATAAATAAAATAAAAATAAATAAATAAAAAAATAAAAATAAAAATCAGTAATACTAAGAATACTTTTCTCAGTAGACTGGAATATATTTATATGTCTGCTGCAAACTGAATTTAAAACCCTTTTTCAATGAAGAAGATTATTCAATATATTATAGAGATGAAAACCTTTCAAAATTGGTTTAATAAGTTTGCAAGAAACTATTTAGGTTTTTATAGTCTTTGCTATGTTGCTTAAAGTAATTTCAATGATTCCTGAAATAACTAGAAGAAGATTACAATTTAAAAAACAAATGTGTCTAAGCTTTCAAGAGTCTCTCCTTTTAGATCACTATTCATGTTTGGACTTCTAAATTTTTCCTAGTTGTTTCTTTAGTTCACAAACACTAAAATAAATATTTTAAAACAGTTTGTTACCATTACTTCAAACTTTAAAATTCTTAAAATTCATAGACATGTATTTTTATTACAGATCATGAGCTTCNATATATATATATATATATATATATATATATATATAGTTTGAAAGCTTTGTGTACTAATAGTATGGACATTGAATTTTATATGTAAAAAATACATGTTATAGAATATTCTCTATCTCAACAGTTCATATACGTCTAAGTGTAAACTTTATTCCATCTATATACATGATTTTACATTATTGTCATCATTTTGAAATTGAGATTTTAATTAATACCCTACGGTCATTTTTAGTTTAACTTTTACTCTTTGGGGGAGGTTATAGAAACACTGAGACTTTTGTGTCCATGAATTTTCCATATTGTTGAAGAAATAAACACATGAAATTTATGGCCATTTAAAATAAAGATGGATATTTGTGAGTCAGCAAGGTGGCTCTGGAAAAGATACTTGATGCCAAGGATGGTAAGCTGAGGTCCCAGTCCTAGGACAGAAGTGACTATGACAGTTTTCCTTTGACTTTTGCTAATACAATGTGTCTCTTGTGTGCCTTCCTGCACATAATGAATAAATAAGGATAATATTTTATGTTATGTTTTTTGAGATATGCCTGCGATGTGTAGGTCCCTACAATCAAATAAAAACTAAAGTATTAGGTAGTGCATGACCTTATGGAAGTAGAATCCTACAAGCTGTTGGGATCTTGTTCATGTGAACCTTGAGCAATGGTTTCAGCAGGCACAGAAAGAATGCAAACTCAGCCACACAAGAACCTAGCATGTAATTAGAAAAATGAGCAGCAGAACCCAATCTTAGTTGAAGAAATATAGGTAGCTGATTACATTTCAGTAAGGAAGAACCGGTCTTGTTAAATCAAGGAACTGGGCCGGGCGTGGTGGCGCACGCCTTTAATCCTAGCACTTGGGAGGCAGAGGCAGGCGGATCTTTGTGAGTTCAAGGCCAGCCTGGTCTACAGAATGAGTTCCAGGACAGCTGGGGCTACAGGGAGACCCTCGAAAAGACCAAAAAAAAAAATAATAATAATAATTAAAATAATAATCAAGGAACTCTGGATAGGCTGACTAGAGCTAGCTCAGTGGATGGGCTTGCACTGAGGAAAGGACGGGGACACTAATTTGCCACAACAGAACCTAATGCAAATGAAAGAATCCATGAATTCCACTGGGTGGGTGGAGGGTATGTGAGATAGCCATTGGAGAATGGAGTATAAAGGTAATTAAGACTGGTTGAGATTAGATGCATTAAAAAAACAAAAAAGTCATTATTTTAATGTTGGACAAGATTTCCAGTGGGCTAAGCAGTCAAAAATTGATGTGCTGTTCATTTATGCCCCTGGCTGTATTGTTATAATTTACCTCAGAAAGGGGCTCTTGAAAGAGAGAGATTAAAACATGGGAGGGGTGCATAAAGACTCTCCTCTGAGTAAAAGCAATGTACTCCCGATGAATTACAAGTTTTGCCAATGTTTGCCCCTAACAATGTTCATAAAATCACTTACACCTTTTTTCCTATTATTATTAAGTAAAAAAGATTTCCAACAAGTGTTCAGACATTTCCTTGACTCAAAATGACTGAGAATATTTTAATTCATTTACAACAGTGTTAATGTTGACATTTCTTAACTTTTTTCTCATTTGTTTGTTTTTTGAAAGTGTAGCCCTGTAGATTCTCTCTATATCACAGAAATCCTCTGCTTCCTCATTGTGGAAACTTTAGACTTGAAGCAACTCCCCAAGCTTTCCTTTTAACTTCTTAGAGTCTGAATATTATTCAAAATTAATGAGTAAAATGTCATTCCCCAGATCATGTATGGAAAGAAATGGAAGGAATGAGAGATGGATGACTATAGGAATCAAAAACTCTGAATGAAGTGATCTATTATACTCAAAGTTCCCTAAATGTCCTGATCACAAAGTCCTTTCTAAAAAGACTATGAATAGTCCAAGTAAGGTGGCCTAAGGGTGGCAGAATATGGTGAGGAGGTGTGGCAGGCAGATTATGAATAACTGACTTTGAGTCTCTTTTTCTGCAACTTGACAGATACATTACTACTACAAAACACAACTCAAAGAATACCACAGAATATTTGGCATAAAGAAAGTGAGGACCAGAGAAAGGGAAAGAATGCAGTGAAATGCTGCTATCTGGATACGCCATGGGTTTTACACTCATCAACTCAGAGCAGCCTTGTTTACCTGCACAATGTCTATGCAAGATAAAAGCAGTTAAAGATTCGTGCATACATCTGGGAAGGACGTCTGAGCACCTGCCCTTAGCTAAGGCAGGCGGTATTGGCTGTGGATACTTTCTGGGGAGGAATGTCCCGTTTCTTTAGAACTGTGGCCACTGGTGTGTTTTCTGTGGCCCAGTGGCTATTATTTGGTTTCAGTGGGTTTAAAAACAAGTAAAAACCAAATAATTATAAAATGCAGTTTTAGGGCAATGTGATGGTTTCCTGTAGGTGAACTTAAAGTGAAGTACAAGGGAAGAATATGATCAAGATAAACTGAACACATGTATAAATTTTCAAAGTATAAATAAAATAACTTAAAAATGAAAAAATTATTTCCTATATGTTTTAAAATAGTGATCCAATCACCATTATGTTTCTGTTGTTCCAAAGTATCTTTGTTGATTCATTGCTGGAATTCTTGTAACATGATTCACCCCCCTTCTCTTTTATTGGTTTGAAATGCTTGCAGAAGAGGTGACAGAACCTACCTTCACCCTTTCTTCACTTTACTAGTAATTCTCCCTGATTCTAACAAGAGGCTTCTTTAGAAACTCTCATCTGTTCCCACCCCACCTGTAAATCTGTGATGCTGGCAAGTACAGTTTCTGCCCACAGAATATACTAGTACACACACAGGTCCTGCTGTGGGGTGGGTAATTGTGGTTGGCACATTTTGCTTTTCGTAACTTGGCTTTATTTCTAGAATCACCAGCCAAAAGTGCCTGAACCAGGAAAGACAATGTGTAAATGTGGTAAATGTGGCTTGTATAAAGTCATCCTACTTTGATTAATTATATTTAAAACCCTTTGCTTATATTTAGAAATGATCATTTCTGAGAAATATGTAATGGATGAATCCTTTTATTTTGGAGTAATTTCTTGTATAGAAAGTAAGAAGTTAGAAGTGATAAAATAATAAGAAGACTTTAAAAATATTTCATATATATGACTAATTAAATGCTGTTGGCTATTTTGGAAATTGAACATGATTCTGTTCAAATATAGGCAGTGAGTCATCATGGGTATATAATTATTCTTTTTTATTATTTTTTATGTGTATGAGTGTACTGTCTGCATGTAGGTTGGTGCACCCATGTCGTGCAATGCCGCAGATGTCAGAGGAGAGCGTCAGATTCCCCTGGAACTGGAGTTAAAGATGGTTCTCAACTGCCATGTGGGTGCTGCAAATCGAACTCAGGTCCTCTGCAAAAGCAGTTGGCGCTCTTAACTGCTGAGACATCTCTCCAGATGCATAATTATTCTTTAATAAGTCTAAAAAAAGATGAGATAAACATCTAATTCCATTTTATTTCAGAATTGCATTGTCTTCAAAAGAATGTGCATTTTATACTTAAAAATAGGCAAGACCTTCTTAACACATTAAATTATTGGTCAAACAGCAGTAAAAATCATATCAGAATAATCTAACATTCTTTGAGTTACTTTTCCATCTGCTAGACTCTGCAGACTGCATCTTTCTAGGCATACAAAGTGGGACTACCTTCCTGCACTTTTTCTTCCTTCTCTTCCTTCTATTGTCTACTTTAATTCTCTCTCTTTTTCAAATATTTCTTTCCTATAATAAATTATATGCCTAACAACTCTATTTGTGTTTAATTTCCTTGTCTAATTCTGCAGGAAAAATACTGTTTAATATTTTATTTGTTATGAGTGTATTACCTGAGTAGGTAAATGCAGCCATGCAGTGCAATGCCAAGTAATTGAGAAATGGGCATTGGATCCTCTGGAACTGGTGGTACTGATGGTTGTTAGCCACCATGTGGTTGCTAGGATTCAAACCTTGGTCTTCTTCAAGCGCAGCCACTACTCTTAGCCTCATCTCTCCAGCCCCAGTGAGGAAAAAAAAAAAAAAAAAAACAACAACTTTGTTCCATGTTATATACTTATATAACAAATAACATAAAGTGTTTTGTTTTATAAAAGTTGAGACATGTAAAGCAGGAAAGTATCTTGTGGGCTGAAGTCTTACAAAATTATGATTTAAATGAAGTTATTTTCTATGTTCCCTTTGTGTTTAGAAACCTTAAAGCAATTTCCATTTATTTAGTCAAATTTTAAGAAGTTACTGACTTATCACTCTCTACTTCTGATGTAATTGCTTAATTAACATTGTTTTACTTTAGATTTTTAGTCATTTGCAATAGTTTAGACAGTAAGGCATATCAAGTTTTTCAGTATATAAGTGCAACAGAGTAGGGTTATATTATTCTACTTAAAAATGTGAAGCTCTACATATACAGTCTATCTACTGCATGAAAAACTACACACAGTACAGTTTCTCAATAATGTTATTGAGGTCAAAATGTAAATTTTGCAGAAGAGTTATTAACTTATCTGATAGCAAGCTCAGAAGTAGCACGAAATCAGTAACTTTTGTAAAAATTAGTTGGCCATTGTGACTATTGGAAATAAAGGTTTACTTTGGCTCACAGTTTGATATTTTATGCCATCACAGCAACAAAGGAATGGGCTATGGTTGAATGCAGTGGTTATAGCAGCAAGTCTATGAGGCTGGTGGTCATAGTGTGCCTGCATACAAGAAACAGGAAGGCATGGATGCTGGTCCTCACCTTGCTTTCTCCTTTTCCTCTTTGTAATCACTTATCATTTTGCCACACCAGGCTATGGACTAGTACTTCTCATATTCCAGGGTAGATATCACCGTGCTTGATTAATCCCTCTCTGGAAACCATCACCTATATCACATACCATATACCGCCATACTACACTATACTCCATAACCGAATGTTACTTGTTGCATGATCATATATATATATATATATATGACTATAAATCAAGTAAGGTTGATGGGAATAACCTTCAAAATCTACCTCTTAACTGTGACAAACCCATCAATATTACTAAAATATTTAACCTTGGACCACAAAGGCTAGTACCCATCCTATAATGCAAAAGGCATTTCTTATTTCTAGGAGTCCCCAAAAGTATTGGAGGTTCTGATATTGTGCAAAAAGCCTAAGTCCAGAGTCTCCTTCAGTTTCAAGACACTTTTTATGAGTAAGCTTCATAGAATTAGGAGACAATTAGTTATATATGGTAATACATAAAGCTAAAACTGGCATTCATAAAGAGGGAAATGAGATTTCACAAAAAATGAACATTGCTAGTCTTCTTCTGAAGCTTAAGTCCAAAGTCTCCTCTGAACTCCAAAGCAATTTCTAATGGTAAACATTTATAAAATTAAGAGTGTAAGCTGTATACTTGGAAAACACAATAGCATAGAGCTAATGCAGACATTCAAAAACAATGGAAAGGGATATAATAAGAAGGAATGACAGGCTCAAATCTAAACTGAAATCTTGAATCTACTTTTCTGGTTCCTAGGAGAAAAGAAAGCCCAACCTTCAAGTCTGCTTTTGTAATATAAAGTCAGCTTCTTTGAATAATTCTACTCCGTGCTTTTAGCTTCCCTCAGCAGACCTTCCACAGTCCTGATAGCCTTCAGTTTCTAGGTAGATTTTTGTTGTGAATTGCACTTCACCTTCGTAGCTTCATAATCTCATAGGCCTTTAACAATTATATTTTACATCCATATAAGAGTAGTGGTCTTTGAATTACGATGCTAAAATCTACTACAAGGACTCTATATACCACTCCACACATACTGGTTCATCCACGTTCCATTCACAATAGCCAGGAAATGGAAACAACCTGGATTTCCATCAACTGCTAAATTGCTAAGGAAAATATGTTGTATTTAGACCATGGAATAGTATTCAGTTATTTTGAAATAAAATTTCCAGGTAACTAGAACTGTATGCATTCATCTAGAATTTGATAACCTAGACTTGGAATGACAAATGCCATATGTTCTCTCTCAAATGTGGATGTTAGTTTAAGAAATTTATGTTTCTGTGTTTTAACTGGAAGATCCATAGCAATTACCATAGTAGTAAAGGGTTATGGGGGTGAGGTTCCTGGCAGAAGAGGAAGAATGCAGTGATTTATACATGGACAAGGAGAATAATGGAATAAAAAGGTTAAATGGGGTGTAGAAGGGGAGGACACAGTAAATTAGGGAGTATGTGGAGGTATAACTGACACAAAAGGCCTTTTGAAAAAGTTAAATGTAGAATCTCCTTAAATTATATGCATATATAAAATTTCACATGGCAATATCGTATCAACAAGGGAAAATGCACATACCAGACACCAAAAGCTAATAAATACAAAGTCTAATACAAGAAATATACACTTCCTTTTGGAGTTGTTGACCTTGGAGATACCATAGGCCCTCAGACAATATTAGCTATTTGTATTTCTCATGATTGCCAGGGAAACCATGCCTGTCTGTTGGCTTCCTCTGTGTGGTGAGGTTGCAGGCTCCCAAGTCACAAGGCTCATGGCCCTAGGTTTTACTGGCTTGAGCACAAGAAGGGAAGGGGGAGGGTGTAGAGCAGTCCCCGAGACACCAATAAACCCAATCATGTCTGAAGAAAGAGACCTTGGAGTTTGTCAGTGAGAAAAACTCATTTAGTGCAGGGGCTTAAGCATTTATATAATTTTTGTTGGGCTCTTTGACCAGAAGGTGGGTGGGACAGAGGAGAAGCATACTTGAGTTCTGCAATGGCTACATTTTACGGCAGGAAAACCACCGTAGCCCAAGAGACAAGCTTACGACTTGCACCACTTGACTCCTGCATACAAGGTGGACATGCCTCAGGAGGGAAAAGACTTGGGAATACATGTGGGAACAGCTCTCATCTCCTGCTGACGTTCTAGGATTTCTGGGTGAAATCTACTAGAAAGTTATTGGGGAAAAAATTCAGGTCTCTTACATTCAGTCATAAGGGATACATCCAGCCCCACACCTGTGCAGCCCTAATGCTGAAGGCACTGTATAGCTGAGTCATAGGTCAAACAACGTGAATTCCAGTTAGTCTTACATCAAGCTTTATCTCTGCTGGCTACATTTCTTAGTTGTTGAAGGTACTATATGTGATACTAGAAGAGAAAATTAATCATCAGCCTTACCTTGTTGTATCTCATGTGGACTAGAGTAACAACTGGCCTAGAAAGACATGCCCATTGGTACCATATTGGTACATGTATTATGGGAGTTTAAAAAAAAAGCAACACTTTTTTATTGGATTTAAGCCTGCCCTCCAAGATGAAGCCCATATGTTGCACTGTTATCAAAGACAGAAATGAATATATGGCAGGACAAGTTACAGACTGCAGGGGCCATCGTACTATTATCCTACTAAATGGATATAGCACTAGACTGACTCCTAATGATTTACTGTTATGCCCCTAGATTAGTGCATCTCTCAAATCTCAGCAGGGTAGGTTCTTTTTGAAGCAGATGGTGGATAACAATTTAGAGACCAACAGCTTCTCAACATGTTGAGAAAGACCGGGGAATGCCTGGCTGTGAATTGAGCACTTTACCACATTTTCTCTTCAGGAATAATTAGAAAACATGGGGTAGAAATATTGTAAGATCCACAGGATTGGGTTTTTTTTTTAATTTTAGATTCAGGATCTCCCTCTAGTCCCAGCTGGTCTGGAACTCCCTTTGTAGACCAGTCTGGTCTTGAACTCATAGAGATCTGCCTTCCTCTGACTCCTGAGTGCTGGGATTAAAGTTGTGCACCACCACGCCTAGCAGATCCACAGTTTTTTGATGAATAAAATGTGAATATGTTTTCCAGACATAGTAGGGTGATTGCAAAAATGAACCATTATCACTTGTGACAGCTTGCATAAGATGCACAAAAGCCTACACCAGACAAAATCATATAATAGAAAGGACAATGGGCAAGCATATCATCCATAATGGAGGAGCTATTGGTAACTGATAGGTCCTAGGAGAGAGGGAGTCAGATTTTTACTTTTTTTGCAAGTACTCAATGTCAGGTAGGTGTACCAGACTCCAGAGAATGAGTCTATATGCATAAGAAATTGGGGGAGGGGGGCATAAGTTAGGTTAAAAGTCTTAAAACACATAAAATTACTGTGGATAATGAAGTGTATATTTATCTGAGAGAAGGTGAGGTAGGGGGTCAGAATATTACCAAGATATAATGAATTAATATTTCAAGGAATCAATAAAAATATTGTTGAAACAAATGGGTCTTTCACTACATACTGTTTTGTTTGTTGTACAATAGGGTCAAATAAAAGGCCTCTCAGATTCTAAGCATAGATCCCAGTATTGAAACAAATCAGAAATATTTAAAGTATGACAAATACTTTTATGACAGAAATACCATAAAATGAGGCTTTAGTGATCAGGAAGATTTAAATGAATATTTTACCTTACATAAATATTATTTTTCTGAGTGCTTGTTATTGATATAATGGACAATGAATTTGTAAATTGATTTGGTAGACTGCCACTTTGCTGAAATTATTTATCATTTCTAACAGTTTTCTGGTGGAATTTTTAGTATTTCTGACATATAGTGTCATGTCCTCTGTAATAGTGATAATGTTTTTTTTTGGTCTTTTCGAGACAGGGTCTCCCTGTAGCCCCAGCTGTCCTGGAACTCACTCTGTAAATCAGGCTGGCCTTGAACTCACAAAGATCCTCCTGCCTCTGCTTCCTGGTGCTAGGATTAAAGGCGTACACCACCACGCCTGGCATAATTTTACCCCTTCTCCAATTAATACTCCTTTAATTTCTTTATTCATTTTAAAAATTTCAAGTTCTGTATTGAAAAGGAGGGTAGATAGTGGAAAACTGTTCCTGTTCCCTGACTTAAATGGGAATGCTTCCAGTTTTTCTCAATTTAGAATGATGCTGGCTGTGAATTTTTTTTATAAAGGTTTAATTATGTAGAAGTATGTTGTCCCCAGTCCACTTCTCTCTAAGAACTTTAAAACATAAATGATTTCTGTCAAGGAAATTTTCTACATTTATTGAGATGACATGTGATTTTCTAAAAATATTTTATTGTGCTTGTTTACATTTTGTACATCAGTTCTTGATCAAATTTATATCCCTACCTCCATCCCTGCCTCCACATGCATGTGATTCTTTTATTTAAGTCTATTTATTTGATTTACTACATTTATTGAAATATGTAAATTGAACCATCCCTGCATTTCTGAAATAAAAGAGCTGATTAATGGTAAATGATCATTTTGGTGTCTGCACCTATTTTGTTCTTATTTTTTAAATAATAATTGTGTCTAGGTTCAGTAAGAATATTGGCCTGTGTTTTTGATTTGTTGTTGGTGTTGTTGTTGTTGTGTCTTTATCTGGTTTGAGTAATAGTATGATACTGGCTTCACAGTAGGAGTTTAGGAGTTCTCTGTTTCTATATTTTTGAGTAATCAAAGAATGGAAATATCTAGGAGTAAAATCCTATGAATCACATGAAATATTTCTACAATAAACAATTAAAATCTTTATTTTTTTATTTATTTATTTAATTTATTTTTTTTAGGTGCTTGTCACCACACCTGGCTCAAAGGCAGTTCTTATCTGCCATGTGGGTGTTGGGATTCAAACCCGGGTCTTCTGGAAGAGCAGTCGGAACTCTTTTTTTTTTTTTTTTCAAGACAGGGTCTCCGTGTAACCCCAGCTGTCCTGGAACTCGCTCTGTAGACCAGGCTGGCCTTGAACTCACAAAGATCCGCCTGCCTCTGCCTCCCAAGTGCTAGGATTAAAGGTGTGTGCCACCACGCCCAGCTTTCGCTGAGCCATCTCTCCAGCCCCTACCAATTAAAATCTTTAAATAAAGAGATTGAAGAACTCACCCAAAGATGAAAGGACCACTTATGTACATGTATTGGTAGAATTAATATTGTGAAAATAACCATTCTACCCAATACTCTATGTATTCAATGCAATGCCAAGTAAAATTCCTATAACATTCTTCACAGACCTAAAAAAAAAAAAAACCTAAAATGCATAAGGAATCACAAAAGACCCTACATACAAAAAGTGATCTTGAGCAAAAGGAGCAATGCTGTGGGGATCACCATACCAGATCTCAAACTCCAGTCCAGAACTATAGTTCTAACAATAGCAAGGTAGTGGAAAAAGAACAGATGGTGCTTAGTTTAAATGGAATGTAATAGAAAACTCAAATATGAGTGCATGTAATTTCAGCCATGTGATGTTTGACAAAGTTGTCAAGGGCACACAATGAAGGGAACACACCATCTTCAACAAATGATGCTGGCAGAACTGAATCTCCACTTGTAGATGAAATTGGAACCTTATTTTTTTACCCAAAAAGTCTATTATAAATGGAACAGAGACTCATTATAAAACATAAAACTCTAAAATTTTAAGAAAACATATGTGGTACCCTAAAGGATATAGGTGGAGGAGAGGACTGTCAAAATATGGCATCAGTTCCTCAGGCATTGAAGTTAGCAATCAGCCAGTATAAGCTTCTGTACAAAAAAGAACAGTCAAAACATTGAAAACCACTGAGTAGGAGAAAATCATCACCTGCTATATATGTGAAAGAGGATTAATACCCAGACTATAGAAAGAACTCAAAACTCCTTAAAAATGGCTCAACATGCCAGCCTGGTCAACATAACGAGTTCCAGGACAGCCTGAGCTACAAGGAGACCCTGTCTCAAAAAAACGGAAAAAAAATGGCTCAACACATTTAGAGAAATTCAAATCATGTAATTATAGAAATAGAAAGCAAATCACTTTAAGATTCCATTTTACCCTAGTCATACTGGTCACGGTCAAGAAAACAAAAGACAACAAATGCTGGCAAGGATGTGGAGAATACTGAATGCTCATCCACTTCTGGTGTGATTGCAAATTCATATATACAGTAAGGAAATCACTGTGCAGAAATATCATAAAACTAAAAATAAATCTCCCATATGACCTGGTTATACCACTCATTGTCATATACCCAAAGACATATTCTACTGTAGAGGTACTAGCACATCTGTGTTTGTTGTTATTTTCACCACAATACCTAAGAAATGGAAACAAATCATGATCCAATTTTTCGAGGAACTTTTGCTAAAGATACTGCCTTTCTTGCATTGATTGTTTTCGGCCCCTTTGAACATATCAGGTGGCTGAAATTGCATTTACTTAAGTTTCATTCTTCATTTTTTTCCATTGATCTATGGGTCTATTTTTGTGTCAGGACCATGCTGTTTTTATGACCATAGCTCTGTAATACTGTTTGAAATCTGGTAAGGTAATGCCCCATACATTATTATTTTTGCCCAGGGTTCCTTTGGCTATCCAGTGTCTTTTGTGTATCCATATGAATTTTAGGATTTTTTTCTAATTCTGTGAAGAAAGTCATGGAGATTTTGAATGGGAGTACATTAAACTGTGTGTTACTTTACATACATTAATTCTTGTAGTTCATGAGCACGGGAGTCCCTCAATCTTCTGGTGTCTTCAATCTCCTTCACCAGAGATTTAAATATTATAGAGATTGTAATTTCCTTGGTCAAGTTTTTTTCCTGGTTATTTTATTTTTATTTTTTTGAGGCTATTGTGAATGGGAGCGTTTCCATGTATTCATTCGCCAATTGCTTGATATTAGTATCTAAAAAAGCTACTGATTTTTGTAGATTGATTTTGTATCCTGACACATTACTGAATGAGTTAATGGTTTATAGGAGTTTTCTGTTGAAAGTTTTGGCATTCCTTAGGTATAATATCGTGTCATCTACAAAAAGGGATGGTTTGATCTCCTCTTTCCAATAGCACTTTTTAATTTTCTTCTATTGTCTTATTGTTCTAGCAGAGTTTCAAGCATGCTATTGAAAAGGAGTGAAGATAGTGTGTGGCCTTGCATGGCTCCTGACTTTCAGGGAATGCTTCTAATTTTTCTCTATTTAGAATGATGTTAGCTGTGGGTTTATTGTATATATAGTATGAATTGTGTTGTGGAATGTTACCTCAAAGCCAATTCCCTCTAGAACTTTAAACATAAAGGCATGATGAATTTTATCAAAGGCCTTTTCAGTATCAATTGAGAGAGCCATGTGTTTTTTTGTCTTTGAGTCCATTTATATGATTTATGTTATTTGTTGATTTATATAAGTTGAACCATTATCTGCATCTCTGAAATAAATCTGATTTGATCATGGTGGATGAACTTTTTGATGTGTGCCTATATGTGGATTGCAAGTAATGTGTTGAGAAGTTTTGCATCTATATTCATTAAGGAAATGAGTCTATAATTTTCTATTTTTTGGGTATGTTTGCCTGGTTTTGGTATTAGAGTGATGTTTGATTTTAGAGAAGGAATTTGGGAGATTTCCCTTATTTCTATCCTTTTGAATAACCTGTATTATTTGTTGTAAGTCTTCTTTAAATGTCTGACAGAATTAAGCCACAAGTCCATCTGGACCTGTTCTTTTGGTGGTTAATAGGGTTTCTATTACTGTCTCAATTTCCTAACATGTTATGGTTCTGTTGAAGCTGTTGATCTCTCCCTGGTTAGCTTTAGTGAGTCCCGTGATTTCAGTTATTTATCCATTTCTTGTAGGTTTTCAAATTTAATAGAGTATAGGTTTTTAAAGTCCTTACATGTAATATTCTGGATCCTTTTGTTACCTGTTGTGATGTTTCCCTTTCATCTCTAATTTTGTTGATTTGAAGTTTCTCTTGCTTTCTTTTGATTAACTGGCTTAAGGATTTGTCTATCTTGTTTATCTTTTCAAAGAACCAGCCCTTGGACTCGTTGATTCTTTGTGTTGTTTTCTTTGTTTTGATTTCATTAATTTCTGCTCTGATTTCTGTTATGTCTTTTTATCTGTTGGGTTTGGGATTGATTTGTTTTTGTCTTTCAAGTGTCTTGAATTGCAATGTTAAGTCATTTATTTTTGCTCTTTCTGTTTTTTTTTTTTTTTTTCTCTTTTTTTAATGTATGCACTTAGAGCCATAAATGTCCCACTTTGGATTGCTTTCAAATTATTCTAGACCTTTTTATGTGTTGTATTTCTTTTTTTTTTTTATTATTTTTATTTATTTCGGTATGTGTATCAATGTACTGTCTGCATGCAGGTTTGTGCACCCGTGTCGTGCAATGCCGCGGAGGTCAGAAGAGGGTCTCGGATTCCCCTGGAACTGGAGTTCTCCTGGAACTGGAGTTTCAGACGACTCTCGGCCGCCATGTGGGTACTGGGGATCGAACCCGGGTCCTCTGCAAGAGCGGTCGGCGCTCTTAACCGCTAGGCCATCTCTCCAGCCCCTGCTTACTTATTTCTTAATTTCTCCCTTGATCCAGCCATTATTCAGGAGTGTGTTGTTTAATATCCATGAGTTCATACAGTTACTATGTCTTCTTCTGGTGTTGATCTTAAACTTTATTTCATTGTGGTCTGATAGGATGAGCGGAATTATTTCAATTTTCTTGTATTTGTCAGTGTTTGTTCTGTGTTCCAGTATGTGGTTGATTTTGGAGAAAATTTCATGGGGTGTTGAGTAGGAAGAATATTCTTGGGTACTTGGGTGGAATATATGGTAGATGTGTGCTAGGCCACTTTTGTGTATCATATCCTTCAGATGTCTCTCTATTTTTTGTCTGGTTGACCTGTCTAATGGCATAGTGGGGTATTGATTCACCTATTACTAGTGTGTTGGGATTAGAATTGTGTTTATGAAGTTCAGTGCACCAAAATTTGGTGTTTATATGTTTGTGATTGTGACATCATCTTGGTTAATTCATCCTTTGTTAAGAATCAAGTTAAAAAAAAAAAAAAGACCGAGAAAAAGATGAAAGACATGTAGGGCAGAATGCATGAGCTCTGGCTGGGTGGGGGCAAGGAAGGGTCTAAATTTGATTAAGGAATGTATAAAATGCCCAAACCTTCAATAAAAATAAATTAAAATAAAAGAGAGACAGAGAGAGTGAAGAAAAAATAAGTAATTAATTAACTAATAAAAAATCAAATAACCTTTTCCTTCTCTTCTGATTAATTTTAGTTTGAAGTCTATTTCATCTGATATTACAATAGCAACTCCTGCTTGCTTCTTAGTGCCATTTGCTTAGAAAATTTTTCCACCCTTTCACCTTAAGATAGTGCCTGTCCTTGAAGGTGAGATGTGTTTCTTGCAGAAAACAAAAAAATGAATTTTGATTCTTGATCCATTCTACTAGTCTATGTGTTTTGATTGGGAACTTTACTCCATTAATAGTTAAATTTTTTATTGGAAATTGTAAATTGCTTCCCATTATTTCAATTTTTGTCTGCATTGTAGCTCTGGGTTTGTATTTCCACAGTTAACCGATTTCTGTTGCAATTTAGGTATAGTCTATAGTCATTCCTTTCTTCCACGTTTTGTATTGCTTCAAATATTCTCTGAAGTTTTAGTTTTCTGGACATGAATTCTCTCAGCCTATTTATGTCATGAAAGGTTTTTCATTTTCCTTCAGCTAGAAGAGACATTTTGCTGGGCCAAAGTTTCTGAGTTGGCATTTATATTCCTGTAGAACTAGGAATTATTTGGTCTAAGCTCTTCTGGTTTTCATTATTTGCATTGAAAAAGCAGCTGTAATTTTGATAGGTTTTCCTTTATATGTTACTTGTTTTTCTTTGTGCAGATTTCAGTACTCTCTCTTTGTTTTGAACATCTAGTGTTTTTACTATGATATGATGTGTGGGATTTATTTTCTCGTTCTGTCTATTTAGTGTTTTATGTGATCAGTTCTTCCACATTATATTCCAGTGTTGATATTCTATGTTCAGCTTCTTTCATTCTATTACTGAGGCTTTCTCCCAGCCTTTTCAGATGGCCTATTGGGTTGTACACTGATTTTTTTTTTCATTTCAGCCTAAGTTTTCTTCAGTATTTCTATATCTTTTGTGAGTTCATTCAGAAGTTTATCATTATCTTCTTTTACTTCATTCCACTCTTCTTTTAGTTCTTTGATTTTTTTGCATGTGTTCTTTCATTTTCTTGAATTATTTGATCATGTTTGTGAGCGTTTTTTGAGGATCTGTGTCCTGGGTTATATCTAAGGGGGTCCTCATTTATAGGGGTCTTCCACAGAACTGGTGATATTATTTGTGTTTTTCATGTTATTGTTTTCTCATTGTGATTTTGGCAGGTGGTTTTTTTTTTTTATTTTGGGGGCTGTGATTCTGATATAATGTTTCTTTGTTGAATTGGTGAATGACTTTGTATTTTTCAGGTACATTCTTATTAGATCTGAAAGGCTGGTGTGTCTAGGCTTCAGGTTCTCACTTCTGATTTTGCACAGGAGAGACCAGCTGGTTCTCAGCCAGCTACCCAGGAGCTCCTTCAGAAACCCAGGGCAGGTTCAATCAGACAGTTTTGAACACCACATCATGTGTGGTCCACCTACTGGCTCTCTAGGGCTGATTACAAACATCTGGATCTCAGTCTAGGGGCAGGGAAGCCTAGCCTGGACCAAGGGAGGGCCTCCAGGTGTCCCCTAGCTAATGTATAGGGAGTCTGGAATGCCTCAGCTTCTGCAGTTGAAGACTCTCACCACACAATGGAAGTCAACCTGGTACCCTCACTTGGATTTGCCACCTGGCAAATGCTAATGTCTCAATATGGGTTCATATGTAGAAAAGCCTAGCATGAAGCTGAGGGAGGGGCCCCAGGTTTTTCCTAGCTAGTGAGTAGGTAGTCTAAAATGTCTCCCCTTAACGGGTCCTTCCACCTCTGCTCAGCCAGGCATTTCTCAAGTCTATATTTTTAAACAAAGCACTGTCATTATCTGATACACATATGTATGTATTTATGCTATATTTTTGGCATTTATATTTATGCTATATTTAGCATATAACAGTCAATGAACAAATAAAATTGATTTAGTTTGCAATGAACTTGCTTTTTCCTCATCTCTCTCCTCTACAGTTCTTTCTTGCATCTATGTCTTGCATAGTGGGAAACCATCATTAAGGTGGTAGCTTGGTACTTAATAAAGTCCACATTTCACACTGGTGCCATTATTAATCCTTACATGATGTTCCCTCTAAAATTTTAGCACAATTGAAAAAAATATCAAGGGTAGGCTGGAGGTACAACTTGGTCACAGATCCACGAATGGAATACCCTGAACTGCAGAAAATTTAAAAAAAAAAAATCAAGTTTTAAGAAATCCTGAAATTGAAAAAAGTAAACTTATTTTGAAAGTAGGGATTAATATATGTACAGTTATATATGCATGTTTCCTATTTAATGTAATCTTTCTATTTCTTGAAGACTGTCCCAGTATTCCAATGGAATTTTTGCAATAAATAAATTATGAAAAAACACTCGTAAACTAATTGTCCTAGCTTTTTTAACTTACCTTAGATATAGATATTTACCTTAAACAGTCAAAAATATTTTGTTTTTATAACAATGAAATATATCTATATATGAGAAGCATATTTATAAACATCATTACTTCTGTACATCACCATTAATTTCATGATTGAGATAAAGTTCATCTAGTTATCTGTTCAGTAGTAATATAAAACGTTGTTTTTATTCATCAAATTATGCAAAACTAGTACAGAACCCATATTTCTGAATTTACTCAGCTTCTGCAAGATTTTGTACATGACAAGAAATTTTTACTATTTCTCTCCATCTACAAGTACTCATCCATAACAATCTTAGAATTGTTCAAATGCTGCTTCTTGCCAATATTTTTGTGCTAATTTGAATGTGCCATTCACTTAAATTTCTACTCTGACCTACCCAAGGAAAATTTAACTTAGTTTATTAGTAAACAGTTACAATGTTATTAATGAATTTGTTCTTCTTATAATAAGATGCAGCTAACACTAAAAAGTATTGACCCATGTGTATAATAGAAAGTGTCAGGCTTTAGTAGATTAAGTCATTGATTTATGAAAATAAAACAAAATGCAGAATCATAATTCAGGGACTACATCACAAAAATGAACTCCATAGATTAAACCGTAATAAATCTAATAAAATCTGCAATCCAGTTAGTATGTTTGTTATTATTTTCCACCATTGTCCTAAAGTGATATAAGTTGTTAACTTTAACAGTCCTGGGAGATGAATGCCCAATATTTTTAGAACATATTTGACAGGGCAATTTTAAGATGATTTCAACATATGAAGTTCTAAAGAAACCTTTGAACCAGTCTGGTGTAAAAGGTATTATGTTTTCTTTAGATTCTGCCTATATATTTTTAATCATATTCCTTGAAAACCCATCAAAAGTTAATACTTCCTCTGTGATGGAGTGATACAAGTATTTGAATAGACTCCTCACCTAGCCAAAATGTTAAGTTTTCTGACTTAAGCATTCTCTAGTCCTTCAGTTTTTATCATTTGAAGGGATTTCACTAACTTAATGTCCCATCACGTTTTCTCCAGAAGGGAGGTTGCAGGATCCACTGTGTTGTCAGACTGTTCTTGACAGCAGATGTAGACATACTTGACAGAAAAGGATCTTGATGCAGGCCCTCAATGGCTAGGTAACCCAGCAGAGTCTCACTGAACTGTCAGACCCTGCTAGTGACAGAAAATCCTGGCAGCTGGTGAAACTGACAGTGACATCTCGTGTTATTGTTAGCCAAAGTTTCTTGCAGTATTCAGGGCTGTTTAAATTTTCCTTGAGCTGAATGGTTTTTCTAAGTATCTCTTTACATACTTCCCATTTCTATAATAATACATTAGATAGATTCAAGCATTCTTGGATTCTCATGGTGAGGATTCTCTTGGCTAGGAAAACTGTCATTCACATTCTCTTGACTTTCCATAAGGAGGTGTTATAGATATATGTCCTAACAATAGTCACTTTTCAGGTTCCAACCTACATGGTTTCTGGTGATAGCATTCTTCTTGTTAATTGCCTTTACTTTTCAGATTTTTACCTTTTTACTATTATTTCATATGGCCTTTGCTTTGTGTGCTTACTGACAAAGAGAGGAGAGAGACTGAGAAATAAGGAGAGAGAGAGAGAGAGAGAGAGAGAGAGAGAGAGAGAGAGAGAGAGAGAGATGGTGGACCACCCTGTCATATTGTTCTATTCATCTGAACTCTTTTAACCTTACTTGACTTTTAGGAGTATTATCAGTATATACACATGGGGTATCAGGGATCCAACTTGTAAATTTCATGAAGATGAATGAGTTCACAACACTCTGCTATTGGCCTTTGCAGGAATCATGTTTTTTTTTCATATGCTAAACACATTTTTTTACAAATAATCCTCAAAAATCTCAGTTCATTTAAGCAATGAATCTGAAGAATTTGCATTTTATGTCTAAATTCTCATGTACATAGTTTGAATGATACAGGAATTATCTGTCCTGAAATGAAATTCCTCTTTATCAGAATCAGAGAAAACAAGCTATAGTTTTTTCCCAAATATCTATGTGGATAGGCATAGGATCAACTGATTCATTTTTAATAGATTTATCTTTACTTTTGATGTGTGCGTGTGTTTGTGTATTTGTGTGTGTGTGTGTGTGTGTGTGAGAGAGAGAGAGAGAGAGAGAGAGAGAGAGAGAGAGAGAGAGAGATCCACTTCAGCATTTTGATGCTCCAGGAAGTCAAAAGAGGGTGTCTAATTCACTGATGCCAGAGTTACAGATTATCAGCCACCCAATATGGATGCTGGGAATCAAATTCTGGTTTTCTCACAGAGCAATAAGCACATTTACACTTTGAGCTATCTCTCTAGTTTCCAATATTCCTATTCTTAAAGGGAAAAATTAGAAGGGGATCTACAATTAACATCCAAGTCAACAGAACAAGACAAATTTCACTGGCAAAAGTCTCATGAGTAATACTGCTTGACTGAATAGCCAGTGTTCCAGGTACACAGGCTAGCTGCAGCTTCTAGAAGGTACTGATAGCTGGGCTCAATCTCTTGAATGTTTGTATTTTCCTCACCACCTAGGGAATTGATACATGTTAAACCCCTAGCCTTGTAGTGGAGGAAAAGGAAAACTAATTTAATGATCTCTAGTACTTTTACAGAGATAATAATTTTTTTTCCTTGATTAATATCTTAACCACTCAAAATGAATTAAATATTTTTAAATACACAAAACAAATAGCATTCCTATAATTTGTTTTATTATTCTGCTCCCTTTAATTATAACTGGAGATATCTTTGCTCTTAGAGGCCCATCTCAGTGCTCAGTAGCTAGGGCCATGAACTTGTCTTAATGTCACTTTGTCACATGGGCCTTCATCTACATACATACTGTCCTTTTTAAAATAAGCTTTATCAATGTTTGCAATAGCAATAGAATGAACATGATCTAATGTGGGAAGATCTAATTTGAATTGGGGGCTAGTTTTCAGCGAACATCATTCAGGGCATAATGTGGAAGTCATAAGGTTCCTCTGACCGCAGCCCATGAGGGAGCAACACATGACCCAGGAAAATGATGCTAGGCGGGGCAACAGCATAAAGGGTGAGACTGTCGTCTGGGATTGGCCCTGAAATGTGACACCATTCTACCTATAAAAAGGGCCTGCAGTATGCAATAAAGCCAATTCTCCAGTACCATCATACTGAATTCCCAGGTACATTATTTTGTGCATATACAGGCCACAGCACCTGGATTTCAAGTGTCAGTTGCTAGTGGGTTAGAAGGAGATCAATCAAAATAACTGGCTAGTGTGGGGTTGGACGGATGCTAATGAGGTTAACAACCTGTGGAATGAATTGTGAGTGGGTATAGGCTGAAGATTGGCCATCAGCCATCAGCCAGAAATTTTTTTCCCAGAGGTCAGCAGTTTCTGGACAGGTGAGTGGACCTGGCCACACAGAAAGTGATCTACTTCCCAAGCTAAGAATCTGAGTTTGGAAGTACCTCTCGGGTCAGGTTATGAAAATAACCAGCTGAAATTTGTGTTGATGGGTAAATACCCCAGCAGTGACTGCAGACGGCCACTGCTTCCCCTCCCTTAGCCGGACTGCACTGTACCTGCTCATAGAAAGAGAAGGTTCCTACTTATGGCACCTCAAATGTGAGCCACTGAAACCACTCTGCTAAGTTAGAACCCCTGCAAAGATAAGAAATAGACTTTTTAGGAGATCTCATAAGCCACAGTAAGACCCTGTCATACTTAACAGGAAAAAATGTAATTCATGGATCAACATATCATCTAAACATATGTGTCTATACCAAAGTAACCTACCATAACTATTAATGCTGTTTAAATACCTATATATCTAATTGCTTGTGCTTCATTAGTAGGATCGAAAGGTTATTCCTGGACAAACTGTCATCCCGTGAAAGGAAACAGCCAGAATTGACCAGAGTCCAAGACAACAGCTCCAGAGAGAGTGGACTGATCTGCTTCTCATCCACCTGTGCCCCTTTTCTAAGCCCAGGGAATAATCTGCGGAAGAGGGGGCGTGGTAGAATGTAAGGGCTGTGATTGGGGTGAATGATGAAACTACAGCAATGTAGTCTGGACCCTCATTTGATCAACATGATTGAACATACAACCCCTCACCCCACACTGGAAGGTGGGGCTGTGGGGGTTTTGGCAAAACAGCCTGCAAATTGGTTTTACATGAAGGATGCTTGTACTCATGGATTATCACTTCTAGCTAAAAAATGAAAAAAAAAAACTGAGAGAAATATGCAGGACAGTTATGGCAGAATGCATGATCTCGGTTGGGGTGGGGGTGGGGGGGAAGGGAAAGGGTAATATGCCTGAACTGAATTGGAAAATGATGTATGAAATGCACAAAGCATCAATAAAAAATGTTAAAAATAAAAAAAAAGAAATGTAAAAAAAAAAAAGAAATAGACTTTTTAAGGGAGCTTAATTTGAGGAGGACTCATTTTGGGATATTATGGCACATTTTTCTTGACTGTGCACCATGGTTCACTATGTTTCTTATTGTAGCTATTGTTTTCCATGTGCTGGCCTGGAGAAAGATTAACATTGCTGAAGCACTGCAGGCACAGACTAAGGATGGAAGCAGAGGGAACTTTCCCCATGTTAATTCTGCTGGCGTGCCTGTGGATGGTGTTGACAGGGAATTGGCCTATGTGCCAGAAACCCCTTCTCTGATAAATTTTGAGAATTATCTAGGACTAGCACAATCTTGTAAGCTTTCACCCACTCCAAGGAGGCCTCTACAGAGCCCCTGAATGCTATTTCGGCTTTTTCAGATTGGAAACACCCGTGAGTCTCCCAGCCTTCTCAGTTTATGGTGTTCAGAGAAATTGTGAATGGGGAGTTTTTCCTCTCCCCTCCACTTGCCTTCTAGAGTCACTTTCAGTTGGCATGGAACCTGCCGTGCAGAGTGGATTTCAGCTTCAAAGGAAAGCCCACACTGCCTCATTCTTTCTTACATTCAGGCAGTGGAGCATTTGGTGGTGGAAATCATGGCAATGAAAAGAAGGCAGGCATTGGTGTGTTCCTGTGGAGCAAGCTCAAGGCTTATTTAATTGATTCATTTTATTGTTACTTTAAAATTCCTCATTATTTTTTACTTTCCTTTTTACCTTTTTACCAAACAATTAAAAAGGACAAACTTACCCTTCAAACATTTCCTTAAAAATGGCATCATCTAAATTGTCAATTTCATCATTCACTCACAACTTTTAAAATATCTTTCAAAAAGGCAGAACACATTCCACATTCCAGTAATTAATATAATTATTTTTTTTAATATTTCATTTTGCTTTTTATATATTTAATATATATGAATGCATTTTCTGCATGTGCATAAGTGCACCCATGCCATGTAAAGTCCACACAGAGCAGAAGAGGGTTTTTTCAATGCCCTGGAACTGGATATATGGATGGTTCTTTTTATTTTTATTCTTGTATGTATATGAATGTACTGTCTGCTTGTAGGTTTGTGCACCCATGTCATGCAATGCCACGGAGGTCAGAAGACAGTGTTGAATTCCCCTGGAACTAGAGTTAAAGATGGTTCTCAGTCATCATGTGGGTGCTATGGACCGAACCCAGGTCCTCTGCAAGAGCAGTCGGCGCTCTTAACTGATAGGCTATATCTACAGACCAATGGATGGTTCTTAGTTGCCATGTGGGTGCTAGGAATTGAACCTGTGTCCTCTGAGTTACTACCTTGGGCACCTGAGTGATGAACTAAGACCCAGGAGATGTGAGCTGAATAAACCCTTTCCTCCCCAAGATGGTGTTGGTCAGAGTGTTTTGTTACAGCAAATGAAGAGAAACTAGAACAGCAGCTTTGGGTGACTTATTTGTTTTTTATTTTTATTTGTTTATTTGTTAAGAAATTCTAAAATATAAGAGCACAGTTGTTTTCAGATCACATTGACGTTACTCAGTTTGCCATACAATTAAGTAATTGGTGCTAGCATCCACGAATGTGGGATACCATTCGTCATTTGTTTTTCTGGGACTGTGTTACTTCACTCAGCATGATATCTTCTAGCTCCATCCACTTACCTGCAAAGTTATTGATGTCATCTTTACTGCTGCATAGAACTCCATTGTGTAGATGTACCACTTTTCTCTATCCACTCATCAGTTGAGGGGCACTTGGGTTGGTTCAAGCTCCTTGCTATTGTGAAGAGAGCTGCAATAAACATGGTTGTGCATGTATCTCTGCAGTAAGATGAGTCTTGTGGGTACATACCCAGGAGTGGTATGGCTGGGTCAAGTGGCAAGTTCATTCCAAGACTTCCATGGGTTCTCTGCACTGCTTTCCATAGTGGCTGTACGAGTTTACATTCCCACCAGCAGTTATGAGTGTTCCCCTTTCCCCAAAACCTCTCCAGCACTTTGTATCATTTGTTTTCTTGATCCTAGCCAGTCTTATTGGAGTGAGATGATATCTTAAAGTGGTTTTAATTTGCATTTCCTTAATTATCAGTGATGTTGAACACTTTTTAAGATCTTTCTCAGCCATCTCTAATTCCTCACTTGTGAAGTCTCTGTTCAGGTCTTTACTCCATCTTTTGAGTGGGTCATTTTTTTCCCCATCTTTGATTTTTGAGTAGTTTATATATTCTGGAAATCAATGCTTTGTCAGATGTATCTGTGGTGAAAGTTTCCTCCCACTCTGTGGGTTTTCTCTTCATTTCGTTGATTGTTTCTTTTATGTACAGAAGCTTTTGAGTTTAATGATGTCCCATTTGTCAATTGTCACCCTTATATCTTGTGCAGCTGCTGTCTGATTTATGAAATATTTTCCTATGCCTATGTCTTGTAGTCTGCTACAACTTTTTCTTCTATTGCCTTCAGAGTTTAGGGTTTCATGTTGAGGTGTTTGATCCATCTGGAGTTGACTTTTGTACAGGGTGAGAAAAATCATTAAATTCATATGGAAAAACAAAAGACCACGAATAGCTAACGCAACCCTGAGTGAAAAATGCAATGCAGGGAGGGATTGCCCTACCAGACTTCAAACTATATCACAGGAGCATAGTCATAAAGACAGCCTGGTACTGTCACAAAAACAGACCAGTTGAGCAATGGAACAAAATTGAAGATCTAAAATTGAGCCCATACAATTTCAGCCACCTCATATTTGACAAAGGGGCAAAATAAATAAATAAATAAATAAAACGCTCAATGTAAGAAGGATAGCATCTTCAGCAAATGGTGCTGGCAAAATTGGATCACCATCTGTAGAAAAACAAAATTAAACCCCTACCTCCCACCCTCTACAAAAATAAACTGCAAGTGGATCAAAGATCTCAAAGTGAAGCCTGAAACTCTGAAGGTGATAAAAGAAAAAGCTGGCATCAACCTATAATTAAGTGTAGGAAAAGACTTTCTAAATCCAACAGGAGCTGCACAGGAAGTAAGGTCAACATTTGACAAATGGGACATCATAAAACTCAAAAGTTTCTGAACAGCGAAAGAAACTATCAAGGAGGTGAAGAAACAAAAACCACAGAGTGGGAAGAAATCTTTACCAGTGATTCATCTGACAGAGCATTAAAGTCAAGAATATATAAACTACTCAATAAGCAAAGAACTAAGAAGAAAAATGACCTACTCAAAAGATGGAGTAAAGAGCTGAACGAAGCGTTCACCAGTGAGGAATTAAAGATGGCTGAGCAACATCATTAATTATTAAGGAAATGCAAATTAAAACCGCTCTCAGATATCATCTCACTCCAATATGGCTAGCTAAGGTCCTGAAAACAAAAGACAATGGATGCTGGAGGGGTTGTGGGGAAAGGAGAACACTCATCTGCTGCTGGTGGGAATGTAAACTTGTACAACCACTAAGGAAAGCAGTAAGGAGAACACTTAAAAGACTCGGAATAAGCTTAGCACCTCATCCAGTCACACCACTCCTGGGTATATACCCCAAAGACGCATCCTGCTGCAAAGATACATGCACATCCATGTTTATTGCAGCTCTCTTCACAATAACAAAGAGGTGGAACCAGCCCAAATGCCCCTCAATCAAAAATGTGGTACATCTACACAATGGAGTACTATTCAGTGGTAAAGAAAGATGGCATTATGAACTTTGCAGGTAAATGGATGGAGCTCGAAGCCATTATGCTTAGTGAAGTAACACATTCCCAGAAAGACAAGCAGAGAATGGTTTCCCTCAGTTGTGGATGCTAATACCAAATCCCCCAGACAAAAGGCAAGCTGAAAGACATTATGGTTATATTTTTGTTTATCTGAAGGCAACTGTGTTGTTATAATGTGAATCTCTCAATGGGCTCTAGAATCTACCCACCAATTATTTTCAGACTCTGTAATTACTGTATATGGGTGGAGAGTATGTATCCATATTTTGGAGTAATATGAAATTAACAGAGGAAAACGTGAATTCCTAAAGCATAAAAAAAGACTGAGAGAAAGATGCAGGACAGTTATGGCAGAATGCATGCTGGGATGGGATGGGATGGGGAGGGGAGAAGGGATAGGGGAATTTTCCTGAACAGAAATGAAAAACGATGTATGAAATAGACAAAACATCAATAAATTAAAAAAAAAGAATGGACTTTTTACTATATTATTTTTTCCAATCCATGAGCATGGGAGGTTTTTCAATCTTCTGATGTCTTCTTCCATTTCCTTCTTCAGGGCTTTAAATTTTTTGTTGTAGAGATATTTGTTGTCTTTGGTTAGGTGTATTTCTAGGTATTTTATTCTTTTTGAGGCTATTGTGAGTGGAAGGTCTCCTTCTATTCCTTCTTTCTGTTAGTGTAAAGAAAGGCTACTGATTTTTCTAGGTTAATTTTGTATCCTTCCACTTTACTGAAGCTCTTAATCATTTCTAGGAGTTTTCTGGTGGAGTTTTTAGCATCCATTAAGCAAACAATCATATCATCAGCAAAAAGGGATAGCTTAACTTCCTCTATTACAATTAGTACTCCTTTAATTTCCTTTTCTTGCCTTATTGCCCAACTAGTGTTTCAAGCACTATATTGAAGAGGAGTGGTGACAGGGGGCAGTCTTGCCAAGTTCCTACCTTTAAAGGGAATGCTTCTGTCATTTTCCCCATTTAGGATGATATTGGCTGTGGGTTTCCTGTATATGGCTTTGATTACATTGAGGAATGATCCCTCCAATCTAATTCCCTCTAGGACTTTAAGCATGAAGGAATGCTGGATTTTTTTCAAAGGCATTTTCCACGTCAATTGAAATGACCATGTGGCTTTTTGTCTTTCAGTCCATTTTTATGTTTTATGATATTTCTTGATTTTTGTATGTTGAACCCTCCCTGCATCTGTGGTATGAATCCAACTTTGTCATGATGGATGATCTTCTTGATGTGGGTCTGTATGCGGTTTGCAAGTATTTTGTTGAGAATTTTTGCATCTGTGTTCATTAATGAGATGCGTCTATAGTTCTTCTTTTTGTTTGTATCTTTGCTTGGTTTTGGTATTAGAGTGATGCTGGATTCATAGAAAGAATTTGGGAGAATCCCCTCTGTTTTTAGCCTTCTGAACAATTTGAGTAATAATGGTTGTAAGACTTTTTGAAATGTTTTATGGAATTCTGCCATGAAACCATTTGGGCCTGGGCTTTTATTTTTAGTTAGGAGATTTCTTATTACATCTTCATTTTCTCCACATATTATGTATCTGTTTAAGCTGTCGATCTCTTCTTGGTTGAGCTTTGGTGATTCCAAGGATTTCAGATATTCATCCATTTCTCCTAGGTTTTCAAACATAGTAGAGTATAGGTTTTTGGTGTATTCCTGTAAGATTGTCTGGATATTTTATTTGTCTGTTGTGATATTTCCCCTTTTATCACAGATTCTATTTATTTGGAGTTATTCTTTCTTTTCGTTAACTGGGCTAGAGTTCTGTCTGTCTTGTTTATTCTCTCAAAGAAACAACTTTTGGATTCATTGATTGTTTTGTATTGTTTTCTTCATTTCTATTTCACTGGTTTCTGCTCTGACTTTTGTTATTTCTTCCTGTCTGTTGCATTTAGGGTTCATTTGTTGTTATCTCTCAAACGTTTTTAGCTGCAGTGTTAGACTGTTCATTGTGCTCTTTCTGTTTTTCTAATGTAGGCACCCACGGCTATAAACTTACCTCTTAGGACTGCTTTTAAAGTATCCCATAGGTTTGGTTGTGTTGTATTATCATTGTTATTCAGTACCAGGGGTGCTTTTATTTCTTTCTTTATCTCTTCCTTACCCATTCATTATTCAAGAGTGTGTTGTCTAGTCTCCATGTGTTTTTGTAGATAGTAGGGCTTATCCTGGTGTTGATAATGAGCTTTATTGCACTGTGGTCTGATAGAATGCATGAAAGTAGTTCATTATTTTTGTATTTGTGGAGGTTTTTTCTGTGTCCCAGTATGTGGCCAATTTTGGAGAATGTACCTTGGGGTGCTGAGTAGAAAGTGTATTCATTTCTATTAGGGTGGAATATTTGCTAGATGTCTGTGAGGTACATTTGGTGTATCCTAACATTCAGTTCAGATGTCTCTCTGTTTACTCGTTGTCAGGTTGACCTGTCCAAAGGGCTCCGTGGGGTATTGAAGTCCCCTACAAGAGTGTACTGGGGATAATCTGTGTCTTGAGGACCTGGAGAATTGGCTGTATAATGTTTGGTGCACCAGAGTTTGGCGCATATATATTCATGATTGTGAAATCTTCGTGGTCAATTGCTCCTTTGATAAAAATGTAATGGCCTTCTTTCTCTCATCTGATTTCTTTTACTTTGAAATCTATTTTGACTGATATCAAAATAGCAACGAACCTGGGCATGGTGGCGCACGCCTTTAATCCTAGCACTTGGGAGGCAGAGGCAGGTGGATCTTTGTGAGTTCAAGGCCAGCCTGTTCTACAGAGAGAGTTCCAGGACAGCTGGGGCTACAGGGAGACCCTGTCTCGAAAAGACCAACAAAAACATAGCAACAAAAACCTGCTTTTGTTTTGGTACCATTTTCTTGGAATTCATTTTTCATCCTTTCACTTTAAGATGGTGCCTATCCTTGAAGTTAAGATGGGTTTCTTGTAGACAGCATATAGATGGGTTCTGTTTCTTAATCCAATCTCCCAGTCTACGCCTTTTGATTGGGGAGTTTAATCCATTAATATTTAAGGTTATAACAGAAAGATGTGTGTTTCTTCCTTCTGCCTTATTATCCAGTTGCCTTTTTGGTCTCGGTTTCTACTTCCGCAGTTATTCTTTTATTGATTTCTTTTTCTAGGTGCCTGGGGAGACTTGCCCCTTTCTTCTGTCCTTTAAATTGCTTCAAGTATTCTCTGAAGGATTGGTTTTCTGGACATGTACCCTTCCATTTTGTTTAAGTTATGGAAGATTTTTCCCTCTCCTTCAACTTTAATTTACATTTTTGCTGGGTATAGTAACCTAGGTTGGCATCCATAATCTTTTAACACTGGGGATGCTTGCTCCATGTTCTTCTTGCTTTCATAGTTTGCAATGAGAAGTCAGTTGTAACTCTGATGTGTTTCCCCTTATATGTAACTGATTGTTTTTCTCTCCTGGCTTTCAGAATTGTGTCTGTTTGGGGGGTGTCTAGCATTTTCACTATGATATGTCATGGAGAGTTTCTGTTCTGATCTTGTCTGTTCAGAGTTCTATGTGCTTCCTGTACTTGTATTGGTTTGTCTTTTGTTGTTGTTGTTGTTTGGGGAATTTTTCATCTGTTATTCTGTTGAATATCTGATCAATACCATTTTCTTGGGATTCTTATCCTTCCTCTATTCCTAAGATGCAGAGGTTTGATCTTTGCATAGTGCCCCACAATTCCTGGTTGTTCCAATTTTGTGTATTTTTTATTTTTTCATAATCATTACTTGAGGTTTTAGTTGTTTTGTGTTATCTTCCAGGTCTGATATTCTTTGTTCTGCTTCCTCCATTCTACTTCTGAGGCTTTTTCCATTCCTCTCCTCTTGATTGGTTGAGTTTTTTGTTTCCTTTTCCATTTCATCTTGTGATTTCTTTAGTATTTCCACTTCCTTTTGGAGCTTCTGAATCTCTTCCTGTAGCTCTTTGCTTCACTGGCTGATTTTGTTTTCTTTTTCTTTCTTTTTTTTTCTTCTATTACTTCTTTATCTTTTTCATTTTTTAACAATAAGTAATAATTTATGAGTACAAGCATCCTTAATGTAAAACCAGTATGCAAGCAGTTGTGCCCAAACCCACATAGCCCAAGGCTCCCATCATCCAGCTGGGGGGGGTGCTTGTATGTACAATCAAGTTGATCAAATAAGTGTCCAGTCTAAAGTGCTGTAGTTTCACCATTCACCCCAATCACAGCCCTTACATTCTACTGTGCCCTCTCTTAAGCAGATTGTTCCCTAGGCTTAGAAAAGGGGCACAGGTGGATGAGAAGCCAAACAGTCTACTTTCTCTGGAGCTGTCGTTTTGGACTCTGGTCAATTCTGGTTGTTTCCTTTCATGGGCTGAGAGTTTGTCCAGGAATAACATTTCAATCCTACTAATGAAGCACAAGCAATTAGATATATAGGTATTTAAACAGTACTAATTGTTATGGTAGGTTACTTTGGTATTTACACAGATATTTGGATGGTATGTTAGTCCATGAATTACCTTTTTTTTGTAAAATATGACAGGGTCTTACTGTGGCTTATAACATTACTTAACCACTAGAGGATGTAAGCTTGTGGCATCAGCCATGGGTTATTCCTCCAAGGAGAGAGATGATAGCCAATTAGATTTGGAATATACAGGCGTATGTCTGCCACTGCTGCACAGTATTTCCAGGCAGGTGAGGTGTAGCTGGTGCTGATGGAGGAGTCTTGCTTGACTCAAGGATACCTATATTTGCTTTATTGGTTTAGTAGCCCTTGGTAACACTCTCTGGTATTCCAGAGACCAATTGTACACTTGCAAATATGGTCTCAATACATCTTTCCCATGTTTATGTCAGGTCTTCCATAGCAGGGCCTTATTATCTCTCTTCCTGCAGGTATCCCAGTTTACAGGCAAGAAGCCTTTACCTTTTTTGGGGGGGTGGGGCTTAGATCCACTGGCCAACATCTCTTTGGTAGAATAATCCATTGCTGATATCAGAGCTCTCCTGCATTAATATATTTTGCTTAAATGCACAGTATAAGGAGACTAGAATTATATTTGGTTCTGAATAGAGAATAATCCTTTTCACAGTTCCTATATCTGTTAGTCAATTAAAGAAGGCAGTTTTACCAGTTTTATAAGGGATTACCTCTATAACAGTTGTCTCCAATTTGCAGTTAGAGAACGTCCTCCTCATCATCATAGTTCTCCTTGTTCTATGAAGGGGAGGTAAGAAAGTCTCTGGTATTAAAACTTTGCAGTACCTAGAAGGTAAGTTTCATTAGGACCCATTACAAATAGTTGTTAAAAGTAGGATCCACAGAGAGGTTTGATGCCTGTAGCAGTCTGAGGATTTTCTTCCTTTCAAAGTTCAGATGGGCCAACCTTTCTGCTGGCACTTCCTGGTACATCCTACTCAATGCAAAGCTGTATCTTTTCTTTCTCAGCTGTTAAGTTGGTGGCATTTTTACCTGTGGGAACATACAAATCTTTTCCCATAGTTAGTTTTGTGATTTAAATTGCAAAGTTTTTGACAAAAAGGTTTCATATATATCTGTATCTCCCCTTTTTATTTTTTAACCCATGAGTCTCAAAAAGGCATACCTATAGGCAGGAATCAAGGCGCAGATTTCATCCAATTCACCCAAGCTGTTTTGGGTGACTGTATGCCATTAACTTGGGAAGCAAACTTAATTCTTTAAGTTAAATCATCCTACAGTTAAAAGAGAATGCTACAAGATGCTACTGTACAATAGAAAAATTATAGGGAACATTTTTATGTGCCAATCCCAAAGTTATTATTATACAGATTTCAAGTAAAACAAATGTAGACAACAACAATTTATATTTCCAATTAACTCTGGTACATTACTTTTTTTTATCAGAACCTTTAATCTAATGTTGTTTAATATACACATATTTACTTTTACTAAGTCCTAAAACACCATATAACCTGTAGACAGAGTCTGGGCAAAATTGGATACCTGTTGAACTCACATCAATTAAATACACATTAATCTAATATAGACCCGTATCCCTCTCCCACCCCTCCTACCCCTCCAGATTCATCATTTCAGTCAGTTTTCTGATGAAGTATTTCTGTTGTTCTTTTAATATGCATCCCTGTCCACAAGAAATATTTACAACTGGTTTGTTGGCGCTAGCATCCACATTTGAGGGATATCATTCATCATTTGTTTTTCTGGGACTGTGTTACTTCACTTAATATCATATCTTCTAGCTCCATCCATTTACCTGCAAAGTTCATGATGTTGTCTTTCTTTACTGCTGCATAGAACTCCATTGTGTACATATACCACATTTTCTCTATCCACTCATCAGTTGAGGAGCATTTGGGTTGGTTCCAACATTTTGCTATTGTGAACAGGGCTGCAGTAAATATAGTTGTGCATGTATTTCTGCAGTAAGATGAGTCTTGTGGGTATAAACCCAGGAGTGGTATGACTGGGTCAAATGGCAAGCTCATTTTGAGTCTTCCAAAGGTTCTCCACACTGCTTTCCATAGTGGCTGTACAAGTTTACATTCCCATCAGCAATGGATGAGTGTTCCCCTTTCCCCACAACCTCTCCAGCACTTGATATCGTTTGTTTTCTTGATCCTGGCCAGTCTTATTGGAGTGAGATGATATCTTAGAGTGGTCTTAATTTGCATTTCCCTAATTATTAGTGATGTTTAACAGTTTTTAATATGTTTCTGAGCCATCTCTAATTCCTCCTCTGTGAATTCTCTATTCAGTTCTTTGCTCCATCTTTTGAGTGAAAACTGGATCACAACAGGTACAAGAATGAAATTAAACCCCTAACTCTTGCCCTGTACAAAAGTCAATTCCAGATGGATCAAACACCTCAACATGAAAACCAAAACTCTGGAGATGATAGAAGAAAAACTTGGCAGCAGACTACAAGACATAGGCGTAGGAAAAGACTTCCTGAATCAGACAGCAGCTGCACAAGGAATAAGATCAACAATTGACAAATGGGACCTCATTAAACTCAAAAGCTTCTGTACATCAAAAGAAACAATAAAGAAAGTGAAGAGAAAACCCACAGAGTGGGAAGAAACCTTCACTGCAGATATATCTGACAAAGCATTAATTTCCATAGTATACAAGCTACTCAAAAAACAAAGAAGAACGTAAACAAATTAATCATTCCTTTCTTTTTCAACATGGGATCTTTTCAGCATGTGAGTTTCTCTTTGCCCTTATTTCAATGTGAATCCCAAATGCCTCTTCACTGTGTTGAAGGCTTGCTTTCCTTGCCTCCTTCATATGCCTTTTTTCTGAAGGTTCTCCAAATAATCCACTTGGACACTCCCTCAGCAATTCCAGTTGGGATTGGGGGGGTATTCTTGTTTATTCTGTGCTTCAGGTGGTCCTGGGATACTCCATATCTAAACTCTGTGCTCTCAAGTTTCACAGTGTCAACAGGCCCACCTTTTATACCAGCTAGCAGGACAACCCACCACCACAGCCACACACGATTGGATCAAACCAATTATCCAATTGGCCAGATAGGACTATCAAACAATCCGCCTGGCTGAAGCACCCGGCCCCTACCTGTGTTTCAGGTGGTCCTGGAAAATCCCCGATTTAAGCTCTGTGCACTCAAGTCTGAGTGACTTATTTGTAAATACACCAAGCTTTCCATAAACTATTCTAGAGTGTTTGTATTTGACCACTGGAGCAATTGGTAAGAATCCTATTTTATTACTGCATGACAGCTTCAAAATGAATATAATTAGATCCAATTCTGTATCTCCATTTATATTATGATCATATTATTTTTCCAAATTAGATATATAAAGATCATATATTAATTATGCATATATCTCCATATATTTTCCTAAACTTTTTGCTCCCTTGTGTCTTTATTTTGTAACGCTTCTCAATGACATTATGAAATCTATATTTCTTGTCCACTTCATTTAAAGGTATGTATATCACTTTCCATAAAAATATTAAGATGCATACTAACATTTAAACATGAACCTCCACAGATGGGTCCGTGGTTAAGAGCACTGGTTGTTTTTGCAGAATACTGGATTCAGTTCCCACTATCCCCATGGAAGCGAACAACCATTTGTAACTACAGTTAAATGTGATCCAAATCCATCCCCTAGATTCCTTGTGCACTGAATTCAGGTGGTGCACTTAAATGTATGCCTATAAAAAAAGAATCCATACTCATTGAACTAGTAAATGAAAAAGAAATAAAAATTATGACATATAAAACTTTTACCTCTCATTATAACAACACAGGTTCACATGAATTATATTTTTTGCTGAGTTTTTAGCACTGCATGTGTCTATTGTCCCAGTGTATTCATTCTTTTGTGTTGCTGTAATTAAATACCAGATAAACACCGTTTAGATGCATAAATTTAATTGGCTTACAGTTTCTGAGAATAAAGTCTTCAGCTGAAATGCTTAATGTCTGTGAACTGAATGTTATTGGAGGAGCTAGTAGAGGAAGACAACTGTTTGACTCAGAGCAGACTAATAAGCAGATATAGTGCTTCAGGAAGTCAAAGAATAATATTCAAGTACACTCCTATCAGTTACTTTCTGCCTCCAACTATGTCTCTATTTCCCAATTTCTGGAAAGGCTCTGACACAGAGTTACCAGCTGGTATCCAGGCAGTCTGCAGTGTTGGACACTGCATATTCAAATAATATTGCAACTTCACAAATATAAGGTTTGTTGGCTCACCTTCTGGGGGTTAAATACCTACAATTCTCCAATTTTTATTGGACTATATTCTGTCAAGAAACTAAAATAATGTTAGGTGTCACATAGCAACTCAAAGGATAGATGTTAATATATGTCTCTTGGTTTTCTTCCTATCCATTACTCTTACTGATTATTTATATCTGTACTTTCCTTTTGTACTGCAAACAAAGAAATTGAGATCTTAGTAAAGAGACAAAAAGAAAAGAGAGTACTGTTTGGCCTGTCTTCAATTCTCACTGGCAAGTGCATCGACTCTGTGGCTGCCACTGCTTTTGGGACTCCTCAAAGACATGAGACACAGCTTTGTAAACTTCCAATATGGACTGACGACTCATGTCTCTCCAAGAATCCTCCAAACCTTCAATGCCAGATGGTGAGTACTGAGATACCCAGCTTGTGGACTAAACAACTAAGGGAATGTCAGCTTTGTCAGAATATAGATTGCCATTGTTGGACTACCTGGGCTGTATTATCGAGGCCAGTGCAGGGGAATAGATACAGGACACATGCTTACTGGACTTCATTTCGGGGACCATGAGAGGGAAAGACCCCCATGTGGAGCAAAGTGCAGGATTGATAGTTGTTTGGGATTGCCAAGGAGGAACTTTCAAGCACTTCCTTAAGGAAACATGACATCTTTTAGGAAAAAAAATCCTACAATTCAATTGATAATATAACAGGTATATATTATATATATATAATATATATATGTATACATCATTTAATTGTAGGATTATATATATAGTTATTTAAATAAAATATATATATATTTTTTTTTTTTTTTATATATATACATACATACAACAAAAGAACTGAAAAAAACTATATATATATATATCATTTTGATGTTATATTATATATATATATATATACTAATATAATAAGGAAGAACTACGCCGAGGCACTGGAAGAAGAAAATAATTAAAGCCAGAATGGCCGAGAGAAAACGGTGAAACCACAAAACACAAAATGTATATATACATCATTTGAATTGTAGTTTTATATATATAGAATATATAATATTTATAATATAATATTATAAATATAATATATAGCCTATATATATATATATATATATATATACTGTAGCAATGGAAGTTGGAGAGCACAACAACAAAAGAACTGAAAAAAAACTCTGGAAAGAATCAGAAAAAGATACGGGATATGTATGGCAGAGTGCAGGGACTCGGGTGGGGTGGGGGGCATGGAAAGGGAAGCGATTCTAGATTCGATTGAGAAATGATACATGACCTATGGAAAAAGTTTAATATTAAAAAATTATTTATATTAAAAAATAAAGAAAATGAAAAGCAAAAAAAAATCCATTTCTCAGTCACATAGGTGAAATTCATATTCATTGGTGACTATTATGGCTTAATGGCTTCAGCATAATTTTGTCCAAACAAGTTCACAACTATAAACACAGTAGTTGACTAAGTTTTCAGTCTTTCAGAGTTGAGATTAATATCCAAATATTAATTCTTAGACATCAGAGTTAAAGCAACCATTGAAAAATTTTCTCCTATTTTAACATAAAATATATTATTCTTTGAGTTTCTTAGGCAATTTTATTGTAAATTTAATTATGCCAACTTGTTTATAAATTTTCTGACTCAACTTCATTTTACCTGCCAAAATTTCCTTAACAGGTTATTTGCATTCTCTATTAATTGCCAGACTTTTGGTTTGAGGCTTCAGAAATACAGCTGGTGCAACAAAATGAGAGAACTCATCCATGCAAACAGAACTGAAGGAGCTGAGAGAGTTGAGTAGGGTCAAAGCTTCTCTTTAGATGGCAGAAGTCCTCCTGGAATTGTCTAGTTGTTTATCCATCAACTTTCTGTCCTCTTGTTTGAGTGTGGGCCCTGGAGATAATCCTTGCTAGCTGTACTTGTTTGCACATACAGAGAACTCCCCAGGGATATCCAGCATAAGTAAGCAGAAAGCAGAAAGTCATACCAGCTGTCAAGAGTGTGGGTACAGAGGGAAATGTCCAAGCAACACCAGAAGTGTTCTGAAGCAAAGTCAAGGACACTGAAAAGACTTCCACAGTTAATGTGGATGGAGGTACTTTTTCTTAATTTTTCTCCTTGAGTGTATTTTTTACTTTGTATTCATCTTTAAAGAAAAAAATATGCTGTGATATTGTTACCTTGTTGCAAAATTGAAACAAAAAGCTGTTACAATTTATTTTCATTGTTGAGATGAGGAATCTAGGTAGCTTAATATTATCTTTTATATAATATTTCTCATTAGTTACTTGTAAGAATTCTCTTTCACATAATCCTTTGGACTTCCATTTTTTTAAGTTTAAGTATTTACTGGCTTGTCTGCACTTCCGTATGAATTTAGAAATGAATGCTCTCTTACTTCATTTAATTATCAGATATTATTGCCCTAAACACAACCACCTCACATGGCTACAATTTTTCTTAAGCATTCCTTTATATGAGTATGTTAATTCTACAAAATTTTAAGATTTGATTTGCACATTATCAACATAAGAATTACATTGATTTGATTGTATTTGCCTGTGTTACTTGCCTTTAAATCCATTCACATTCCGAAGTCCTATGCATCTTTACTTTCCTTGATGAGTGTTCTGCTTTTAATTTAACATACCTTTTCCTCCAGATTTCATATATAAAAATTTGCACTTAATATTGTGTATTGAGCTCTGGTTTATTTAACATAATGATTAGTTGGCAGATGACATGATATTATTTACATTGAAACTTAACAAGAAGCCAACATACACAATTCCTTGCTATAGTTGTGAATATTACAATTTAATTTTTAATATTTTTATTGTGTTTATTTAATAGGCATTTAATTTCTAGTTTAACTCACTAAATTTTGATTTTTTTAGTCAAATTCCCTTTGCTTTTCTTTATCTTGTTTTTGTTTCAAGTCTTTTAAGTAGCTATTTATTTTATTTATTTATTCTTTCGTTGTTTGATTTTATTGATAAGAATCAAGCTATCTCAGCATCAAGCAAATGGTTCATAATGTGTTCTTTCACTGTGGAGTGAGTTGACCTATTAATGATTTGGAGTGAACCCATCTATTGTCAGGAAGAAAGAAAGAAATGACCCTAATAAGAAAGTGAATTAATAGAAAAGCCAGTCCAGATAGTCTATTTTTTTTCCTATTACTTGGTTTCTTAAAAATTGCATCCTTTGGATTCTTACTAAATTTAATGCTAGATAAGGTCTCTGACTTCTGTCAGATCTGATGAGTTAATTTCTGCTTTAGGTTACATGAACATTGTGAACAGGATTGCTTCTCAGACTCAAATTCATAATGGCTGGAGAAATTTTAGGAATAAAGAAAAGGTAGGGATTGACAAATGTCACAAAACACTGATGATAGTTCTATCACTTGCCTAATATCAATATGAGTCAGACAATATAATAAATGAATTTTATAAAATATAATCAATGGACTTTTGATAAAACCAGATCCACTGAAAGTGATAAAACAGACAGCTTGCTATTGAAGGCTCACGGATAAACAGCAAAAAAATGTTCTGGTCTCTTGGACTTTTTTGAGACAATGTCTCCCTATAGACCCAGATAGCCTAGAGCCTACAAGGTACAGTGGTCTGGCCTCAATCTTACAGAGATCCACCTACCTCTGCCTCTTCAATGCTGGGACTAAAGGTGTGTGCCACCACATCCAGCTAAATAAAGTGAATAGTTTTATTCCATGAATGTTATTAAGATAATTGTTTGAGTCAAGTATTCTAAAAGAATTGATGAACTGGCAGGAAAAAAACTCTTAATTTTCTACTTTTATTTCACTAGCCTCGATGGACTCATTGGGCCAGACTTTTGGCTGTGGTCAAAACACCTGTTTTTTCTTCACTGACACCAGTTGGCTGTTCTGGGAGGCCCAAGCCAAGCAAAACTGCTTCCACTATCAGTAAGATTTTTTTTCCATAAAGAAAGGTACCCTGCTTACTTTGTGTGGTTCATATCTAATTCTTGAACAGTTCTTACCTTTAGTACACTTTTTGAGAACTATTCTCCAGACTCTAAAGTTCTTTTGGAGGATTTTAGTTTAGCACTTGGTTCTCATACATTTCAATTAATTTGAGGGGGCATATAAAGAATATCCCTCCAAGAGATCTCATGTCTATTCGTCAAAGGAAGAAGTCACGCATTACCAATAAGGAGTCACTGTCATAATAATTGACTCCTAAACTAGAGAGATGACAGCAGTAGTACCTATGTGTTACCCTGTGTCTTGGTTTCATACAAAGCGGTCTTTTCTCAAACTTCTTTCATTTTTTTGTCTAGAGGGGGCGATCCACTTTTTATAGTTAGTAAAGGGTTGGGGTTGTTAATTTTAATTTTAAAATTGAAAAATTGACAAAAGTTTTAGACTAACTCTATCCTCGAGGGAGTCATATTAATATCTCCATTTTTGTATTAGGAAAATGGACAAGACAGGTTTTTGTTTGTTTGTTTGTTTTTGACTTTTACATTTTTATCTATAATTTTTAAATGACAATTGTACATAACCATACAGGTACCAAGTTGTAAAGAGCCATTAAGTCTGCGCAAACTGTCTCTTATTGGATAGTATTCTGTTGAATTAAGGTAAAACCAAGTCTTTTAGAGCCAAACTATGTTGTAGATAAAAGAAATGTTACAGGTAATATTATACAATACAGAAGAAATATAGTATTAATAGCAATTTGTATTTTTAATAAATTTAAGTGTATTACCGTTTTATTAATATTTAACCAATTTTACTTAATATAGGCATCTTAACTTTTACTAAGCCTTTAAATACCACACAATGTGTAGACAAAGCTTGGGCAAAAAATGAACATAATTTAGATAAACCTTGAAATTACTTGATTGAATTATGATCTAGAGAAATCAAGCTTATTTATATAATTTTATCTTAACAGTATGCAAATGCATCCTTAGCATTAAATGAGTCTATACACTTATGGAGTCCCATAAAATAAAGACTGTGATTAGGCACAATGTCATAACAAACTCATTTCAACACCAGCACCTTTAGAGCATTTTCAGAAAAGTAATAAATATCCCTAACTGGGTTTCCAACGTAATAAGAGATGGAAAATGGCATGGGCTGGACCATAAAGTGGGACAGACAAACCCCATTTCCTTCAGAAATTACTGCCTATGGCCTTGAACTAAATATCTGCTGTTCTGCGATTGAAGGCATACTGGGAACAAAGGCATGGTACATCACACCTGGCTGGCCCAGGGAATCCTCAGGAGTGACCCCAGAGGACAGGATTCAGGGTCCACTCTTAAGGAAAAGTCTTAAGGTGTGGTGAGGTTAGTCAACTTTTTTTTTTTTTTTAATGCTTGATATTCTAACCAAACACCTCTACTCAAAAGCATTTGGTTTTGACCCATAACATTAATAAGGAAACAATTTATTGAAGTTAGAGCTTTTGTCAGACCAGGCTGACCTGAAAATTCCCATTAGAAATCTGCCTGTCTCTGCCTCCAGAGTGCTGAAAACAAAGATGGTGTTACCTCAATTTGATTCTAAAAAGCAGTCCAGAGAAATTTTAGGGTTTGTTAATAAGAAGCCATGTGTTCAGCCCGGTGTGTGCACAGCAGGCAGGCAGCTGGGGTCAGGTCATAAGCCATGTGGCCTGGGGACCTTTGAACAAAGCCTTTCACCGGTAATTTTTAAATGGATTAAAGTTAGTAAAACGTTTAAGGTGAAACACATTTGAAAAACCCAATATGAATTTTAATGCCTAGGACTTTAATTAATGAATTGTGCACACATTTTACTTAAAGATGATTTAGGGTACCTGTGGTTCTTAATTAAAAAAATTATATCTTAATTGAGCAATACCACGATGGAATTTAGGTCAAAAGAATTTTTGTTTGTTAAAATTAAGAAAAAGCTTTTTAATGGCAATATTTTAAAATTATCTCCAGACAAAAATTGGCATATAAAGACAGTACAAAACAAAGACAATTTAGAGTAAGCACAATAATTTCTAAAGATAATTATTTTGAACACCTTACATTTATCTATTTTTAGGAAACCTGTTTAAATGAGAGAAAAGAAGACATTTGTCAGTAAACCTTTAACACAGACTGGTTAGAATTAAATACTTAGAGTTCTGAGAGAAATAAAATCAATCTGAATGGGAAAAAAGTGTAAATAATCAAAAGTGAAAAAAAATGCCTTAATGCTTTGAATAGTAAATTAAAGGAATTTCTCAGCATTGAGAGATAAGTTATGGGAAGTTTGTCTGAAACATAGTAAAAAGTTTATTTTTTAAATAGATCTAGAATTTTATAGAACAAAGAGAAGTTAAAATTTAAAGCATAAGAGGATTTACAAGTGGAGAATTTGAGATTTGAACCATGGACCTTGTGGGAGAATGTCTGTTTACTTAAGTGCAAAGCCATTCTCTTACTTGATAAAAAGAAGGGGAAAATTTCCGGGTGAGTTTCCCAGGGCAGACAAAGTATAACATCAGGAAGGGTTTAGACAGACAAAGGACAGCATAGCTCCCAGGGGCAGGGCATAGTGCTTGGCCCAGGGCCCTGTGATGGCTGCAGCTGTAAGAATATTTGCCCTTCTGCTGGCTTTTGTGTCTTTGGTCTCTGGATTAACCAAGTTTACTGCCAAAATTAAGAAGTCCCCAGATCTTGGCTGAGAAAAGAAACTGGCCCAAATCCAGCTTCTAGCAACATGGAAGGGATCAGGGAAGGGGTTGGGTGCAGTGAAATGGGGCTGGACATCTGTTTTTGCATCCTGCGGGTGCTCTGCCTGTAACAGACTCTAGTTTCACACAAGTTTGTGGATCTGCTATTTGGTGAGAAATGGAAAGCCCAAACCACTCTAAGTGACTAGGGGGGGGGACCTTGTAGCCTGGGGTCAGCTGGGTGTGGACTCTTGGACTTTTAAGGAATGCCTTAGCCCTCAATATCCTAATCTTTGGGTCACTCTGATGTATGTGGGGAATTATCCCTGATAGAAAAAAAAAGGAATGCTTATGGCCCAAGGGAACTTTCCCAAAGGCAAAGGACAGTGGGGAATTCCCTGTAAGGCACAGGTATTATGCCTCCACTCAGAAGCCTATGGCCACCCTGGCAACATTTACTGGTCAATGAGTTACCATTTTGTTTGATGGCAAAGTGAAATTAAGATAGAAGGTTCTTGGCAACACCAGGACAGGCTGTGGTGGTTCCACCAGAGAATGAAAGGACATTCATCTCACACCAGAAGCATAACCATGGTCAGAGAGCCTCAGTTGCCCCTTTGGCTTAGAAGGTCCCTTGTGATGACAAGAAGCAAAGTTAAAAGATTAGAAAACAAGTGTGGTGGGACTGAGAGCACAGCCACCCAATGTCTCCCATCCTGCCAAGGAAGGGTGAGAGCTAACCTTCCTGAATTCTTCTGAAAGGTCCGGGCTTCTCAAGCCCCACGTTGGGCACCAGCTGTTGGCTTCCTCTGTGTCACGAGGTTGAGTTTCCTGGCCTCTATGGTCATCAGGCTCATGGCCTTCAGTGTGGAAACTGCCATAGGCGAGAACAGGGAGAGAGTAGAGATGGCTTCGGTAGTAGCAAATGAACCCAAGTGGATCTGAATACCTGGGAATTGCATCAATGAACAAACTCATCTATTGCAGGGGTTTTAAGCACTTATAGAGAGTATTGGTGGACTCTTTGACCAGAAGGTGGGAGGGATACAGGGAGGCCTAAGTGCATTGTGAAATGGTTAAGTTTTATGGCAGGCTAAGTTTTATGGCAGGAATACCATAGCCCCCTGAGATAAGCTTATAGCTTGCACCATTTGCCTCCTGAGGACAGGGCAGACATGTATCAGGAAGGATAAGCTTAGGAATACTACACTTCAAGGTACATTCCCCTGGGTGTGTGCTGCAGGTGCCTAATGACCAATATGATGAGCAGCTCCCATCTCCTGCCTTCTAGGTCGTGGGGGTAAGGAGCCAGTCCTCTTATACTCAGCCATAATGGATTTATACAGCCCCACAATCCCTAAGGGATATTAGACCAAGGACCTGAATGTGGAACTAAAGCACAAACCATGAATACATGGTGCTTACTGGCTAGCTCCCTTGCCTTGTGCTCAGCCACATTGTTATATAACCCAGGATGAGCAGCCCAGGAGATGCACCATCCATAGTGTGTTGGGCCCTCATATTGCACCTCCCACATCACTCAACAATCAAAAAAATACCTCACAGGCAGGTCCTAGGGCTCTATGCTGCAAATGAGGCTATATCCATACCAGTTTCACATATGGCTTCTCTTGATCTCTCAGAGTGCCAAGTCTCCAATTCCCTCCAGGACACCTTCAGTTATGCAGCATTCATGCAAACAGAATGAGTTCCATGTGAGTGATTCTTACAAAATGCCAAGTCTGAGTTGAGCCTACATATGAACCTTTGGCATTCCCTGGACTATATTGTCTGTGTGTTGACCCCAAGAAAACACTTCTCAGAAGGTTTCACTGAATTATTCTGGTCTCTTCCTAATCACAGTTCATTTTTCAGCCCCAGCTATCCAGCATCAACTGTCCCAGTAAAGCACAAAAGGGTTAAATCCAAAAGGTACTTAATTAAAAATGTATCACACAAATGGCCAAGGTAGAAAGGATTCTCATTCTCAAACTTCTCTCTAAAACTTCCTAAGCCAGGCCTTCCTAGTCTGCATTTCTCAAATCTCCCGCAGAGCAGCTCACTAAGCTCTAAACTCTCAATGTAATTATTTATTTTAACACAGTTCCAAAGTTTTCATGATCCTTCCCCAATTGTTATTTGTTCAATGTCTTTGTGTCACACGTTACTGAATTCCACACTCTGCCTTCCTTTCTTGGCTCAGCTCCAGGACTTGTCTCCTGACTGCAGGCTGACAGTCTCTAGGCTTCCCTCCTGCAAGAAGGGGGGAGGGAAAACCGCCAGAGATCACCCATGGAAATGAACCAACTCACACGCAGAGCCAGGGAGGATAGGAACTCCGTTTATTTTCCGTCAGTGAGGTCTATATATTCAAGACTACTGTGCTTTGGGCAAGGAAATGGGGAGCAGGTGGAAGGGAGGGGTGCTAGTTCTAATCGTTCTAATGGGGGGGGCTGCGGAGCTCCAGTTTGTGCAACAGATAAACTAGAGGTGTGACATTTTGCTCAATGCCTCAAGGGAAGGGGCCTGGAACTTTGCAGAGATAGAGCAAAGCAAGAATCATTGTAATATCCCGAATATTCCTGCTACAGATAACTCTGAATGCCCACAGAGATCTCTGTGGGATAACTGGAGATAACTGGAGATCTCCTAGGACATGTCTTAGAAGATCTTGCTTCACGCCACACATGAAGTTTCATTCCCACACCCAATATCATAGTCAAGTCTTTCACATAGATGCCCCAATCCTGAAACAAATTTCACTTTGTATTGCTATGTTAATATGCTGATCAAAAGCAGCATTTGTAGGAAAGGTTTTATGTGAATTACCCATCCTGATCTCAGTTTACCACTGAGGGATTTAAGGGGAGAAATTCAAGAGTAGCAACCTGGAGACATAAACTGAAGCAAAGGTCATGGACGACTGCTCCTTCCTGGATTTCTCCTCTTGCTAGTACTCAGCCTGATGTATTAATACAAGAAACACTTGTCCAGATTTGGTATAACCAGTAGTGGGCTGGGCTTTCCCTATCATGAAAAATTAAAGAAATACCTCATCAACATGCCCACAGGGAGATCTGTTTGACCAAATTTCCTACTCGAGTGTCCCTATTCCTGGGTAAGTCAAGTTGAAGAAGGAACGTACATAGCACACCTCCATACAACTATAGAACCCAATTTACTGAGTGGCTGAATTGTTTGCAAAATACTTGTTTTTAATCCAATTTTAAAATATACAGAAGAACAAGCTCAGTTACTATTTTATTATTGATAGACAGGGTTACTAACAGAGAAGGTATAGTGAATTATTTAGTGTACAACTTCCACTATGGTGGTTTGAACAAGAAGTTATAACCATTTTAACTGGGTTGAGTGGCCCTTAATGAGAAAATATTGAGAGCTCTCTGATCATACTGTCATGAAGAGATGAAGTAAGAAGATGAGCAGTGCACGTTTTTTGGACTTTCAGGTTCTAAAACTATGAGAAATAGATTGATGTTATTCATGATTAATTCATATTGTGCTATATAGATATAGTATTATATGAAAATGAAAATATGTTTAGCTGTTATGAAAAAGCTGTTTAAGGAGACAAATCAATCTACCTCATCTTTAAAAAAGGGAGAATTAAAATCACTTTAAATTGAAGAATTGTCAATTATATCAATTCAGTGAATTTGTTTGTTTAAATGGAGATGAAAAAGTAAATATATAGATTTTTTTTTGGTCTTTTTAATACAGTCGCCCTGTAGCTCTGGCTGTCCTAAACTCGCTATGTTGAAATTTGTGCTCTTGCAGAGGACCTGGGTTTGATCCCTAGAACCCACATAGTGGCTAAGAACCATCTTTAACTCCAGTTCCAGGGGACTCCAACACCCTCTTCTGACCTCCGTGGCACTGCACAACACGGGTACACAAACCTACATGCAGACAGTAAATTCATACACATAAAAAATAAATAAATAAAATTTAAAAATTATAATTAAGAAAATCAATTCAAAGTGAATGAAAGAACTTCATGTAATTTCTGAAATACTAAAACTATTCCAGAAAAACATGGGGAGTGCTATTCAAGTTACAAAGTTAGGCAAATTATTTTAAAGAACTCCATTAGCATAGGAAAAAAACCTAAGAATTACAAAAGAAAATGGCTTTACAGAAGCACCACCTCTTCAACTACCTGTGGGAGCTTCTCTTGCTATGAGCAGGGACAGTGCAGTCTTGATAAAGAAAGGGGATCACAGTGGCCACCCACAGTCACTATGGAGAACTGACCCCTTGGTGCAGAGGTCAGTTGATCACTCGCAATTTACTTCACAGGGTGGTGACCTAAGAAGTCTCCATCCAACCCCATGTTAGCTTCCCAGGTTAGTGGTCACAGCTGGTGATCTTACAAGTCTCCAGTGCCCCGTCTGCCTTCATGATAGCTTATCCTGGCTAGTGATCTGATAAACCTACGTCAAGCCTACTAGCTATGACACTGGAGATCTAGGCGAGCTTTGGCCTGTATGCACTCAAAATAACAACCGTGAATTCTGTGTAATGATGGTAATGAAGAATTTTATTCATTGACTGATAAAACTCACTTTTATAAGCAAAGTGATGTCAGCTCCCAGAGCCAATCACAGACCTCACAGACCCCCAGTTATGTGCCAGTGTACACTGCTACTCTGCCTAGCATCATGTGCCTGGGCCACAGTGCTTGCTTCCTCTTAGGGTGGGGTCAGAGGAGCCCCATGACTCCCACATGGTACCCTGAGGGGTGGTAGTTGAGAACTAGCCCCTAATTCAAACTGGATCTTCCCACAACTGCCCTGGTAATTCAGGCCCTCCCCACCAGGTCTTAATTTCCTTGGAGCCTGATCACCTTCAATCACCCCACCCGCCATGCTCTACCCCTTATAGTCCTGGGACCATTCCTGCTCTTTTGCCTCAGATCTTGGGCTAGCTTCCTAATCCAGACTAGCTTAATTCTCTAGTGTCAATTATCGGACTCCCTACAGGTTGTCCTCACATCCATCTTCTCCTGGACTCCTGATCTGCTTGTCATAGACTGGTCTCCCAACTACTCTGTTAAATCAGATCCCAATGACTAAGTTATGATTCCCCTGTAGTCTGAGTACCTTTCCTCAATTGCGATTCTAGACCTAGGCCCAGACCTGCTTCTTCTCTTCCTCCTCAGATCTCTGAATGACACTCTTAGTCCTTCATCCCAGCTGTGTCCTGATACCTTAAACCCAGACTAGGTCAATACTACAGTTTCTTTCTTAAAACCTCCACAGGCTAAAACTACACTTGTCTTGCCCTTGCCAGTCTCATACAGATCTACCTACCACACCAGCCTGATACCTTGAATGAAGTTGAAATACAAAACAACTAAATTTTCATACCTGAGCAAAAATCAAACAAGCCACATCAAACTTATAAACAGAAGCAAAATTTACATAAATAGAAGAATAGAATTCCCTATCTTGCACACAAACAACAAAACATACTTAAGCAAAAATGGGAACACAAAACCACAAATAATTTGTATAAAAAAGACAATATGGCTGCAACAAACCCAACCAGCCTTACAGAAGAATACCACAATTATAATCACCCCCAGGAACCCCATGAAAAAAATATAAGCACCTGCAATTTCAGCCACCTGATATTTGACAAATGCCCCAAGATCAAACACTGGAGTAATGCCAGCATCTTCAACAAACACTGCTGTCAAAATTGGATCTCCAACTGTTGAAGAATGAAAAAATGGGTTTTTATTCTTTCATCTTGCACAAAAGTCAACTCCAAATGGATCAAAATCCTCAAATGTGAAACCCGAAGTTTTGAAACTTTAGGAGAAACTACAACATATAGGGAAGGACTTTCTAAATTGAACATCAGCTGCTCAGGCATTAAATTCAGCAATCAAAAAGTGGGGCCTCGTTAAACTTTAATGTTTCTGTACAGCAAGAACAGCCAAAGGAGTGAAGTGTAAACCTAATGAATGTAAGTAAGTTTTTACCTGGTACACATCTGACAAAGGATTAATATCCAGAATATACAAAGAACTCAAAAACAAAGAAACCAAAACAAAAAACATAGTAAAAAATATGGGTGAAGTACTCCATCAGAAAGTTCTAAAATAAAGAAATAAAAATGGCTTTGAAGCACCTTAAAAAGTGCTCCACATCTTAAGTAATAAGAGAAATGCAGGTAAAAATCTATTTTAAGATTCCATCTTACCCCAGTCAGAGTGGCTAAGATCAAGATATAAAATATACCAAATATTAGAAAGGATGTGGAGAAAGGGGAATGCTCATTCACTAGTGCTATGAATGCAAACTTCTGCTACCAGTATGTAAAGCAGTGTACAGTGTAGAGAACTCTCAAAAAACTAAAAATGGATATAAAACAATCGGTTTATACCACTCTTTGACAGGTACCTAAAGGACTTATTCTACTATAGAGATACCTATACATCCAAGTTATGTTGCTGCTCTTTCCACAATATTTTAGAAATGGAAACAAAATACATCCCTCAACTGACAAATGAATATTGAAAATGTGGTAAGTTTACAAAATTCAGTTCTGCTCAGCAGTTAGAAAAGATGAAATGAAATTTGCAGGTAAGTGGATGGACCCAGAAACTGTTTCACCAAGTGAAATAACAAAGACTTAGTAAAGCAAGTGACATATGTTGTCCCTCATTTGTGGATTGTAGTACCAATCCCATATATGTAAATCTATACTGTGATATCACATCAGGAGCAAGCAAAATGGAAAGAAACAATAGAGGTAAGTAAAACAAAAGAAAAAGCCAGATAGAGAGGGATAGGAGCGGGAATGTGGGATACCAGGGTGCATATGGGGAAAGTGGGATATTCACCTGGGAGGGGAGGATGGAGTAACATGCAGGGGAATATGATAGGGCTATAGGTTAGAGAATTCAGGACAGCAGGCATAGTGAGTTGCTGGCATTTTGTGGGTGAGGGTGGAAAAATTGTGTCACTTGTACTGAAGAGTTGAGTTGGATGGGGAGAGAAAGGAAAGAGATAAATGGAACTGGAGTGTCATGGGAAGCCAGACTAAAATATCTTGGCTCAGAAACCCCTGAGAAAAACAAATTCAGCATGTGAACATTAGTGCACATGTATACATGAGGGGGTTTATGGCAAGACGTACAGTGACAGACAGGATAAATGTCCCTTCCAGTTTTTGGTCAGAGTAGTCCAAGAGATTCTCAAAATAATACAGCCTACTGACACAGCTCCTGGTTATCTCCCAGAACTTGAATTTAAGACCCTACTCCTGAACGGGACATATTTCACACACAGGACTTGGAGCAAAGATGCTGAATATGACCATGAAATCTAGTTTTCATAGTTTAGAGGACATTTTTCAAAATGCTAAGGGAGGGGGCTGGAGAGATGGCCTAGCGGTTAAGAGCGCCGACCACTCTTACAGAGGACCCGGGTTCGATCCCCAGCACCCACATGGCGGCCGAGAACCATCTGAAACTCCAATTCCAGGAGAACGCCAGGTCCAGGGGAATCAGACACCCTCTTCTGACCTCTGCGGCATTGCACGACACGGGTGCACAAACTTGCATGCAGACAGTACATTCATACACATACGGAAATAAATAAAATTAATAAAAAATTTTAAAAAATGCTAAGGGAGAACATCAATCCTTGGTCCAATCCAGATCTAAATATTAATAACCATAATGACTGCCACAGGAAACTATCACTATTGGTGTAATAGTGGCACTGATATCTGGGGATAACCAATAACTATATAGCTGGGCTTAAAGTCCTCTCCATGGGAGGAAACAAATCAGTATGATTGCAAATATACCAAAATATACATGGCTGGAGAGGTCATAGATCCTAGAGAAAACCCTGTTGTTTTCATATATCCAGACTAAAGAAATTTATTTCCACATGATACGTATGTTCCTTGTTTGTACACAAGTATAATATATACCACTCATATACCAATCATGCCTTCTTAATCAGAGAAGCATCCAATATGAAGTTAGGCACATAAGTCATGGTTCTTGGCCCTAGCCAGGGAACTGTTGGCATCTGATCACTGCCAAAGGAGGGAGAGCAGAACTTCCTTAAGATATGCAATTGACTGACAAGAATCCACTAGGTCATCTTGTACTGAAGGGCATCTGGTTGCTTAACTTGATAAGACTCATAGATATTACAGAATGCATGAGGTTTCATGGCAAGAGGGGCTTACTAGGGATGTAGATCTGGCCCAGGGTCTAAATTTAATTAAGAACTATTCAATGACATGCACAAAACCCAAATAAAATATATTAAAAAATGGCTTTACATGAAATTTAACAGTTTCAGAGCAGCAAAGAAACATACTAGCAAAGTAAAGAGAGAATAATAGGAGAATTGTAGATTTACTTAAAATATAAAACTTCTTTTCAAAATGTTTTTAAACTGCAAAAATGAAGAAAAAATAAAATGTTTAGATAAGTATATTTGTGAATATGATTTTTTTTTTCCTTTTGATAACCCCAGCTGGCCTAGAACTGCTTAACTAGACCAACTTGGCATGAATGTGATAGAGATCTTTGCTGAAATCTGTCTCTTGAGTGATGGTATTAAAGGCAAGCACCACTATATACCAGCTTTCAAAACTACCTTATTAGTTATCGAACTGTAAAATATTCTACTCTTAATGATATCAGATGACTCTAGAGAGTCCTACAAATGTAGTTAACCCACCTACTATTAATTTAGTATATGTTCTCTTAATCACCTTACACTTTTCATAACCATTCCACACTGCAAGAGAAAAAGCTTGCATGTCATATAGACAATACTAGCCTCAAATAAAAAAATAATATATTTTAATAATCATACATATAGATACATTGATCTTATTGTATCTCTTTTTTCTTGCCTTTTTGAGACAGTGTCTCTCTTTAGCCCTAGCTGTCCTGGAACTCCCTATATAGACCAAACTGGTCTTGAACTCACAGGAGACCTCTGTCTCCTGTTTGCTGAGATTAAAGGCATACACCACCAAGCACAGCTTTTATCTCTTTTTAAAGTAATAAGTATCTGTTTATAGATTTTTAAATTTCTTTTATATTATGCATATGTCTCTATGTCATGTATGTAAGTCCATCTGTATCATGTAGTGCTCATAGAGGACAGAAGAACAGATTGCATCCCCTGGAACTGGAATTACAGATGGCTATTAGCTGCCATGTGGGTACTGGGAATTGAAACCAACTGTGCAGTGCTCTTAACTGCTGAGCCATCTCTCACACCCATTTCTTTCTGATTTTAATTAAGAACATTATAATAATTGAATGATTGCAAATTCCATACAACATATTTTGTAAGTATTTATACCCCTTTTCTATCTACCCCTTACTAACTTTACCACATTTCATGGGTTCTACAAAGTGAATTTATTTCTCAAATGTCCTTTGGTGTGGATTTTTGTCTCAAAAATACAACAACAACACAAACAGATCTTAATTATTTTTGCTACAGTTGACAAATAATTTCAACTCAACTTTGAATGAGTATAAGGGATCATATCATTTCCATTAATTTGGGAATAATATGGCTAAACAGCTGCTAATAGAACAGGCTTATTTGTCATTTTATAAAATAATAGTGAAGATATTGGATTTGCTTTAGCTATAGCAGGATTTTGTACAAGTCTTAACTCATAAGAATTACAATAACTCTACGTAATATAGAACATTAGACATTTTACTGATTGTTATATTAATAGCAGCAAATAAAATATCATCTCAAATCAGTTTCTACTCCTGATTATGCTCTGCTATAGAGGACACAACAACTACATCAACTTACTTCAATCTTGTACTGGAGCACTGCTGCAGGGATTTTCATATTAATCATTTTTATCTAATACATAACACAAATATATAAATCTTTATGCTATTACTAGTTATTTCACATCATTATTCTGATTATTTGTACTTTGATGCAAAATAATACTTTTGGATAAAATGTACCCTTTCTATCTCAAGAGTACAAGACTTATGTCTCTAAGAATTAGGAAGTGTTGGGCTGGAGAGATGGCCTAGCGGTTAAGAGCACCGACTGCTCTTACAGAGGACCCGGGTTCGATCCCTAGCACCCACATGGCGGCCGAGAACCGTCTGAAACTCCAATCCCAGGAGAACTCCAGTTCCAGGAGAATCCGACACCCTCTTCTGACCTCTGCGGCATTGCACGACACGGGTGCACAAACTTGCATGCAGACAGTACATTGATACACATACAGAAATAAATAAATGTGGGGCGTGGTGGCGCACGCCTTTAATCCTAGCACTTGGGAGGCAGAGGCACGCGGATCTCTGTGAGTCTGAGGCCAGCCTGGTCTACAGAGTGAGTTCCAGGACAGCCAGAGCTACAGGGAGACCCTGTCTCCAAAAGAACAACAACAACAAAAAAAAAAGAATTAGGAAGTGTCATTTAACTTTCATGCATTATAACTATGCATGCTTTCTTAAAAGCTGGGCATTTTATATGCTATGGATTCATCATCAATAACCTTACCATATTATTTGCTACTTTCACTTTGACAATTTGAGTCCTACTAATCAATGGAATATAATTATTGAGATTTGCACACCACACCTTATAATTAAAGCCATGAATACTTTCTCTAATAGTAATGCCAGAGCCATTCTAATAATACTAATTGCCCTTTCCCTAACAGCTGTTTTTAGCACAATGATCAGATTATCATTTCGGCCATTTATGGCAACCATTATTTATAGCTGTTCTATAGCAATTTTCTCGGAGATCAAACCTTATATCTCAAAGGGAATTTCATTACAAGACTGGAATTTCTAGCGGAGGTGCAACATTTCATCATAGAGGGAAGGAGAGGCTTCAGTACATACGTGGAATCGAGGAATAAACCAGATTCACTAAGTCTTGCCCTCCCCAAGGATATACACACAGTCAAGACTGCTGAGAGAGAGTCTTAGACAATCCCCACTGTCTTTTGACAAGTGGGGCTACCTAGGAAAAGCAAAGATAAGCTGAGCTAAATGAAGGAAATATAATGGCTGAGCTTCCTTGAAGAACAAGAACCTGATCCATCTGTGTAAAAGTGACAACCCAAGCTACCCGGAAAGGACATGCGCAAACACATTGTACCTGCAGGTTTTGCAGCGCACTTCAGCTTTTCTGATTTTATGATTTTTCATCCATCCTGGGGTATGATTTTGGTGATGAAGCTCCTTTTGAGTCATTTTTGATTCTGTAAGTAACCCCAATACAACTCAGTTGTTCAACAAGTTGGACATTGGTGGTATCCTTATTTGGTCTGTCATTGATACCCTTTTGGGGGAGAGTAGGAATCTGCTCACATCTACCCAGAAAGAGTGTCACGCAACAATGTCTATAATTATAATTGACTAAAATAATCCCCTTCAATTAATTTGTACTAATGCTTAACTTGTGACCTCACATTCATGAATTTTTAATCGCATGGAATATTATTCCAATACATAACCTGCAAATAATTATTCCAAAAAAATCTCAAATTAAATGATGTCATGGTCACAATTCTAGGCTTTACATTAACTAATAGAATGTAACATAATAACTCACTCTCAGAACAATTATCCATAATTTTACCAATCTTTGCAAGTTTATGTTAAACTTTTGCATAGCTATTCATAAATTTAGAAAAATAATTGCCAAAATAAAGCTGAAAATCTTCTATATTTAATCTGATTAGAAGCACAAACTGCTTTCAAATCTATTTCAAATGTGTCATTATCTAAAGCAACCATGATATCAAATTAAAAAAGGAATAATTCATCTCTCAATTCTCACCATTGAAGCTCCCTTATGGAACAGAGGACCAGGAACACAAAACATCACAAATGGCCAAAACACATACAATAAGAGTCTGCAGTTTGTCCTTATATGGAATACCTGTATTAAACTACGAACTCAGGCCTCAGGAACTATTGTGGAAGAGTGGAGGAAAAGTTGTAAGAGCCAACCAGCAGGTGCATGACCATATAAAAATATAGTCCTATAGTCTTCTGGGACCTAGCTCATGTGAACCTACAGCAACGTTGTCAGCATGCACAAGACCCATACAAACTCGTGCATCAAAACCCAGCACAGAAATGTGGAAAGGGGGAGCATGCCCCAAACTTAATTGAATTACTGGCACCTGATCTTCTTAAGGAGATTCTTCGTGGGCTGACTAGACCTTAGTGGATGAACCAGCACTGAGGAACTTCTGGGGACACTAGCTTGTCATTCTGGGATTTGACATAGATGACAGAATGAATGAATTCCAGTGTTGGGAGGAGGGGGCTTAGGGATTGTGCCACCAGGGGAGGGGAGTAGAGAGATGATTGAGATCACCTGTGTGAAATAAACAAAAAATCAATAAAAAGGAATAACTCAGTACACTTTTTTTCTTTCTTTCCTTACGTCATTGCCTATATCCGTATTCTTTATTATGACTTAGTTTTCTTTAGAAATCTGAGTTACAATAACACAACAAATAAATTCAATCAGACAACCATCAACGAAGACCAGTAGTATATAATGCCAGTCAGACCTTCCCTAAGACATCATTCCCTTCACCGTATAAATTAGTCACTGCCTCATTATATTAAATCTTTTTATTTCCAATAATTGTAATTTGGTAATTTCACATCTGTAGTTTAGCCTACCCACAAAAGTCCAACATCAACACTCCTTTAATTATGGAATTTTATCCTCATGCTTAAGAAGAAAAGACATTTTCCATTTCTGTAGAATATAGCTAATTACAATACCTACAAAATTTAAGCATCATTATTTCTAAAATCTTGTCCTATCTTAAGTTCAAAACCATCTCTACCTCTACCACCCCTCTCCTCATACCTCCCGCACAGTACATACTCCTACAGAGTACATACCTCATGTACTCTGCTATACATGCTAAGTCCCCTTAGTTCAAACATTTTACCCCAATTCTCTTCAGTGACTGTTCATCCAATGGAGTCTATTTAGCCTATCTGGAGATATTATTGATGATTTATTCTCTTTTGCCTAGCCATAATCAGTTTCCAACAATTCTCAGGCTAGGGCCAGACTGTCACACATTTCCCTCACACAGCTTTGGGTCCTTGTCTGATTTTCTACAAAAATCCTATAAAAACTAAAATAAAAAAAACTAAAGTAAAAATAAATAATATGACATCATTTCCAGAATTAATTTAATCAGGGCCAAGGCCATGATAAATAATTGCTCTTATACAAATATAGATATTTAATCATTAATATTCAGAAAATCCATCCTTTCATAAAAATACAAACCACGAATTTATTAATTAAACACCTGTACCCAACATTTCAGAATAAAACTCTAGTTTTTACTAGATGTTTATGTAAAATTAATTATTATGTAATTGTTTATAAAATTGCATTTCTCATCACACAAAATAACTGCATTTTTTTACCACTGCCCATATATGTCAAGATGTATTACCTGATATCCTCATGTGAACAGAGCCTTAATGTTTTCCCTGTGTTTATTTCTTCATATAGGACTAAGACAACATTATGGCTCATGTGCTTGTTTTTGAAATTTAAAGCATTAAAATTTGTTTTTGTTTTTTTTTCAGTTAACAAAATATCACTTATGCTCTGCTTCTGACATGACTGCAAACATATATTTGAGGAGAATCAATTTAAAACCTTAGAACAACTATCTTTATATCAACTCTACCAAATTCATTATGTTTCAGAACTTTATTATTACAAGTATAGTAATTATTCACCTAGTATTGTTTTTTTTTTTTTTTTTCCTGAAATACATTTAGTCATCCAATTAGGGGAAAATCCCCTTTCACCCTTACTAAAGAACTATAGATATGCTTGGTTTTTTAAAATTCTTATTTTACCTTCTCATACACTGTTTTTGAAAATTAGTTTTGGTCTTTTTGACAGACAGCGTCTCCCTACAGCCCCAGGTAGCTGAGAACTCACTACGTAGACCAGGCAGGCCTTGAACTCACAGAGATCTGCCTGCCTCTGCCTCCCCAGAGCTGGGATTAAAGGGATGGGTCACCAAACCTGGCCCTTCTTTTGAGTTTTAAAAAGACATTGATCATTTTTCTATGCTGATCTCTTTTAACGTTCCTCCCCATGTTAACAAAGAATACTATTGCTCGTGCAATCTAATGTTCAGTCAGTACTTAATTAGGTGTAGTTCTTGCACTTGTATGCTTTATTCTTACTCTAGTTATGATACATTGTTCACATAACTGAGAGCAGCAAAGATTGGTAGAGCACCTTTACTGAATCATGGTAGCTGATCTCTTTTGCACTGACATTAAATGTAGTTCAGTACATTGAACACCACTTCATTATTACAGTTCAGATCTTCTCAGTATTTCTAACTTAATTATTTTCATTCTATAGCCCTTACAAAGGCTCTCAGTGGAATGGTGAACAATTAAAGAGATCTTTGGCTTTAGAAAGAAAGAAAGAAAGAAAGAAAGAAAGAAAGAAAGAAAGAAAGAAAGAAAGAAAGATCTCTGCAATAATCACAAAGAAGCATCAGCCCCTACCATTAACTCCCAAACCTGAAACTAAACTTTGAAATATTTCCTGATTTCTCTGATTTCTCAAGGTGACTATGATTAAGTAATTAAAAATCAAACCAAATGCAGGGTGTGGTGGCCCACATCTTTAATTCTAGCACTGGGAAGGCAAAGGCAGGCAGATCTATGTGAGTTCAAGGCCAGCCTGGTCTACAGAGTGAGTTCCAGAATAGCTGGGGCTACAGGGAGACCCTGTCTCAAAAAGACCAAAAAAATAATAATAATAATAATAATAATAATAATAATAATAATAAATAAGTAAAGTCAAACAAACGCAATATTTTTGAGCATGCAAGAGCAAGGAAATTGACTTGGCATCTTCGATTATAACATTTCTCAGGCTTTAGACATGGCTCAGCTGTTAAGAACACTGCCTGCTCTTGCTGAGTACCTGCATTTGATTCCCAGAAACCACAGCAGCTGACAACAGTTCATAATTTCAGTTCCAAGGGACCAGACTCCTTCTGACCTCCGTGTGCATAGCATGACATGGTTGCATTTACACAGATAATACAGGCATACACAAAATATAAAAATAATAAATACAATATTAAAAAGATAAAAGTAAGATTTCTTAGGAAATTTGATGACGTTTAAGGCTTATAATAGAGACATCATATATTTCCTCCCCAATCAATTTTTTACTTAAAGTACTCACAATATCTCTTATAATTTTATAAATAAGTCTCCAAATTATTCTGTAGGAACTCATCACAAAGTCTTTCCTACATAGTTCAAAATATGGTTCATTGTAGGTACTGCTTGCAGCATAATAAATGAAAATAATATAAAATGGTCACATACATACATACCCAATTATATCTTCATATACCTATATAATATATATATATATATATATCTTCATATACCTATATAATATATATATTAATATTTATATATATAAATATATATATAAATATGTTTAATATATATATATATATTTATATATATATAAATATATATATATTATATATATAAATAAATATATATATATTTAATTATATATATATATATAAACATATACCTATATATATTATATAGGTATATGAAGACATATATATATATATATATTATATAGGTATATGAAGATATATATATATGAATGATATAATATATTCATATATATATGAAGATATAATATATATATATATTCATTCATACAAACAAGAGAAAATATACTTAATGAAAAAATGAAATCTTTGATTTAAAACTGTCATGGTGTAAAGCAGTGAAGAAATCAATAAGCATATAAACCTTTTTTATCACATACTGGTTTTATATCATTACTCAGAAAAAAATGAAAAGCTACAATATTTAAATAAAGCAAGTTATAGATATTCAAAATAACACATTCTCGTGGAGTTAAATTGTTTAAAGAAAATTTTCAGTGTGCCATTTATTTTGAAGGCAGTTGAACATGAAATGACTTCCTCAGAAAGTGAATAAGGCATAGGGAAGGGGACTGAACTTTTCTACTCACTGGTAAATGGAGACGGTGGCAAATAAATATGCATTGTTTCCCTTGCACTATTTTCTACAGTTGAGCATTTATTTTTCTCCACAGTTACAAACATTTGCTGTCTTTGGGTAGCAATTAGGATTTCTCTAGAATAAAAAAGGAATTATGGGGCTGGAGAGATAACTTAGTATTTAAGAGCACTGATTTGCTCTTGCAGAAGACCTGGGTTCAATTCTCTGCACCACATCGTGTCTAACAATCATCTGTAGCTCCAGTTCCAGGCTATCTGGGGACCTCTTCTGACCTCCACAGGATCTCAGGACATGGGTACAGCTAGCTACATGCAGGTATTGCACATATACATGTAAAATATAATAAAATATTTTAGAAAAAGGAGTTACAAGATCTGTTCTATATTTTCTTTGGAGTATACTCATCAATAATTAAGATACTTATATCATCTATGTTTTATCTTAATACTAATTTATTAGTACATACCTTACAAAAATATAATGCAATGTGTTATGTGATAGTGGTTCTATGTCATCATTGTGTGCAATGATAATTTACTTTGAAGGACACAACATTCTAAAATTTTTCTATATGTCAGGCTTTATCGTTTTTATTCATTGAGAACTTTAGTCAAGATTCCAATAGTTATTTTTTCTCATTTCAGTGTATGCACAAATCTGTTGTTAACACCACAAAAAAAGGCAAACAGTGTGATTAAATACAAGAAAATAATATGGAAATGTTTGAAGAATTTTCCTAATGTTTATGTGTGTTTATGAACATATTTATGAATAAATATATTCTCCAATAGTCTATGCAATACTAGTTTGGAATTATTTCATTTGAGACTTTTATGCATATATGCTTTGTTCTTATTCATCCTCTTCCTTTATTGCCTTCCACATCCCACTTCTCACTGAACCACCAAATAGTACCCATTTCTATACTCAAATCACATATGCTCCATTATCTTCTCCCCTCTCTGCCTTCAGATTTCTCACAATTCTATGTAACATTATGAGCAACAAACCTAACAAAGAGACCCCCCTGCCCATCCCTGACAAATGTACGAATGAAACAATTTGGGATCTGTCATTCCTTTTCTGGACTATTTTACAGAATGTTTGCTAATTCCACTCCTTTCAGTTACAAATATGTTTTTCTATTTATTTAAAGCAGATTAAAATCTCACTATTTATACATACATACTGGATTTTCTTTCTTCATTCCTCTCATTTTGAACATCTAAGACATTTCTTTTCCTTGGGTATTGTGAATAGCCACAATAAGCAAGGACATGCAACATTTCTTTGACACAAGCTTTGAGGTTAATACTCAGGTTTGCCATATCTAGATCAAAATGTAATTGTTTGGGGGAGACTTCTGTATTTTTTCATATTGTAAAACACTAGTTTAGCTTCGTTCAGTACTGTGGATTGATTTCTTTTCTTTACCTTTGTACTAGGAGTCACTGTTTCTTTCCTCCATGGTTAACATTCTTGCAGGAAATGGAATGTCAAATTAGTTTTAACTTGAATATATTCAATGAATAAAAGTGTTGATCATTCAAAATTTATTTATTCGTCATTTATGTTTCTTCCTTTGAGTATTGTATATTCAGTTTAGTGGGTGATCCACTTCATCAATGGTTTGAGTTTTGCTTAAATTTTTCAGGTTTTTGTGCTTCCAACTACTAATTATAGTTTTCATTTATTTTTGGTTTTGTTGGAACTCGATATGCATCATTAGGTCATTTATCGAAGCTCTCTAATTCCTTAATATAAGTACTTATGGATATCGACTTTCCTGTTAGAATTGGCTTGACTGTATCCCTGAAGCTTGATAAGATTTACATATTTTCTCTTAAAGCTAGGAATTGTAATTACTTTCTTGATGTCTTCAATGAACCATTGGTTACTCAACAATGTAGCAATGATCTGAGTCAGTTTCTTTCTGTGAATCACAAACTGACCTCAATCATATATTCTTCCTGCTTCATAATCCTAATAGCTGGGATTATAAGTAAGCATTAGCATGTTTGATATGATTTTATTTCAATTCAATTTCAATTCTGATAACTTTTTCACTTGTTTCTGAACAATATTTGCTGTAGACTTCACTGGTGACTAATTTTTTTTTGTTCTCTATAATCCTTCATTATCAATATGCATAATTCTCTCAGTTCGACTAATTTGATTTAGTATTGAGGAGTGGTATGTCAGGTAACAAACATCCATGTGGCAGTGCAAATGAACTCTTTATGGAAAATTTTAAGGATCTGCGTGTTAAAGAAGGAGTGGTTGTTAGGTCAGAAGCCCATTCTGATAGTCCTGTGCAAGATGTCTTACAATTCAAAATTGCTTATTTAGGTTACTTATGTGGAATCTGTAATTCTACAGATGATTAAAAGAGAGGAGTGAGTTACAAGGTTTTAAGAAAATACACCAATCAATCATAAAACTAATTAGCATATAAAGTACTTCTTTATAGGTTACCAATTCTAGTGACTTAATTATTAAGAGATACCCAGTGTTTCTAAAGAGAATAGTCATAATATAGTTAGGAACTGACAAAGATAAAACCTTGGAAAATTTTAGGACTAAAAGTTATATTTAAAAGATACTATCTTGGTAAGTTTTTTTATTTTAAAGGGCATATATAATATTCATATAAAAAGGAGAAACAATTAGCATCTTTACAAAAATAACTTTAGAGGAGGTTTATTTATGTATTAAGTCAGCCTCGACCATTGAAATAGAAGTCACAAACTTTGGGGTAATAAGGTTATAGCAGTGGAAAAACTTAAAATGTTAGATCTCTTTGAAATAAAATCTAGGAAACAGTTATTATAAACAGATTATATATAAATGTATATTGTATACAAGGTAACAAAATAGTTGTTTAATCAGGACAAACAGATATGACAGGCTTTCATAAAGCAATATCACTTAACTGGCAGATTTAAAAAATAGCTACTTAGGGGCTTGAGAGATGGCCTAGTGGTTAAGAGCGCCGACTGCTCTTGCAGAGGATCCAGGTTTGATCCCCAGCACACACATCGTGGCTGAGAACCATCTTTAACTCCAGTTCCAGGGAAATCCGACACCCTCTTCTGATCTCCGAGGCATTTCATGACAAGTGTTCACAAACGTACATGCAGACAGTACATTCATAAACATAAAAAATTAAAAAAAAATTAAAAAGTTAAAACTGTAAAAACAAAAAAACATTTAGAAGTGAGGTGATGGTAAGGCAAGGCGGAACTGCCTTGACCCTTGGGGGCCTACTGGCATGCAGGCCAAAGTAACAATACAATCCCCCCCATCAACCTGGTAGAGCCATGGTGTAGAAGACCTAACAGGGGAAGCATTAGTGATTATAGCCAGTGCAGCCAATTTTGAGGTGCCAGAATCCAAAGAAAGAAATAAACAGAAAATCCACATTCCAAAGACACAAAGATAAACAACATGGTAAAAAGTTCATAATAAATCCACACCGAACTCTACCAACCCTACAGAAGATCCCTACAATGAGAACTCTGAGGAAAGAAGCCAAGAAATTAGCCTTAGAAGAAAAACTGGAGACATATTAAAAATACTTACAGAACTAAGGGAAGAGAATTGAAAACTCAAGAAGGACCTAGAGGGAGATAATGACAAACATTGGAAAGAAGCAAAGGGAGAAAATGACAAACTCCTGAAGGAAGTGTAAACACTGAGAAGTTACCAAGCAGAAATGAAAAAAGAAAATGACCAGTGAATCCAGGAGCTACAAGATGAGAATGACAGCCTCCAGAGGGAAGTGGAAAATCTAAAGAAATCACAGGATGAAATGCAAAAGGAAATTGAACAATGATCCAATCATAAGGAAAGGATGGAAAAAAGCCTCAGAGCAGAATGGAAGAAGCATAAAAAAGAATATCAGACCTGCAGGATAATATGGAGTAACTAGAAAGCTCAAGTAAAGATTATGAATTTAAAAAAAAATGAGTGGGAAAACCAGGAAATGTGGGACACTATGAGAAGATGAAACCTCCTCATCATAGGGATAGAGGAAGAATAAGAATCCCAGGACAACACTATTAACCAGATCTTCAACAGGATAATAGAAGAAAATTTCCCCAAAGTGAAAAAAGACAAACCATACAAATACAATAATCACTGGAGAACTCCTGAGAGCAGCTGAGGCAAATGCAAGTAGGTAGACAGCAGTTGGGTGCTTCAGTAAGGCTGATTGTTGATTGACTTAATACAGTTAATCCATTAATCCAGTTGTCTTTGACTTAATTGGCTTTTGTGGCTGTGGGGGTGGAGTTATACTCCCAGCTGGTATAAAAGGTAGCATTGAGTGAGTCTAGAGATCTGAGATCTCCTGATCCCATGAGACCAGCTGAAGCACAGCTAAAGAGCCCCAGCCCAGGAACCCCCCCCCCCCGCCGCCAACTGGGATTAAGAACGCGTCTGAAGGAGGCAAGCAAAAACAAGCCTTCAACAGAGTGAAGAGGCGTTTGGGACTCAAATTGCAATACAGTCAAGGAGAAGCCCATATACCAGGAACACAAAGAAGATACAGCACAGGAAAGGGGGAGAATAATCCTGCATCAAGCTCTACCAAACCTATGGCAGATTCCTACAGTGGGATCCCCCTGGGGATGGCCCACGACACATATCAGAAACACAGTTGGGAACATATTTAAATTTTTTAACTACAAGATTATAAAGAACAAATCAAAGAACTAAGAAAAGAGAATGAAGAACTCAAGAAGGACCTAAAGGGAGATAATGACAAACTCTGGAAGGAAGTAGAAACACTGAAAAGATCCCACGCTGAAAAAGATAAAGAAACCAACCAGTGAAGCAAAGAGCTACAGGAAGAGATTGAGAAGCTCCAAAAAGAAGTAGAAATACTAAAGAAATCAGAAGAGGAAATGAAAAAGGAAATCAAACATTCATCCAATCAAGAGAAAAGGAATGTAAAAAGCCTCAGTAGCAGAATGGAGGAAGCAGAACAAAGAATATCAGACCTGGAAGATAACACAGAAAAACCTCAAGGAAAGATTATGAAAAATTTAAAAGTACACGAAAGTGGAACAACCAGGAACAATGGCACACTATGAAAAGATTAAACCTCCACATCATAGGAATAGAGGAAAGAGAAGAATCCCAAGAGAATGGTATTGATCACATCTTCAACAGAATAATAGATGAAAACTTCTCCAAACTAAAAAAAGATAAACCAATACAAATACAAGAAACACATAGAACTCCAAACAGACAAGATCAGAAAAGAAATTCTCCACGCCACATCATAGTTAAAATGTTAGACACCCAAAACAAAGACAAAATCCTTAAAGCCACAAGAGAAAAACAACAAGGGACCTATAAGGGGAAACCTATCAGAATTACAACTGACTTCTCAATGCAAACTATGAAAGCAAGAAGAACCTGGAGCAAAGCATTCCCAGTGTTAAAGGACTATAGATACTAACCCAGGTTAATATACCCAGCAAAAATGTGGATTATAATTGAAGGAGAGAGAAAAGCCTTCCATGACATAAACAAGTTGAAAGAATACATGTCTGGAAAATCAACCCTTCAGAGAATACTTGAAGCAATTCAAGGGACAGATGAAAGGAGCAACCATCCCCAGGTAACTAGAAAGAGAAATCAATAAAAGCATAATGGCAGAAGTAGAAACCTGAACCCAAACTGAAAATGGATAACAAGGCAAAAGGAAGCATCACAAACCTATCAGTCACAACCTTAAATATTAATGGACTAAATTACCCAATCAAAAGACATAGACTGGGAGATTGAATTAGGAAACAGAATCCATAGATATGCTGTCTACAGGAAACACATCTTACCTTCAAGGAGAGGCAACACCTTAAAGTGAAAGGATGGAAAAAATATTCCCGAGCAAATGCTACCCAAAAGAAAGCAGGTGTTGCTATTTTAATATCAGACAAAGTAGACTTCAAAGTAAAAGAAATCAGAAGAGACAAAGAAGGCCATTACATATTCATTGAAGGAAAAATTCACCAAGAAGATTTCACAATTATGAATATATATGCCCCAAACTCTGATGCACCAAACTTTATAAAGACAATTCTCCAGGACCACAAGTCACACACTAACCCCAGTACACTCATAGTAGGAGACTTCAATACCCCACTGAGTACTTTGGATAGGTCAACATGACAAAGAATAAACAGAGAGACATTTGAACTGAACGATATGATACACCAAATGAACCTCATAGTCCTCTACTGAATATTCCACCCTAATACAAGAGAATACACTTTCTACTCAGCACCCCACGGAACATTCTCTAAAATTGACCACATACTGGGACACAGAAGAAACCTCCACAAATAAAAAAGATTGAAATAATTTCATGCATTCTGCAAGACCACAATGCAATAAAGCTCAACATCAACCCCAGGATAAGCCCTACTGCCTACAAGAACATATCGAGACTGAACAACACACTCTTGAATAATGAATGGGTCAAGGAAGAGATAAAGAAAGAAATAAAAACATTCCTAGAACTGAAAGAAAATGACAATACAACACAACAAAACCTATGGTATACCTTAAAAGCAGTCCTAAGAGGGAAGGTTATAGCCCTGGGTGCCTACATTAGAAAAAACAGAAAGAATACAAGTGAATAATCTAACTCTACAACTAAAAGCACCTGAGAGGCAACAACAGATGAACCCTAAACACAACAGACAGGAAGAAATAATAAAAATCAGAGCAGAAATCTATGAAATAGAAACAAAGAAAACAATACAAAATAATCAATGAATCCAAAAGTTGATTCTTTGAAAGAATAAACAAGATAGACAGACCTCTAGCCCAGTTAACCAAAGAAGGAAGGAACAACTCCAAATCAATACAATCCATGATGAAAAGGGAAATATCACAACAGACAAGGAAAGGATCCAGAAAATCATTTGGGAATACTTCAAGAACCTATACTCTACCAAGTTTGAAAACCTAGAAGAAATGGATGAATATGTGAAATCCTAGGAATCATGAAACCTCAACAAAGAAGAGATCGATAGCTTAAACAGACCCATAATTCATGAAGAAATTGAAGATGTAATAAGAAACCTCCCAAAGAAAAAAAGCCCAGGCCCAGAAGGGGAATTCTATAAAACATTTCAAAAAGACCTACAACCATTATTACTGAAACTGTTTAGAAGGATACAATCAGAGGGAATTCTCCCAAATTGCTTCTATGAAGCCAGTATCACTCTATTACTAAAACCAGGCAATGATACAACTAAAAAGGAGAATTATAAACCCATCTGTCTAAAGAACATAGATGCCAAAATTCTAAACAGGATACTGGCAAATCTCATACAGACCCACATCAAGAACATCATCCATCATGACCAAGTTTGATTCATACCAGAGATCCAGGGATGGTTCAACATATGAAAATCAATAAATATCATTAAACACATAAATGGAATGAAAGACAAAAAACACACCATCATTTCAATTGATGCTGAAAAAGCCTTTGACAAAATCCAGCATCCTTTCATGCTTAAGTCCTAGAAGGAATTGGATTGGATTGTAGGGCTCATTCCTCAATGTAATCAAAGCCATATAAAGGAAACACACAGCCAATGTCATCCTAAATGGGGAAATGACAGAAACATTTGCTTTAAAGGTAGGAACTCTGAAAGGCTACCCCCTGTCACCACTCCTCTTCAATATAGTGCTTGAAATTTTTGCTAGAGCAATAAGGCAAGAAAAGGAAATTGAAGGAGTACTAATTGGAAAAGAGGAAGTCAAGCTATACCTATTTGATGATGATATAATTGTTTACTTAAGGCATGCTAAAAACTCCACCAGAAAACTCTTAGAAATGATTACAAGCTTCAGCAAAGTGGCAGGATACAAAATTATCCTAAAAAAATCAATGGCCTTTCTTTACACTAAGAACAAGCAACTGGAGAAAGAATTCGAAGAGACCTTCCCACTCACAATAGCATCAAAAACAATAAAGTACCTAGGAACAAGCCTAACCAAAGACACCAAAAATCTCTAAAACAAAAATTTTAAACCTTTAATGGAAGAAATTGAAGAAGAAAACATAAGATGGAAAAACCTCCCATGCTCATGGATTGAGAAAATTAACTTTGTAAAAATGTCCATTCTACCAAAACTCTTGCATAGATTTAACGCAATTCCAATAAAAATCCCCAAGAATTTCTTCACAGGCTTAGAAAAAAAGTCCTTAAATTAATTTAGATAAACAAAAGACCCCAAATAGCCAAAACAACCCTGAGCAAAAAGAGCTACACATGGGGGATCTCTATACCAGACTTCAAACTATACTACAGGGCTATAGTCATAAAAACAGCCTGGTACTGGCACAAAAACAGACCTGTTGACCAATGGAACAAAACTGAAGATCCAAATCTGAGCACATACAATTTCAGCCATCTTATATTTGACAAGGGGGCCAAGAAGTCACAATGGAGAAAAGACAGCATCTTCAGCAAGTGGTGTTGGCAAAACTGGATCACCACTTGTAGAAGAATGAAATTAAACCCCTACCTCTTGCCCTGTACAAAAGTCAACTCCAGATTGATCAAAGACCTCAACGTGAAACCCCAAATTCTGAAGGCAATAGAAGAAAAAGTTAGCAGCAGACTACAAGACATAGATGTAGGAAAATACTACCTAAATCAGAGAGCAGCTGTACAAGAATTAAGGTCAACAATTGACAAATGGGATCTCATTAAACTCAAAAGCTTCTGTACATCAAAAGAAACAATCAAGGAAGTGAAGAGAATCCCACAGAGTGGGAGGAAACCTTCACCACAGAAAAATGACAAAGCATTGATTTCCAGAATATATAAACTATTCAAAAAACAAAGAAGAAAGGAAACAATAACCCACTCAATAGATGGAGCAAAGAGCTGAACAGAGACTTCTCAAGTGAGGAATTAGAGATGGCTGAGAAACATCTTAAGAAGTGTTCAACATCACTAATCATTAAGGAAATGCAAATCAAAACCACATTAAGATATCATCTTACTCCAATAAGACTGGCTAGAATCAAGAAAACAAATGATACCATGTGATGGAGAGGTTGTGGGAAAGGGGAACACTCATCCACTGCTGGTGGGAATGTAAACTTGTATAGCCACTATGGAAAGCAGTGTAGAGAACTCTTGGAAAACTTGGAATGAACTTGCCACCTGACTCAGCCATACCACTCCTAGGCATGTACCCTCAAGACTCACCCAACCTCAGAGATACATGCACGGCCATGTTTATTTCAGCTCTCTTCACAATAGCAAGGAGCTGGAACCAACCCAAATGCCCTTCAACTGATGAGTGGATGGAGAAAATGTGGTACATCTACACAATGGAGTTGTATGCAACAGTAAAGAAAGATGACATCATGAGCTTTGCAGGAAAATGGCTGGAGCTAGAGGACATCATGCTGAGTGAAGTAACACAGTCCCAGAAGAAACAAAATGATGAATGGAATCCCTCATCTGTGGATGCTAGTGCCAACTAGCTAGTTGTAAGTATTTCTTGTGTATGACCCCTTGAGCTTTTGTCTAAAGCAGTTGGGAGTGATGCATATTGGAAACAACAACAACAACAACAACAGAAAGGTCTACATCAAAGAATTGACTGAAACAGTGAACCTCTGCTTAAAACAGTCAACTTCCAAATGGAGAATATTGAGAAAGACTGAGAAAGATATGAAAAGCAAGTTTGGCAGAATGCATGAGCTCTGGTGGGGTGGGGAAATGGGGGGGACACTGGTCTAGATTTGATAAATATACATAAATAAATAAATAAATAAATAAATAATACAATAAGCACATAGAACAACAAATAGGACCAGAAAAGAAACTCAACAGGCCATATAATTATTAATTATTGTGCTAGATGCACAAAACAAAGTCAAAATACTGAAAGCCACAAGAGAAAAACAATTTACATATAAGGGGAAAACCCATCAGAATCATACGTGACTTCTCAGTCCAAACTATGAAAGCTAGAAGTACATGGACCAAAGTATTCCATTTGCTAAGTGACTTTACATGCCAACCCAGAGGACTATATCCAGCACAAATGTCAGTTATAGTTGAAGGAGAAATAAAAATCTTTCAAGACATGAACAAGGTGAATGATAACATGTCTAAGAAACCAGCAGTCATAAAATCCTCAAAACAATCCAAAGAAGAGAAGAAAGGAGCAACTATTCCGAAGCAATTAAAGAGAAACATCAACAAAAGCATAACAGAGTAAATGCAAACCTAGACCAAGAATGGAAACAAAAAATAAGGTGAAAGGAAGCAAGAAAGATCTCTCAATAATTACTGTAAATAATAATGGTCTCAATTCCCCAATCAAAAGACATAGACTGGGAGAATGGATTAGGAAATAGAATCCTTCTATATGCTGTCTACAAGAAATGCATCTCATTTTATTAGTATGAAAAAAAAAAAAGAAACCCATATCACCCACAAAGACAGACACCATCTTAGAGTGAAAGGTTAGAAAAAATATTCAAAGCAAATGGTATCCAGAAACAAGCTGGTGTGGCTATTTTAATATCAGACAAATTAGATCTCAAAGTGCAAGTAATCAGAAGAGATAATGAGGCCATTTACATCCTTGTCAAAGGAACAAATAACTATTAATTCTTCACAATTCTAATTGTCTATGTACCAAACTCTGGTGCACTTAAATTTATAGACACTACTTTGAAGGAACTCAAAACACAGATGAATCCTAACACAATAGTGTGAGACTTCAACACCCCACTGAACCCCTTGGATAGATCAACTGGACAAAAAATAAACAGCGAGACATCAGAAGTCAACAATACAATACACTAAATGGACTTCAAAGACATCTACATAATATTCCACCCAACCACAAGAGATTATACATTCTACTCAGCACCTCATGGAACATTCTGCAAAATCGAACATGTACTGGGACACAAAAGAAATCTCAAGAAATACAAAAGAGTTGAAATATCCACAGTGCAATAAAGTTCAATATGAACACCAGAATATGTCCAAGTAGCTACAAGAACACATGGAGACTACACAACACCATCCTGAATAATGAATGGGTCAGGGAAGAAATAAAGAGTGAAATAAAAGTATTCATGGAAAGAAAAATAAATACAACACAACAAAATCTGTGGGGTACTTTAAAAACAGTCTTGAGAGGGAAATTTATAGCCATAAGTGCCCACATAAAAAAGAAACAAACAACAACAAGAACAACAACAACAACAACAAAAAAAAAAACAGAAAGGGAACAAATAAAGGATCTAACACTGCAGCTAAAAACACTTGGGACAACAATAAATGAATCTTGAAAGCAAAAGAGAGGAAGAGATCACAAAAATCAGAGCAGAAATCAAAAGAAAGAAAACAATGCATAAAAATCAAGAATCCAAAAGCTGGATCTTCAAAAAGATAAACAAATAGACAGACCTCTAGTCCAGTTAACAAAATAAATAAATAAATTAATTAATTAATTAATTAATTAAAGAGCAACTCCAAATCAATAGTATTCATGATGAAAGGGGAAACATCACCACAGACAAAGTAAAGATCCAGACAATCATACGGGAACACTTCAGAAACCTATACTCCACTAAATTTGAAAACCTAAGAGAAATGGATTACTATTTGAAATCCTGGGAACCAACAAAGCGTAACCAAGAAGAGATTGACAGTTTAAACAGACCCGTAATATTTCAGGAAATTGAGGGGTGGAAAAAAAAATAACTCCAACAACAACAAAAAAAGTGCAGGCCCAGAAGGATCCAGAGCAGAATTCTATAAAATATTTAAAGAGGTCCGAAAACCATTACTATTCAATCTGTTCAGAAGGATACAGAGGGAATTCTCCCAAATTCCTTCTATGAAGCCAGCATCAGCCTACTACCAAAATGAGGCAAAGATCAATCAAAATAAAGCTATAGACCCATCACATTAATGAACATAGATGCAAAAATTCTCATCAAAATATCTGCAAATCACAAAGAGACCCACATCAAAAATATCATCCATCATGACCAAGTTGGATTCATACCAGAGAGGCAAGGATGGTTCAACATATGAAAATCAGTAAATAGCATCAAGCATATAAATGGACTGAAAGACAAAAACCACACACGATCATCTCAATTGATGTGGAAAAAGCCTTTGGCAAATCCAGCATACCTTCATGCTTAAAGTCTTAGAGGGAATTGGATTGGAGGGATCATTCCTCAATGTAATCAAAGCCATATACAGGAAACCCACAGCCAATATCATCCTAAATGGGGAAACAACAGAAGCATTCCCTTTAAAGGTAGGAACTCAGCAAGTCTGGCCCCTGTTACCACTCCTCTTCAATATAGTGCTTGAAACACTTGCTAGAGCAATAAGGCAAGAAAAGGAAATTAAAGGAGTACTAAGTGGCAGGATACAAAATTAACCTAGAAAAATCAGTAGCCTTTCTTTACACCAACAACAAGCAACTGAAAAAAGAACTCAAGGTGACCTTCCCACTCACAATAGCCTCAAAGACAATAAAATACCTAGGAACAAACCTAACCAAAGACCCAAAAGATCTCTACAACAAAATATTTAAACCCTTGAAGAAGGAAATTGAAGAAGACATCAGAAGATGGAAAAACCTCCCAAGCTCATGGATTGGGAAAATTAGTACAGTAAAAATATCCATTCTACTCAAACTCTTGTAGAGATTTAAAGCAATCCAAATTTAAATCCCCAAGAGTTTCTTCACAGGCTTGGAAATAAATAGCCCTTAATTTCATCTGGAAAAACAAAAGACCCAGAATAACCAAAACAACCCTGAGCGAAAAGAGGGGGGATCTCTATACCAGACTTCAAACTATACTACAGGGCTATAGTCATATAAACAGCTTGGTCTGGCACAAACACAGACCTGTTGACCAATGGAACAAAACTGAAGATCCAAACTTGAGCACATACAATTTCAGTCATCTCATATTTGACAAGGGGACCAAGAAGACACAATGGAGGAAATACAGAATCTTCAGCAAGTGGTGTTGGCAAAACTGGATCACCACTTATAGAAGAATGAAAGTAAATCCCTACCTCTCACCCTGTACAAAAGTCAGCTCCAGATGGATTAAAGACCTCAATGTGAAACCCCAAATTCTAAAGGCATTAGAAGGAAAAGTTGGCAGCACACTACAAGACATAGGGGTAGGAAAAGTCTTCCTATATCAGACAGCAGCTGTGCAAGAATTAAGGTTGACAATTGACAAATGGGATCTCATTAAATTCAAAAGACTCTGTACATCAAAAGAAACAATCAAGTAAGTGAAGAGAAAACCCACTGAGTAGGAGGAAACCTTCACCACAGATACATCTGACAAAGCATTGTAAGAAGTGTTCAAAGTCCCTAATCATTAAGGAAATGCAAATTAAAAGCACTTTAAGTTATCATCTTACTCCAATAAGACTGGCTGGGATCAAGAAAACAAATGATACCAAGTGCTGGAGAGGTTGTGGGGAGAGGGGAACACTCATCCACTGCTAGGGGAATGTAAACTTATCAAGCCACTATGGAAAGCAGTGTGGAGAACCCTTGGAAGACTTGGAATTAACTTGCCAACTGACCCAGGCATACCACTCCTGGGCATGTACCCACAAGACTCATCTTACTGCAAAGATACTTGCACATCCATGTTTATTTCAGCTCTCTTCACAATAGCAAGGAGCTGAAACCAACCCAAGTGTCCTCAACTGACGAATGGATACAGAAAATGTGGAATTCTATGCAGTGGTAAGGAAAGATGACCTCATGTTCTTTTCAGGTAAATGGCTAGAGGTAGAATATATCATGCTGAGTGAAGTAACACAGTCCCAGAAAAACAAATGGTGAATGGTATACCTCATTTGTGGATGCTGCACCAATTACCTAATTGTATGACAAAATGAGCAATGTCAATGTGATCTGAAAACAACTGTACTTTTATATTGTGAATCCCTTAAAAAATAATAAACAAATTAAAAAAAATAAGTTAAGAAAGTTTTATAAAGAATTTCACATGCTATCCAACAATATTTTATTAATACAATAGCTTCATTGTCAGTAAAAAATAATCCATTTTGCCCAAATTGATAAACAGATTCAATGCAATCCCAATCAAAATCTCCATGAGCTTCTTCACAGACTTCAAAAAAAAAAATCCTTAAATTCATTTATAAAAACAAAAGTCCCTGAATAACTAAAGCCAATCTGAGTGAAAAATGCAATACAGGGGGAATTGCTCTCCTAGACTTCAAGCTATATTACAGGGTCATAGTGATAAAGGCAGTCTGGTACTGGCACAAAAAGAGACCTGTAGACCAATGGAAGAAAATTCAATATCCAAACTTGCGCTCATACAATTTCAGCCACCTCATCTTTGACAAAGGGTCGAAAAAGCTTCAACGGAGGAAGGATAGCATCTTCAACAAATGGTGCTGGCAAAATTGTTTCACCATTTGTACAAGAACAAAATTAAACCCCTACCTCTTACCCTGTACAAAAATCAACTCCAAGTGGATCAAAGATCTGAATGTAAAACCCCAAACCCTGAAGGTGATAGAAGAAAAATTTGGCAACAATCTACAAGACATAGGTGTAGGAAAAGACTTTCTAAATCAGACAGCAGCTGCACAGGAAATAAGGTCCACATTCCACAAATAGGATCTCATCAAACTCAAAAGCTTCTGTACGCCAAAATAAACAATCAAAGAAGTGAAGAGAAAACCCACAGAGTGGGAGAAAGTCTTCACCAATGATTCGTCTGACAGAGCGTTACAGTTAAGAATATATAGTCTACTCAAAAAACAAAGAAATAAGAAAACAAATGACCTACTCAAAAGATAAAGAGCTGAATAGAGACTTCACCAGGGAGGAAGTAATGATGGCTGAGAAACATCTTAAAAGGTGTTCAACATCATTAATAATTAAGGAAATGCAAATTAAAACTACTCTTAGATATCTCACGACTTGCTAAAAAAAAAAGACACCCAATGCTGGAGAGGTTGTGGGGAAAGAGGAGCACTTATCCACTGCTGGTGGGAATGTAAACTTGTACAATCATTATGAAAAGCAGTGTGGAGGGTCCTTAAATGACTCAAAATGAGCCTACCACCTGACCCAGCCATACCACTCCTGGGTATATACCCACAAGACTCATCCTACCACCAAGATACATGCACATCCATGTTTGTTGCAGCTCTCTTCAAAATAGCAAAGAGCAGGAACCAACCCAAATGCCCCTCAACTGAATTGTGGATGACAAAAATGTGATACTTCTACACAATAAAGTACTATTTGGCAATAAGGAAAGATGATATCATGAACTTTACAGGTAAATGGATGGAACTGGAAGCCATTATGCGAAGTGAAGTAACACAGTCACCAAAAAACAAGCAGTGAATGGTCTCCCTCATTTCTGGATGGTAACACCAAATCCCTAGATGAAAACCAAGCTGAACATTATTGCTATATTTCTGTTTATCTGAAAGGAACTATGTTGTTATAATATAAATCTCTTAACAGTCTTTAGAACTGATCCACCAATTACTTTCAGTCTCTTTAATTACTGTATATGAGTGGAAAGTATGTATTCATAGTTTAGAGTAATATAAAATTAAAGGAGGAAAATGTGAGGCAGAGGCAGGCGGATCTTTGTGAGTTCAAGGCCAGCCTGGTCTACAGAGTGAGTTCCCGGACAGCTGGGGCTACAGGGAGACCCTGACTTGAAAACACCAAAAAAGAAAAAAAAAAAAAAAAAAGGCTAAGAGAAAGATGGATGACAGATATGGCAGAACATATGATATGGGGTGGAGTGGGGGGAAGGGAAAGGGTAATTTGTCTAAACTGAACTGAGAAAGGATGTCTGAAATACACAAAACATCAATAAAAGCATTAAAGAAAGACTCAGTGATTATTGCACAAGGCGGGGGGGGGGGCAGAAAGGTTTTAAGACTCATTGGAGGTAGATGATCACAAAGAAACAGTTTTCCAGACAGCTGGTCAGTTACTCACATAAACTCGCAGCAATGATGACAGCATGCACAAATCCCATGGGAGCTCAGTCCAACAAAATCCCATCGCAGAAGTGAGGAAGTGGGTGCAGAACCCGAACACTACCTGAGGAACTGCTGTAATCCAATGGCTGCTAGGAAGGGGAGAGTCAGTCTCCTTTAAAGGTGAGACTCTTGGTAGTTCAACCAGGCTCCAGTGGATGGACCCACACTGAAGGACACAAACTAGGCTCTATAGGACTTATTATCTATATATTATATCGTGTATATAAATATGTAAATATATTAATATTTTGATATATAATAGAGTACATTAATTTTGGTGGAAAGAATATGGAGATGGGTTGATAGGTGAAGGGATGGATCTACATACCCATCAAATTATATTGTATGAAAATGACAAAGATTCAATTAAAAATTTTTAAAATCCAAAGTGTGTGCCATCATGTCCAGATGGACAGTGCTTTGTACTGTGATATTAACATGAGGTCTTAAGGGCAAGAATTTTAGAAGATATGGCTTATAGTACTATTATGTTTCTGTGCCAAGTTAATAAGGGGTCCCTGGTCTACAGAGGGAGTTCCAGGACAGTTGGGTCTACAGGGAGACCCTGTCTTGAAAAGACCAAAAAAATAAATAAATAAATAAATAAGGGGTTAATTCTGCTGGTTAGTTTTTATCAACTCAACACAAACTAGATTCACCTGGGAAGAGAGAACTTCAACTGAGGAATCCCATCCATCAGATTGGCCTGTGACATTGTCTGTGAGGCATTATTTAAATTGATAATTGAGGTAGGAGGGTCAAGTCCACTGTGGGCAGTGCAATCACTGGGCAGGTGGATCTGGACTGTATAGGAATGGTAGCTAAGAAATCCAGGGTAAGTCAGCCACTGACTTTGTGGTCTCTGTTACAGTTCCATCCTCCAGGTTTCTGCCTTGACTTCCAGCCTAACTTTCTTCAGTAATGGATTGTGACACGGGAGATATATGATTAAATAAACTCCTTACCCCCCCCAAAAAAGCCACTTACCCTCTCCCCCTGTGGGTGTTGTGTGTGTGTGTGTGTGTGTGTGTGTGTGTGTGTGTGCGCGCGCATTTTGCCCACAGAGAATAGCTTTACAAATTTTTATATAGGAGCCACAGAGGCAGCTCAGAGTTTAGAAAACTGTCTACATATTGCAGAGTATCAATTTTTGATTCTCAGAAACCACATAACAGCTGATAACTGTCCATAATTTCAGTTCTAGGCAATCCATCATCTACTTCAGGCTTCCATTGCCCATTGCCATTGCCTTCATGTAGTGTGCTTATGTACACACAGGAAAAATACCCATATATATAAAATAAAATTTAAAAAAAGTAAACTTATCCAGGGACAAATTCTCTGCAACCCAGAGCTAAGGGACCATTGTAGAAAAGAGGACAGAAAGACTCTAAGAGCCAGAGCTAGTAGATGACCACAAGGAAACAGTTTTCTAGGCCTCTGGGAATCTAATCCTATGAACTTATAGCAGTGGTGACAACATGCACAAGACCCATGCAAAGTCAACCAGACAACAACCCAGCAAAGAAATGTAGAAATGGAGAATAATCACCAACCTTACTGGGAGGAATTATTGGCAGCTAATCACTTCTGGATGAAGGAGTGTTGGTCTTCTTTAAGGGAATGATGCTAGATAAAGACTAAGAGTGAAGTCATGCATGAAATCTAGTGTGCGGTCTCTGTGTGGGGTACAGATTGGGGCTGGAGGTGTCTAAATATGAATAAGACATATTGTGGTCTGGAGAGATGGTTCAGGGGTTAAGAACATTTGCTGTTCTTCCAGAGGATCCAGGTTCAAGTCCCAATACCCACCCACTTGATGGCTAACATCTATTTGTAACTCAAATTTCACAGGATCCTACCCCCTCTTCTGGACTCTGTATGTGTTGTACACATGAAGTACACTTACATATATTCATACACATAAAATAAGTAAATATTTATAAGTAAGATGTAAGAAATGCACGAAGTTTAATGAAATAAAGAGAAACAATATATACATATATAAACAAAACTAGAAAAATACCGTGTATACTGTTTATATTTTCTTGTATTTCCAACCCACTAAGACATTAAAATGGTTAACATTTTACTACACATATCCCTGGTCTTGTAAACTATCTGATGCCAAAGATTATTGTGAAATGCTATATATGGCTGTCTCACACTACCTGAAATTGTTCTATCCTTGGTTCTTATTTGTACAGTATTCATGAATTTCTTTCAAACACGGACATACTTTACCTTAAAACTTATGAATTAAAGAAGAAATTGTGGGCAATGTCACCAACCTGCCTGGAATGAATGATGTCATTACAAAGAGATACTTGGAACCCTCATTCTGCTTATCTGGACATTTGAAACAAGGCACCATATGAAAAATGGACTTTCCTTCAGGAATCTCATGCTAGAAGAAGCAAAAGTCTGAATACTCATGCTAGCCAGAGGGAAAACGTGCCTACTGTTGTGGGGGTCCCTAGGCCATATCAGGTATCTGGCTTCTTCTACTCAGCCAAAGTAGTAGTTTTCCATTGGGCCCCCTCTCAAGGTCAGTTGGGCAGCTGCAGGGAAGTCAGTTTAACTTTAACCATGAAATGTTCTGTAAACAGGATGTTCCTTGAACATGTTTATTCCTTTATGCAACATTGTTGCAAACACTTCCTCTTATGCAAACCCTTTATATTCTGTGTATGAACCTGCAGTAAATGAGACTTGATCAGAACCTGTGTTGTCTCCATTCCTTGCATCTCTTGTACCTTTCCCTCACTCCTTCTCTACCAGACCCCCATTGACTGACCCACTGGATGGGTCAAGTGGCGCCCAACATGGGGCTAGAGGCACGGAGAACCCCATAAAGGGGACACAGTGAAAGGCCGGCATGAGAGAATTCTTTAGTTTCAGTTTGCATCGCGGGAGCCTGCTGCTGCATAAACTGAGGTAAGTGCTGTGTTAAGATGGGACAAGAATTAAGTCAGTGTCAGATGTATGTTGAACAATTAAAACAGGTACTCAAGGTGGGAGGAGTAAAGGTTAAGATCCAGCATCTCTTTAATTTTTTTGACTTCATTAAGGAAATCTGTCCTTGGTTCCCTCAAGAAGGAACTATATATGTTAAAATATGGAAAAGAGTGGGAGATGCTTTTCAAGATTATTATCAAACCTTTGGGCCCAGTTAGATCCCTGTAACTGCCTTTTCTTACTGGAACTTAATTAATGATGTTGGGTTCACATTCCACTGCAGTTGTAGCTGCTGTGGAGGAGGGACATAAGCTCTAAAAGAAATTGAAGAGCCTAACGATCCTGACTCTGTGGAACAATCACCCGAGACCAGTGATCTAGCTAAAACCCATTACGAAAATGAATCTATTTCCTCACATCAGCCAAGCCCTGCTCCTTCAGAGAGAGGTCAAAATTATCCCCTGCATATCAAAAAACTCTTCAAGATATATCCCAGTCTAAAATTATTTTCAAAAGATCATCCAGAGGTAAAAGAAAATGATATCACTCCATCAGATTGGGAAGACTTGGAGGAAGAGGCTGCCAAGTACAAAAAGAAAGGTTGGCCACCATTCAACTGTCCCCTTATGCCCCTAGTGAAGACCCCTTTACCATGCTGGCAGCTGATCCTCAAAGAACGTCCAATAACAAATTGCCACATTGGAGAAGCAAATTCAGTTGGAACATAAACATCAGGATTTAATTACCCAACTGAATAAACTCAGAACTGGACATGGAGATCCCCAGATTTCTAGTTTGTGCCCTGGTAGTTCCGTTCCTCTGGGACCACCTATAAAACCACTTAAGAGAGGGGCCATTCCTGTCTCAGCTTTCCCTGTCATGGCACGAGTGGTAGAGGGGTAGAGGTTGGGGGTAGAGGGTCAACCTAATGAATGAATGTATCAGACTCTAGAATTTAAAACCCTAATAGAACTGAAGACAGCTGTCTCACAGTATGGCCCCTTAGACCTTTTCACCATGACCGTGATAGAAAACATTAGTGAACTATGGCTAACACCTGTGGACAGTTATACGGTTACAAAGGCTGTCCTCAGCGACAGAGATTATCTGCTTTGGAATTCTGAATTCCATGAATCCTGCAGAGAGACAGCATGTAGCAATCTGCAAGCTAATAATATCTGGACTCATGACATGCTCATAGGAGAGGGAGCTTTTGCTGCCCACGACGACGCTCAAATTCATTGTGACCCAGTGCTCTTAACCCAAATCCTAACCGGCCACCCTTAAGGCATGGAGAAATCTCCCCAACAAAGGGGAGATGGGCACTTCCCTCACCATGGTCAGACAGGGGCCTGATGAACCCTTCCAAGAATTTGTCAATAGATTACTAACCACCGCCTCTCACATATTTGGTAATACAGAGGCTGGTATTGATTATGTCCAACAACTAGCTTATGAGACTACAAATGCTCCTTGTCAAGCGGCTATTTGGCCATATCAAAAAAAAAAAAAAAAGACTGTTTTGCCTGGGTATATTAGACTTTGTGCTGACATTGGCCTTTCATATAACCAAGGTGTGGCCATGACTGTGGCTTTAAAGGGCCTTACAGTCCAGGAATTCTTTGCCACAAAGAGTAAGGGCAGCTGTTTTAAATGTGGTAAACTCATTTAAATTTTGCACACGATTGTAAAAGCGAAAGCAAAGAGCGCACTCCTAGCATCCATGCGGTGCCTGACTTATGTTCCCACTGTAAAAGAGGAAAACATTGGCAAAATGAATGTATGTCCAAAAAGGATAATCAAGAAAACCCCATGCCACCACTGTCGGAACAACAATCTGTTCACTTCCTCTGCAGAGCTACACCAGGAAGTGCCAGACTGGACGTCAGTGCTTACCTGGCTCTGTCCATCCCTTATTTAGAAAGTCAGTCAACTAAAGCCTACCTCCACTGCTGCTCAACTCTTTGAACAGTGTAGAGATCTTTTCATCCATAGACAACACAAATTCTACTTGGGACACTTGAGGGCTTATTGAGGGTTACCTGGTCCACTGTCCATAGGTAATAATAAAGCAGATCTTGACACTCAACTAGTCATGATCTCTCAATCCATGTCCCCTATTGATCTTGCTGTTCAAGCTCATTCTCTACATCATCTTAATGCTCACACTCTGTTTATTGTTCAAAATAACCAAAGAACAAGCTAGAGACATTGTTAAATTTTGTTCACATTGTGTCACCCACTTGCCTGTTTTGCACCTAGGTGTGAATCCCAGAGGTCTTGCACCCAATACCTTATGGCAGATGGATGTCACTCATTATCCTGAATTTGGCAAATTAAAATATGTTCATGTCTGTATTGATACATTTAGTGGCGTCAACTTTGCTAATCTCCAACCAGGAGAAGCTACAAAAATGTCATTACACAATCTTACAGACCTTCCCTGCCCTGGGCATTCCTACCACCATCATAACTGACAATGGCCCAGGATATACTAGTGCTACATTTAAAAATTTATGTAAAATATTAGCCATTAATTTAAAAACGGGCATTCCCTACAACCCCCAAGGACAAGGTATAATGGAGAGTGCTCATCAAACACTCAAATCTTACCTTGATAAAGTAAAAACAGGGGAATGGTACCCCACCAAAGGGTCCTCACTTAACATTCTTAATCATTCACTCTTAATTTTAATTTTTTTAACCTTGGGCCATGATGGACACACGGCTGCAGAAAGATTTTGGAAGTCCACAACAAAAGACCATTATGCCTCAGTCATGTGGAAAGATCCTCTTACTAATAAATGGAATGGACCTGATCCAGTCCTTATTTGGGGACGAGGATCAGTATGCATTTACTCAAAAGAAGCTGATTCAGCCAGATGGCTGCCTGAGAGATTAATAAGACAGACTAACCAATTATCCAGGAATGACTCCCACTCCTGAGATAAATCTAACCCTTTTCGTTCACAGGCAGTACAAGATGTTGCATTTCCTGATCATGAACCTCCTATTCAGCATTTACACACCTTGGGTATTCTCTACCTCCAACATTCATGAACCTTGGAATATAACCTGGCAAATCATCACACCCAGCTCTCAGTCTGTGGTGGCCCAAGTCAGCGGAACTCACCCTCGAGGTACCTGGTGGCGTTCACTGAAAGTAAATATATGTTACCTGCTCTCCCAGAATCCTGAATCAAGCAACTTTACTAAGGACAAGCACCCCCCCACCCGGCTCGGCCATCCCAGATGCCATACAAATTCAGCAATAGAAGTGTTAAAAAAGACTGGTTTTTATGCCTGCCTGGCAGTTAATAGCTAGGAGAGGGGATGTGGGGGACACAGTAATTATTATTCTTCTCACTGGGGATATGAGACCTCTGCTGAGGGCTGAGTACCTTCATCTAACTATCCTTACCTAATCTGCCTTTCCTGAATATCTAACTCCAATACTCTCAACATCAGTTCTACTGAGCATGAGAAAAAATCACATGCTTGGTCCACAGGACCCATTTGGGGATTTAGGCTTTATAAAAATGGATATGATATTAGAGTTCATTGTATGATAAAGTGCTTAGAATTACCCATCAAACATAAGACAGGGATAGGCCCTAATAGAGTCTTAGCTCCATCTAGACTCACTCAAAAAGTACCACCTATTACTGCCATCTCCCCCTCCATTTCTGCTAACCACTCTAATACCTTCTCCCTGCCACTCATTGCCCCATTCACCCCTACCTCTAGTGAGGAAACTTTATTAAACTTGTTTTCTTATACCTATCAGGCCCTGAATAGCTCCCAGCCCAATCTCACTCAGGACTGCTGGCTTTGCATGTCTGCTTACCCCCCTTTTTATGAAGGTATATCTATCTCTGGCAACATATCACTCACTAATAACCACTCTGTATGTAGATGGGATCAACATGGGCATAAGCTTACTTTAGCAGAAATCCAGGGAACCAGAGTTTGTATTGGGAAAGTCACCCCCTCCTATCAAGAGCTGTGTATCTCAACCCTACATACTAACACTAGCAACTACCTTGTTCCCCCTTTTAATGCCTGGTGGGCCTGTTCCAGTGGCATCGCCTATCGTGTAGCAGGGACACTCTTAGATAAAGATTTTGTGTAGCTGTTCAACTGGTTCCAAAAGTAACATCGCTCTGGCGGAGAACTCAACCTCTACTAGGAGCCCCCCACATTCAGTAGAAATAAACCTGAGCCAGTAACTGCTGTCACAGTAGCAGTCTTACTGGGGCTTGGCCTGGTGGGTACAGGCACTGAAATCTCATCTCTATTTCTACAAGAAAAAGGGTATAACGCACTCAGGGTGTCTATAGATGCTGACATAGAACAGTTTGAAGAAGCTATAAGCTATAAGCTTATAAGCTATAAGCTATAAGCAGGAGTCCCTATCTTCATTAGCTGAGGTTGTCCTGCAAAACTGTAGGGGCCTAGATTTGTTGCTACTACAACAAGGAGGTTTGTGTGCTGCCCTAAAAGAAGAATGTTGCTTCTATGATGATCAATCTTGTGTGGTTAAACAAAAAGTAAGAGAAGGTTTGGAGCATAGAAGGTTGCAAAGGGAAAAGGAAAAGAGCTGGCTCAACAAATGGTTTAGTACTTCCCCTTGGCTGATTACTCTTTTACCTTCTATCTTGGGTCCTCTACTTGGGCTGATTTTATTAATCTCTCTAGGTCCAAGACTACTTAATAAACTAATGGCTTTTGTGCAATCTCAAATCGAAGCCATCCAAATGAAGCCTTTGCAGATCCATTATCAACAATTGGCTATGGAGGATTTTTCCTCTGAGTGCTCTAGACCATCAACTTCCTCGCCATGAAAAGAGTTGGATAGCCAAAGATAGGTAATAGGACCACCGCTCCTAGGCTTTGCCTGCCCTACAAAGCTAAGACAGTGGGTTGATGCCTAGAGGTCTTCTACCCAATGACAGAAAAGGAGGGCGCTTGGGCGGGTCCTAACCTAAGACAGGCACAACTCCCTTGGGTCATTTTTTGAAAAAAATAAAAAAGGGGGTCCTGTGGGTGTCCCTAGACCATGTCAGGTATCTGGCTTCTTCTACTCAGCCAAAGTAGTAATTTTCCATTGGGCCCCCTCTCAAGTTCAGTCAGTCAGCCATAGGGAAGTCAGCTAAACTTTAACCATGAAATGTTCCATAAGCAAGATGTTCCTTGAACCCTAGTGTTGACTAATCCCAATGATCTGTATCAGCATGTTTGTTCCTTTATGCAACATTGTTGCAAACACTTCCTCTTATGCCTACCCTTTATATTCTGTGTATGAACCTTCAGTAAACGAGACTTGATCAGAACCTGTCTTGTTTCCATTCCTTGTGTCATCTCTTGTCCCTTCCCCTCACTCCTTCTCTTCCAGACCCCCACTGACTGGCCCACTGGATGAGTCATACTGTAAAGTTTTAATGCACTGTGGACAACTCAGAGGTCCATGGAAGAAAGACTGAATGGAACCATAATGGATTAATGAAGGGTGGGAACATACCTTGACCAAGATAGCTTAACTATGGGTATATCTAGCCTTCTACTTAAGAGCCTGAAGCTGGACTAATTTAGTGAGGGCGCCAGATGTTCTTGTTCAGATAAATTTCCACCTAGTCAGTGGCCTCTGAATTCTTGTCTCACAAATTAAATAAACAAATTTCAAGGACCAGAGAATGGGGAAGTTTCATGTAGGACAACTCTTCCAAAGTGGTCTACTAAAAGGGAAGGTTGTGCCCTATTCCATCTCTCTTATAGAGCTGCACTGCAAAAGTTCCAAAGAAGGGAGAAGGAGAGCTGGTGGCTACTGAACACATACAGTGTGTCTGAGAACCTCCATTTTATTCTTTGCAATAAATTGAGCTTATGAAAGTGTTCACTCACTTGAAAAGTTTTAAGATGAATATTTTATTACATACTATTTATGGCTTAAATCTTAAGAGAAAGAGAAAGAAAGCTACTACATAAAAGTACCCCCCTAAAATGGAATTCTACTATGTGCCACAGGCTTGGAGTTATTAAGGGTTTAGTGCTTTTTATTCTTAACATTTTTTATTGATGCTTTGTGCATTTCATACATCATTTTCCAATTCAGTTCAGGCATATTTCCCTTTCCCTTCCCCCCCACCCCCACCCCATCCCATATCATGCATTCTGCCATAACTGTCCTGCACCTTACTCTCAGTTTTTTTTTTCATTTTTTAGCTATAAGTGATAATCCATGAGTACAAGCATCCTTCATGTAAAACCAATTTGAAGGCTGTTGTGCCTAAACCATCACAGCCCCACCATCCAGCGGGGGGTGAGGGTCGTATGTTCAATCAAGTTGATCAAATGAGTGTCCAGACTACATTGCTGTAGTTTCACCATTCACCCCAATCGCAGCCCTTACATTCTACCATGCCCCCTCTTCCGCAGATTGATCCCTAGGCTTAGAAAAGGGGCACAGGTGGATGAGAAGAAAAACAGTTCACTCTCTCTGGAGCTGTTGTCTTGGACTCTGGTCAATTCTGGCTGTTTCCTTTCATGGGCTGACAGGTTGTCCAGAATTATCCTTTCTATCTACTAATGAAGCACAAGCAATTAGATATATAGGTATTTGAACAGTACTAATAGTTATGGTAGGTTACTTTGGTATAGACACATATGTTTGGATGATATGTTAATCCATGAATTACATTTTTTCCCTGTTAAATATAAAGGTACAGCTTTGCTTTGAGTAGGATGTACCAGAAAGTGCCAACTGAAAAGTTGACCAGTCTGAACATTGAAAGGAAGAAAAGCCTCAGATAGCTATAAACATCAAACCCCTCTGTGGATCCTACATGTAACAACTATTTACAATGAGTCCTAATGAAACTTACCTTCTAGGTGCCGCAAAGGTTTTGATATGAGAGACTTTCTTGCCCCCCCCCATAGAACAAGGAGAAATATGACAATGATGAGATCGCTCTCCAAATGTAAATTGGAGACAAGTATTATAGAGGTAATCTCTTATAAAACCGGTAAAATTGCATTCTTTAATTGACTAATAGACATAAGAACTGTGAAAAGGATTATTCTCTGTTCAGAACCAAATATAATACTAAAGTCCTTAAGCTATTCACTTAAGCAAAATATATTAATACAGGAGCTCTGACATCAGGAATGGATTTTTCTACCAGGGAGATGCTGGCCAGGGGATCCAAGGCCCCACAAAAGGTAAAGGCTCCTTGCCTGTAAACTGGGATACCTGCAAGAAGAGAGGCGATAAGGCCCTGCTGCCGAAGACCTGACATTAACATGGGAAAGATGTATTGAGACCACACATGCAAGTGTACAGATGGCCTCTGGAACACCAGAGAGTGTTACCAAAGGCCACTAAACCAATAAAGCAAATACGGGTCTCCTTGAGTCAAGCAAGACTCCACCATCAGCACCAGCTACACCTCACCTGCCTGGAAATACTGTGCAACAGAGGCAGCCATATGCCTGTATATCCCAAATATAATTGGCTATTGGCTCTCTCCTTGGAGGAATAACCCATGGCTGATGCCACAAGCTTACATCCTTTGCAGGGTTTAGTGTTTTGAATCATGGTGGAGGGATAAACTGATCAGTCCATTTTCCTTTGCACAAAAGTTCAAACGTCTCTCAGTTTCAGTCTTCTCCTCGATCATAATTTTCAGAAAAGATGTGTTTGGGGGGGTGCTCACTTAGAAGAACAGAGGAGGAGAGGTCAAAATGAAAAGAGATCTCCTTTCTGGGATTCATAAACTCTGCTATAAAGATATTTTGGTTTAAACACTGCTATCGCTGGCCTCCAGCAAGGACGAAACTGCCATACTGAAAATGGACATTTCCAGCTTTTAGCAAGAAAAAATTATTCATATTTGAGATTCTCTACAATAAACAGTCTGGAAAACTTCAATTTCCCATTTAAATCAGTAATTTTAGTTTTAGGTATACTTTTTCATGTTCCTTATTCACACAGAAGTAGGACTCAGAAATATTTTTGGACTTTTATCTATCTCCTTTGGTTTCTAGAATTGAAAATTGAGCCCATGGAAATATGACATCTGCTTTTTTATTCAACTTTATGCATGTTGCTTTGGGGGGATTTATGTTTTTGTTTGGATGGATGTTTCCTCCTATCTTAAATTTTATTTTAACCTACACTCTTGATTGTTTTGTTTTATGTAATATTACTTTTCCTGTGTATTTTCAACACTGAACTCCCACAGGTAGAAGCTGACTCAAAGAATAGAAACAGTGATTTGACAGTAGACTAAGTGCTCATTTTCAGCAAAGACATTCATGTACTACATCTTTATACCCAGTAAGTTTCAGATCCTTTCTTCTTGTCTGCATCTGAGCTGAGTTTTCTTTTTTCTGCCATTGGTTTAACATAGTGGTATAGAGTAGCTATAAATTTTCTCTTATCAACCAATGTACATTTTCTTTTCACTGACAGTATGTTCTGTGGTTTCTCAAAGAAATATCACATTTGGCAGTATATATTGCTGACGACATTATTTCTTTTCACAAGAGGTTAACTATGGTAAAGAAAGAATCTCTTTGTCTCAGAGGCTCATGGAATCAAAAATTAAATCAAATATAGAATTCAAATCTTTAGGTAAATAATGGAAAGTATATAAATATTAGCATTGAGCCACTTTTATTAAATTCTACTTTCACAACAGCAATATTCAAATTTTTGAAATGCTTACATTAGTTTCTGGATGAATAGAATGAAAATACCATAAAAAATTGGAAAGTGGAAAATGAGTGACTTGTTAAGTCTGTGAGTATAACAGCTATTATATTTACTTGTTATATATTGCTTTTATTCTCAAAAGTGAATGGCATTATACTTGGTAATATAAACCAAATTATTCCTCAGATAAGATAAACAGGGTTTCTCCTGTCTCTGTATTTTTTTTTCAAAATAACAAAATATTTTCAAAAGGATGAATAAAATGTTACTTTCTGCTCACTCTGTAGGTGAAAATCACAGTGCAGAGAAAAGAAAGTATTTTAGGTGCTAAAGATTTTTAGAGCTCAGAGATAGCATTGACAGTGAATAGAATTGTGGTAATTTCTGTACTTTATAAAAGTACATCTTCATTGTCAGAATTTGGGCTCAATCAGCCTTTTATAAGTAATTTTCCATAGATAGATCAATAAAGTTGAATTTCTCTGGACTTTGGACTTAGACATAAACCTTTTCCTCTAGTCTAGTTATTTTCAGTACTAAAGAGGGTATCAAACACTACTAGATATTCACAGTAAGATGACTCGAACAACCATAAAGTTACTGAAAACACCAAGGTAATCAAGGGACATAGACAAATTATTGTATAAGAAGATGATGCATTTGAATACATAGCTATTATAGTATATGAAGCATGCACACTTAATATCTCTGGTAAGTATACTAAGGCCTAACAGTTATTTATATTAAAACTTCACTTTAAAATTTTTAAACATGATGCTGGAGATATGGCTAAATAGTTAAGAGCATTGGCTCTTCTTACAGAAGACCGAGGTTCGATTCCCAGCAGCCAAATTGGGCACACCTTTAATCCTAGCACTCAGGAGGCAGAAAACAGAGAGATCTCTGAGACAGGGTCCAGACTGGTATATATAGCAGTTTCCATAATAGCTGAGGCTACAGAGAAACACTTTAAAAAATAACAAAAAAATAAAAAAATAAAAACAGACCAGCTGAGGCTAAAGAGAGATACTGTCTCAAGAAAACATAATTATGAACCGCATGATTTTTTATTATTTTTTGAGGTATCAATGTTTTTCTTCTTTTTTTCATTTTTTAACAATAAGTAATAATTTATGAGTATAAGAATCCTTCATGTAAAACCAATTTTCAAGCAGTTGTGCCTAACACACAGCCCAAGGCTCCCACCATCCAGCTTGGCGGGGGTTTGTATGTATAAACAAGTAGATCAAATAAGTGTCCAGTCTATATTGCTGTAGTTTCACCATTCACAAATTGCAGCTCTTACATTCTACCACACCTCCTCTTCCGCAGATTGTTCCCTAGGCTTAGAAAAGAGGCAGAGGTGGACAAGAAGAAAACAGTCTACTTTCTCTGGAGATGTCGTTTTGAACTCTGGTCAATTCTGGCTCTTTCCTTTCATGGGCTGACAGTTTGTCCAGGAATAATCTTTAAATCCTACTAATGAAGCACAAACCATTAGATATATAGGTATTTAAACAGTACTAATTGTTATGGTAGGTTACTTTGGTATAGACACAGATGTTTGGATGGTATGTTAATCCATGAATTATGTTTTTTCTGTAAAATATGACAGGGTTTTACTGTGGCTTATAACATCTCCTAAGCACTAGAGGATGTAAGCTTGTGGCATCAGCTGTCGGTTATTCCTCCAAGGAGAGAGCTAATAGCCAATTAGATTTTGGATGCACACTCATCTGGCTACCACTGCTGCACAGTATTTCCAGGCAGGTGAGGTGTAGCCGATGCTGATGGAGGAGTCTTGCTTGACTCAAGGAGACCGATATTTGCTTTATTGGTTTAGTGGCCTTTGGTAACACTCTCTGGTATTCTAGAGACCAACTGTACACTTGCAAGTGCGGTCTCAATACATCTTTTCCATGCTTACATCAGGTCTTCGACAGCAGGGCCTTATCACCTCTCTTCTTGCAGGTATCCCAGTTTACAGGCAAGATACCTTTACTTTTTTGGGGGGAGGGCTTGGATCCCCTGACCAACCTCTCCTTGGTAGAATAATCCATTGCTGATATCAAAGCTCTCCTGTATTAATATATTTTGCTTAAATGCACAGCTGAAGGAGACTTTAGTATTAAATTTAGTTCTGAATAGAGAATAATCCTTTTCACAGTTCCTATGTCTTTTAGTCAATTAAAGAAGGCAGTTTTACCAGTTTTATAAGAGATTACCTCTATAAAAGTTGGCTCCAGTTCATAGTTAGAGAACTACCTCATTATCATCATATTCCTCCTTGTTCTATGAAGGGGAGGTAAGAAAGTCTCTTATATTAAAACTTTGCGGCACCTAAAAGGTAAGTATCATTAGGACTCACTATAAACAGTTGTTACAAGTAGGATCTGCAGAAGAGTTTGATGCCTGTAGCAGTCTGAGGCTTTTCTTTCTTTCAATGTTCATATGGGCCAACGTTTCTGCTGGCACTTCCTGGTACATTCCACAAAATGCAAAACTGTATCTTTTCTTTCTCAGCCATTAAGTTGGTGACATTTTGACCTGTGGGAACATACAAATCTTTTTTCCATAGTTAGGTTTAATATTTAAATTGCAAAGTTTTTGACATAAAGGTTTCATATATATCTGTATCCTCCCTTTTTATTTTAGGTTTTTTTTTTTTGACACATGAGTCTCAAAAAGGCAGTTGTAGTACACATACCTATAGGCAGGAATCAAGGTGCAGATTTCATCAAATTCATCCAAGCTGTTTTGGGTGACTGTATGTGGGTAACTTGGGAAGCAAACTTAATTTATTAATTTAAATCATCCTACAGGTAAGAGAGAATGCTACAAGATGATACTGTACAACAGAAAAATTATAGAGAACATTTGTATTTGCCAATCCCAAAGTTATTTTTATAAAGATTTTAAGTAAAATGAACGTGGACAACAACAATTTATATTTCCAATTAACTCAGATGCATTACCGTTTTTATCAAAACCTTTAAACCAATGTTGTTTAATATACACATATTTACTTTTACTAAGTCCTAAAACACCATGTAACCTGTAGACAAAGTCTGGCAAAATTGGATACTTGTTGAATTCACATCAATTAAGTATACATTAATCAAATATAGACCGGTGTCCCTCTCCCACCCCTCCCAGCCCTCCCCATTCACCATTTCTGTCAGTTTTCTGATGTAGTCTTTCTGTTGTTGTTCTTTTAATATGCATCCCTCTCCACAAGAAATATTTACAACTGGGTTGTTGGCGCTAGCATCCACAGATGAGGGATGTCATTTGTCGTTTGTTTTTCTGGGACTGTGTTACTTCACTTAGTATAATATCTTCCAGCTCCATCCATTTTCCTGCAAAGTTCATGATGTTGTCTTTCTTTACTGCTGCATTGAACTCCATTGTGTACATGTACAACATTTTCTCTATCTACTCGTCAGTTGAGGGGTATTTGGGTTGGTTCCAGTTTTTTGCTATTGTGAACAGAGCTGCAATAAATATAGCCGTGCATGTATTTTTGCAGTAAGATAAGTCTTGTGAGTGTATACCCAGGAGTGGTATGACTGGGTCAAATGGAAAGCTCATTTTGAGTCTTCCAAGGGTTCTCCACACTGCTTTCCATAGTGGCTATACAATTTTCATTCCCACCAGCAATGGATGAGTGTTCCCCTTTCCCCACAAGCTCTCCAGCACTTGATATTGTTTGTTTTCTTGATCCTGGCCAGTCTTATTGGAGTGAGATGATGTCTTAGAGTGGTCTTAATTTGCATTTCCCAAATTATTAGTGACGTTGAACAGGTTTTAAGATGTTACTCAGCCATTTCTAATTCCTCCTCTGTGAAGTTTCTATTCAGTTCTTTGCTCCATCTTTTGAGTGATTCATTTGTTTTCTTTCTTCTTTGTTTTTTGAGCAGCTTGTATACTCTGGAAATTAATGTTTGAGCCTCATGATTCTTTTACACCCTTAAAACATAAGATATTCATGGATTTTAAACACTTATGAAGTGTAATCTGATTCTTTAGCATGATTATATCCTCTCTGCACTATGCTACAATTGCCTTGCAGGCCACATTTGGGCTGTGTGGGCTAAACATGTGTTGAGTGAAAAGCTCCTATCCTGGATCTCTACACAGTCTGGACTTGGTTGAAAGCTATTAGAGGGGAATGGTACTCCTTGTCAAGAGGAAAATCACCCCAAAAAGGAACAGATGGTAGAACTGAAAAAATGATCATCACAACATTTTAAAACTTGCACTTATAGAATTAGTTTTCATTTTCAATTGCCTCAGCATTGTACAATATGTAAAGTTCAGTTTTCTGCTGAACTTATGCAATTTAATAATAATATGGTTTCATAATATAGATAATAATTTATAGAACTGAAAACTATTTCAAAAAATTTATACCATACATAATTCAAACAATTGATTGTAATGATTTGACATGAAGCAATCACACAATAAAACATCTACAAACAAAAATAATATGTTTAATTATGCTTAGTACATAACTGAATTTCAAGTAATTTTCTAATATCAAGTAAACTTTCAGAGCATTTTCTTCTTTTGGTTCATTCCCTTGAAATCTCAGGATTCAAACAGCCAATAATAAACTCAGTGTGTAATTTTCAAAATAGTATATGAGCGATGAGGTTACTTTGCTGGCAATACCTCTATGTATGTATTATTTGTGTTAGTCATTATTCTATTTATCAATAGTAAATGTATTAATATTAATCACCAAAATAAATTGATTATTTGGAATTATTTTATTCATGGAACACTAATTTAATATAGAACAGTTTGAAGCCAACTGTTACTTAAAGATGCACTCCAGAAATAACCAGATACATACTTTTAGATTAAACACTGCTATAAGTATTTATAAAAGTGAAATGTTTATATGAATTCCAGTTATAAGTCACTGGTCATTTGTGTTACATTTACAATATATGATTTCATTTGTAAATATTTCTAAGTCAAACAAATTTTAGAGTCAAAGAGAATTTATGACTTCAAAATATAAAGTGATTTTTTTCTTAAAAAAATCTATATCTGATTTCTGATTACAAATAAAAACAAAAGAAATATTTTGCAAAAATATATTATGGGTGTGACAGCAGTGGTTTCTGAGAAAAGAGATTTTCTACATCGGTTTGGCTAATGATAGGAAGCCTAAGTTACTATAAAGAATGGTAATATCAGTGATTCACAAAAAGAAAGAAGAAAAGAAAGGGATAAAGAAAGAGATACAAAGAAAGGAATAAAGAATGAAAGAAAGCAAGAAAGAGAGAGATAAATAACGAAAGAAAGAAAGAAAGAAAGAAAGAAAGAAAGAAAGAAAGAAAGAAAGACATGACAATGGAACAGAGATTACTTGGGAAGAGGGGAGTCATTGGAGCTAAAAGAAAGCATTATAGGAGGTAAACACATCAAGACACATTATAAATATGAATGAAAAATGTCATATTGCAACCCAATATTATATATAATATATATTAATAAAAACTAAAATTTAATCTAACAAATTGATTTTTCATAGTGTGCTACATATGCTTGAATGATTGAAATGGAATATTATTTACTGGTTGATATTGGCATAAAAACCTAGCATACCTTTCAAAATTAAGTATTAATATCAAATGTGATATATTGAAAAAACATAACATATATTTATCGTAAGAATTTAAGTGGATAACATATACATTCTCATCTAACTTTCCCTGATTTTGAACCGTAAAGAATGTGACATATTTCTCCAATCCAAATACAAACCAGGCCTAGCACTTTTTAATTTCTGAGATCAGATGAGAGATGGTATTACAGGATTTAGTTCTCTAGAATTAAATCTCCACATATTTATGTAGTTATCCCAATACCATGTATCTTAGGCTGCCTGGAAGTAACCCTGTCCTGACTCAGATTTGCATTCTGCCTTGGTCTCCCATAAATTGAAATTACAAGTAGTTGCCACCAATCTTAGCCCACAATTCCTCTTTAAAAAATAGACTACATTCATCTTTTATGAGATCCACTTTTCCACAGTTTTTTTTTTTTTTTTTTTTTTTTTGAGACAGGGTCTCCCTTAAGTCTCAGCTGGCCTGGAACTTGCTATGTAGACCAGGCTGGCCTTGAACTCACAGATATCTGCCTCCCAAGTGCTAGGATTAAAGGCGTGCACCACCATGCCCAGTGATTTTCCACAATTTTAAGAAAATAGAATACCTTCTCTATAACAATTTGTAGTTCAGTTAGACAATAAAAGACAGAGAATAATAGTGAGGTCTAATCCATTTGGGATTTTTTTTTGTCCATTGTGTGTACAATTACCACCCAGTAATCAACAATGATTGTTGACAATTTTTATTGATTTGAATTGAATAAATCTCTTAGTATTTTTCATTAATTGCATAGACGTTGGTATTGGTGAAACTGGAAAAGATTACGCTGTTCAATACATTGAAGCAGTGAATGTATTATACTTATAGCATGAACTCATATTATATAAATTATTTATGGTATGATATGAAACTCATTTTAAAAGTATTAATATGAAAAAAAAATCTGCTATAAATTAATGCTACCTTTGAACTGCAGTTCAATAGATCACTAGACAATGCAAATCAGAAAAGAAATAGTAGAGAATCCTTAGTAAATGTCATAGTGCTTACATGTATAATTACCTGAGTATTGTTAATTCCCTACTACTTAAGTATTTTATGTTAGAGAAAGAAAAAAATGTATAAAACATATTTTAAGTTGGTATTAAAGTATCTCATTAGTTATAAATAACTTGCAGATCATTTATTCCCAATTATAATTTTTATTCTTAACTAATTGTCATATTGACTTTTTAAATCAAGGGTTATTAAATGACTTTGGATATTACCTAGTAATTAGGTAAGGTGGAATGATTAAGATGAATGACTTAAGTGAAGAAAATTGAATTTTAAAAACTCCCTGGCTAATAACTCTCCCTCCCTGAGGAGATGATGTATTATGATGATTGCAAAATTTATCTTCTCTCTTGTAGATTTGCAGTTCTGCTTTGAGCCATTATCAACAAACACAGGAATTTGGCACAGGAATGAAGTCCTGGAGCCTAATAATCTTCAGATGAAATAATTTCATATTGACATTTTGGAGATTTAAGCAAGGCAACTTAGATGAGTTAAAAACTATAACCAATAATTCCTTAATCTTCCTATTTTTTTGACATTAAACTCAAGTCCAGTAATTTCTGAGTAATAACAAAGAAAGCATAAGGGAGGTGTGCGGGATAGCTTTAGAGTTAACTTGACACACCGGTGTCGAGGGAGCCTTAGTCTGGGAATTTCCTCCATTGGACTGGCTTGTGGCCACAGCTGTGGAGTATTGTTTTAATTGTTGAGTGATGAGGGAGGACCTAGCCCACATACCACATATTCACCTCTGGGTATGTGATTCTGTAATGTATTAGAAGTAGCCAACCTGGGCCAGGGGTGCTAGCCAGTAAGCAGCATTCCTCCATGGCCTGTGCTCCAGCTCCTGCCTCCAGGTTCCTGCCCTGAGTTCCTACCTTGGACTCCCTGTGAGTGATGAACTGTGACCTGGGAGATATGAGCTGAATAAACCCTTTCCTCGCCAAGTTGGTGTCTGTCAGGGTGTTTAGTCACAGCAGTTAAAGAGAAACTAGAACAGGAGGCTATTATGGATGAAATATTTTCTCTACATACACAAGATGTTAAATACAAATATACAAATATAAAGGATTGAGTGATTTTTACATGTATTATATATATATATATATATGCATTTATTATTTATTTATATTTTGTTCATATGAGTGTTTTTCCTACATCTAAGTAAGTACACGAGCATTCAGGCAGTGCAGGCCAAAGACACTGGATACTCTGGACCTGGAGTTATGAACAGGTTGTTAACCATTACAGGGGAGGGGGTGGGATTCAAATCTAGCTTTCTGCAAGGTTAGCCAGTGCTCCTAAACACTGACCAGTCACTCCAACCCCTGAAGAAATTTTTATAAATTAAAAAGGTGACTATACTAATTCCAATAAACTCATGTGGATGAGGAAAGATAAAAGAAGCTGGGAATCTTCGTTCCACATTCAACAGAGAATTCTTGTGATAGAAAAGTTGAGGTTCAAGATGGACAAAAGAGATAATGCACTGTCTTTCCATCTCACTTACACAGTTAGCAAGATTCCACTACAACACGTAATGGGTGCCTATTCTAATATTACAAGGTGGTCAGTAGCATGAGATAACCCAAAGTTGTAACAGGATTCCCAACACGTTTGAAGGATAAAATGAGGCACTTGGACTTAAGTTGTAGGTACTTGTAAGATATCCACAAGTGTTTATTTGTAAGGCAAAATGGATACCTGTTGTTGACATCATAGGGACATATTGTGAACAGGTATTGCACAGAAGATTTCATTCAGCAAAAAAAAAAAAATCCATTTGGATGAGGATTTTTACTTTATCATCATGAGACCGCTTCTTGAGATGCAAGATTAGAAAGGAAGATGTAGCTCAGATTAGCTCTTAACAATTTAACAACATGTACCAATTTCTTGTTACAAATCTAATATGCTAGAAATAGTTTTCTTTTCTATTTCCAATAAAATTTTGACTTGTAAGACAGCATTTTTAATTAGACAATTCCATTACAAAGGTAAACTATGAATTTGAGTAGGTTAACTGAAGAAAGTCAAATGTATTATCTGGTAAAAATGAACACTCAACTTGAGGATAAAAACATAAAAATACATAAAGTAAGTTAAAATTGAATTTGAACGCTTATCATGGAAAAATATTTTATGAAAAGTAAGTTTTACAATGCATCTATATAGAATCTCTAGCAGTGAATTAACAAAAAAACAGGGAAACTGATTTTAGCAGTTGTACCCAAATTATACCTTAGAAAACATTCATTTATTTTCTTGAAAGTGACCAATTAAAGATAATGAGTGGCTTGCTTTTGTCTTTATCCTCCAATATTGTAGGATATGGAGGGTAGCATTTAACTTCTAGATCGTTCTAAATTTGTTTTACATCTTAACCCTTTAATATGTAATTATAATGTGCTGTTCTTTAGAAAAACAATTTAATGCAGCTTTTTGCTTCTTCTTTCAACAAGCCACTAATTTCCTCCTCGCTTTTGGAGTCAGGGGACTTTGTTCAGGTATTTATAGAAGATACAGAAAGTGCTTCAGAAGGTGCAAGCAAGACAAATCGGCACAGAAATACTTGAGAACTTTCAACAAAGCAGCAATTTACTATAAAACCTGTCTAAAGAACAGAATTTTGTGATTCCTGTTCACCCAACTTGCAAATTAATTTACTGATAAACTGTGACACTACATATATCTTTTCTGGCTTCTAATGGGAGGATTTTTTTTTTTTAATTAAGAGTTTAAATTTAGTGAGGCCAAAATTTAACATATCATATGTATTGTTTCCTTACTCGGTGCTTATAGCCACCTAAAATTTAACAAGGGTAAGAACATATGTTACTGTTTTCTATAAATTTTGCTGGATTTAAGATATGAGTCTAAATTGGATTTCAAAATGTACGAAATGTACAAAACTTCAATAAAAACATTTAAAAAACAGTGAATATTGAACACAAACACCAAGAAAAGATGTGTTTGGCTCCTGAGACGCACTAATATCCTTTCTGCGTGGTATCCTCTCCTTTCTGGAGTAACCACTGACTACATTAAGTCCATATCATTGATTCTTTGGTTTCCTACTTCTTACTCTCTTGGCATCCCTGTCTTAGCTGCACTGCCTCACTTCTTGTGGCTGCAATTCCTGTAGAAATTAAGACATTTCAAGTAATCTTTTTTTTCTCCAAAACTTGAGGTTTGGAAATATGTTTACCCTATAAGAAATTTGCAAAATTTAGAACTGTGCCATCTTTATGTATTAATTAAATGTATAAAAATCTTTATACATATACCTACATATGAAGCTATGTGTGAACATGTGATTGCAAGGATTTATCTCCAACCTCACAAGGTTGGCTCTCCTTGATAATTCAGTCATATTTTGTACATGAAAAATTATATCCATATACTACGTTGAATCCTCAAATGTAACTCACAGGACTGTAGGAACATGTTAAAATACATACAAATAAAATAGTGTCTAGTTTACAGATTTCTTAAAGCCTCAGAAAAGTTTTGAAGGGTATCACTAACAGATATTTTGTATACATGCCAGGATAATGCAGAGTCTACTTATGGAACTCCTATGTTTGTCTAATATTATGTACTTTGGTTTTTTTTTTGTTTTTTTTAATTTAATTTTTATTGATGGTTTGTGCATTTCGTACATCATTTTCCAATTCAGATCAGGCATATTTCCCTTTCCCTTCCCCCCCACCCCCACCCCATCCCAGATCATGTATTCTGCCATAACTGTCCTGCATCTTTCAGGTTTTTTTTTTCATTTTTTAGCTATAAGTGATAATCCATGAGTATAAGCATCCTTCGTGCAAAACCAATCTACAGACTGTTATGCCCAAACCCCCACAGTCCCACCATTCAGTGGGGGGTGACAGGTTGTTTGTTCAATCAAGTTGATCAAATAGTTTCCAGAATACAAACAATCGCGTAATTGCACCGTTTCACACAATCGCAGCCTTTACATTCTACTCCTACAGGCCCCTCTTCCGCAGATTGTTCCTCCCTAGGCTTAGAAAAGGGGCACAGGTGGATGAGAAGAAAAACTGTCCTCTCTCTCGTGAAGCTGTTGACTTGGACTCTGGTCAATGTCTGGCTGTTTCCTTTTTGGGGCTGACAGTTTTGTTCAGAGTAACCTCAAACCTACTAATGAAGCACAAGCAATTAGATATAGGATTTTAAGCAGCACTAATATTTGGTAGGTTACTTTGGCATAGACTATATCTTGGATGATATGTTATCCATGATTACATTGTTTTAACCCCCTGATAATAGAAACAGGGTCTTATTGTGACTTATAACAGCTCCTAACCTGTAGAGGATGTAAGCTTGTGGCATCAGCCATGGGTTATTTCTCCAAGGGGAGAGCCAATAGCCAATTAGATTTGGGATATACAGGCACATGGCTGCCTCTGCTGCACAATATTTCCAGGCAGGTGAGGTGTAGCTGGTGCTGACGGTGGAGTCTTGCTTGACTCAGGGAGACCCGTATTTGCTTTATTGGTTTAGTGGCCTTTGGTAACACTCTCTGGCATTCCAGAGGCCATCTGTACACTTGCATGTGCGGTCTCAATACATCCCTCCCATGTTAAAGTCAGGTCTTCGGCAGCAGCGTCTTATCGCCTCTCCTCCTGCAGGTATCCCAACTTAGGGGCAATGAGCCCTTACCGTTTGTGGGCCCTTGGATCCCCTGGCCAACATACCCCTGGTAGAACAATCCATTGCTGATGTCAGAGCTCCTGCATTAATATACTTTGCCTAAGTGCATAGCCCAAGGACTTTAGTATTGAGTTGGATGTACCAAAAAGTGGCAACTGAAAGGTTGACCCGTCTGAACATTGAAAGGAAGAAAAGCCTCAGATTGCCATAAACATTGAACCCTTCTGTGGAATCTACATGTAACAACTATTTATAATGAGTCCTAATGAAACTTATACCTTCTAGGTGCAACAAAGGTTTTGATATGACTTTCTTGCCTTGCCCTCCATAGAACAAGGAGAAATATGATGATGATGACGTCGTTCTCCAACTGTAAACTGGAGACAACTATTATAGAGGTAATCTCTTATAAAACCGGTAAAAATGCCTTCTTTAATTGACTAGTAGACATAAGAACTGTGAAAAGGATTATACTCTGTTCAGAACCAAATATAATACTAATATGTACTTTGATAACAATTGTAAATTATCGATGTTCATTAGAGAGTAGCCTAAATATTTTGCATGTCAGCTTCACCAAATGATAAAATTTTAAGAACCACAATCATTATCTCACTCCTCTTATCACTCTACCATGAATGAAATTTCTTAAATTAAATTATATGTATAATAGGTTTCCTCTTCTCAGAAATCCATATCTTCATAATTTTGGTACTTTTTTATTATTGAGTAAATGCTTAATAAGTATCACTGAAAGATAAATTAATGTTTACATTGAATATGTGAGGCAAATATTGAAAGGATTATATATGAAACTAAAGAAAAAGGATGACCTCAATGAGCAATTAAGTTAAATATAATTGTTCTCAAACTTTATGTGTCAGATAAACAAAGAGCCCCTTACAACTCTTTCCTGACATATTTTTAGGAGTGCTGAACCTGGCAGGACCTGTTTTTTAATTTGATTTCTTATTTCTATTTTTAAAATTTTGTTTATTATTTTAATTTTATATGTATGTGTCTACTACCTGTATGTATTTAAGTGCACCTGTGTCATGCAATGTCCACAGAGGACAGAAGAGGGTATAGGATCCCCTGGAACTGGAGTTACACACTCCAGATGGGTACTTACATCTAAACCTGAGTCCTCTGTAAGAACAGCCAAGGCTCTTAGTACCCAGATGGGTACGTACATCTAAACCTGAGTCCTCTGTAAGAACAGCCAAGGCTCTTAACCACTGAGTCAAATCCTCAGCCCCTAGTTTCATATTTTAATAACAAATGTAGCTATTAATTTATCATTTATTTTTTTATATTTGAGACAGTGTTTCCCTTTAGTCCCAGCTGGCCTGGAGCTCACTGTGTAGATCAGACTGGCCTTGAACTCACAGAGATCCAACTGCCTCTGCCTCCCAAGTGCTAGGATTAAAGGCATGCGCCACCACACCCAGCCAAAGTGTAGATTTTTAACTTATTTTAATAATGTTATATTAAAATACATCATTTCCTTGTGTGCATGTTGGGGTATCATGTGTGAATTTGTGACATGGAATGAGACCATGTGTGTGTGCATGTGTGTGTGTGTGTGTGTGTGTGTGCATGTGCGTGACTGTGTTTCTGTGTGTCTGTGTGTCTAAATCATTGTGAATTACTGGACCTGAGTGCTGACACTATCCTTTGCCCTACATCTGAAAGTTCAGTACTATCATTTTATTCTGTTTTCTTTATTTTCAAATTGCATGTTTTACAGCTCAAAGTATTTATAATTTGTCATTCATAATCTATAGAGTAAATGAGTTATGGTAGTTATTAATTTTTAGAAATTTAGTTATTATTTTGTGAGGCAATATGAATTAATCTTTGACTGATGCATAATGAGTTAAACTGGATTTAGCTGCTTCAAAAATATCACATTTATTATCTGAATTTTTTCCTGGGATGCAATACCAGACATGTGTTAGAAAAGTGCTCTGCCGGGCTGGAGAGATGGCCTAGCGGTTAAGAGCGCCGACCGCTCTTGCAGAGGACCCGGGTTCGATCCCCAGCACCCACATGGCGGCCGAGAACCGTCTAAAACTCCAATTCCAGGAGAACTCCAGTTCCAGGGGAATCCGAGACCCTCTTCTGACCTCCGCGGCATTGCACGACACGGGTGCGCAGACTTGCATGCATATAGTACATTCATACACATACAGAAATAAATAAAAAATTAATAAAAAAAATTAAAAAAAAAGAAAAGTGCTCTGCCCATATTCATGCAGGATGAATTGAAGACATGGAAACAATGCCCTAGAGGGTTCCTAAATCATTCAAGTTCCCTCAGACCAAACACAGATTATTCCCACTACAAAATAGTTGTTCTCAATGTAGATCTTAATGTGTAATTATTTTTTTTTAAATCTTAGTTTTAATTATGCATACATTGGTGTGTCCGTGTGGGTGAGAACACATTAGTACAAGTGCCTGTGGAGGCCAGAAGAAAGTGTCAGCTCAGTTGGACCTGGAGTCATAACCAGTTGTGAACAGCTTGAGATGTGTGCAGGGAATCAAACTCAGACCTTCTGAAAAACCAAATTATGCCTGTAACTAATTATCCATCTCTCCAGCCCTGCCATGTGCAGTTCAAAGAAGGTTTACTTGTATCTTTCCCGTGCTTTAGTAGAAGGAGCTCTTTAACAGTACATCATTTCCTTGTGTGCATGTTGGGGTATCATGTGTGCATTTGTGACATGGAATGAGACCATATGCATGTGTGTGTGTGTGTGTGTGTGTGTGTGTGTGTGTGTGTCTGTGTGTTGTGTTTGTGTGTTGTATTTTTGTGTTTGTCTTCCACATTTCAACATCAGTTATATTCCTTCATTGCTCTCCACCCATTTTCTTGTGAGAATGTCTGAATTCCACTAATTCAGGTGGACTACTTGGCCAGACAAGCTCACAGAATCCTCCGTTTCTCCTTCCAAACACTGAGATTATAACTACATGGCTCCACACTGGGATTTGTACATAGGTTCTGGGGATCTGAACTCACCTCCTCATCCTTTCAAAGCCAATTCTTTACCCACTGATCCCTCTCCTCAATTATAATTCATTTTATCAAGTCATCGTATTTGGTAAGGCATGGCACAGATATTGGATTAAGGAAAGCATTCATGATTAGTAAGTCAATATCTAGTCATAATACTTTTATACTGAAAATAATGGTCATCACTGAAAGTGTATAGCATAAGGATGGTCAGTCTTAGAATTTTATCTCTACAATAAGTAAAAACTAATCAGAAAATCTGGGTAATGCTTCAGTTATTTGAAGGAACCGCTTTAATTCTTTGTTGCTTCTTGTGTATTAGAAGCAGGAATACTGGGGCTGGACAGATCCTGCAGCATTTAAGAGCACTTGCTGCCCTTACAAAGGACATGAGTTTGATTCCCATGAACCACATGGGTAGTTTACAACCATCCATATCTCATTTTTTCAGAGGATCCAGCATTCTCTTCCCAGGCTCTATAAACATCATACACAAACTTGGCCATGGCATACTTACATACCTGCAGGCAAACCACACAGATTATTTTTTAAAATATTAGGACAACTATTTCAAATATCTGCCTTTAAAGGCTAAGAGATTGTTATGGAAGGGGATGCAGAAATCACTTAGGAAGCAGAGGGTGTGGAACAGTGTCTTCCAGACAGTTGGCCAGTTTATCCTGTGAACTCACAGGAATTGTTATAGCATGAACAAGTTATACAAGCTCAAACCAGACAATATTGCACCATAGACTTGAGACGGTGGTAATAAATTCCAATCCAATCTAAGAAATTATTGATGGCTGTTGGGAGGAGAAAAATAGTTTCCATGCAAACTTGAAGATTTTTCCAAACCCAGTAAAGAATTACATTGAGATACTGATTGGCATTGCATTGAATGTGTAGATTGCTTTTGATAAGATGGCCATTTCATATATGTAAGAGGCAGAGAGTCAACAAATCTGCTGCCAGTTAACATATTCTAGTAATGATGGAGAAGATGTTCCAATCAAATCTCCACAATATGAGAGTTAAAGGATAAATCCATAATGAAACAACCAGGTCAAATCCAAGATATGGAGGGTGAACATCACAAGGTCCTATTTGAAGTTGAGGAGCTACAGGCAATGAATGGATCTTAAGGGATGGAGAATCCCTTAACTCCAAGAAATATCTCCCTGATACTTTACCTCATCACAACTTCACAGCCTTAAACACAAGCATATATGAGAACCAATTAGTGAAGTCTTTGTTATATATATAGATCGATATTATAATATATATTATAGATGTAACAGATGATAGAGAGAGAGAAATAGGGAGACAGAATGAGGGAGAGAATAATAAAGAAGAGTACAAGAAGCTGAGGGGAAGATGGGAGACATAGGAGAATGTTATTGGAAATAATGTTAAGTCAATATTCATGTATGAAATTTGCAAAAATAATTACAGAGTAAAGGACGTAACACCAGAGTACTAAGGAACTCACCCCTAAAACCTTGGTATTACATTTACTTTTTAAAATACTTTTATTGATGAATTGTGTATTCCATTCATTATCTTTCAGTCCTTAGAAACATTCCCCTCTCCCTGCCCCCATCCCACTCCTGTTCATGCCTTTTGCCATATATGTCTTGCATCTTTCTCTCAGTCTCTCCAGAGTTTTTCCCTGCAGAAGCTTGTTGTTTTCAGCAGAATTACACCTTATCATTCAGTTCTTTAACCCAGTCTTTATATTGTTTTTCCCTCCCCTTAGTATTGCTCCAACAAATGCCTATATAATTGTCACATATGCATCAAAATTATGACCTCTGGGAATAAACTGCATGTTTAGGAATTCACATTTCCCCCCTTTAATTTTATATTACTGTAAAATATGAATGCATGCCTTCCATCCATATACATTAATTATACACTCTGAAAATAAGTGGTAGGTCTATTCTAGAGCCCCTTAAGAGATTTACATTGTAACAACACAGTTGCTTTCAGGTAAAAAGAAATATAACAATAATGTTCAGGTGGCCTTTCAACTGGGGATTTGATGTTAGCATCTACAAATGGGGGAAACCATTCGCCTTTGATTTTCTGGAACTGTTACTTCCCTTAGCATAATGGCTTCGAGCTCCAACCATTTACCTTCAAAGTTCATATCATCTTTCTTTACCTCTGAATAGTACTCCACTGTGTAGATGTACCACATTTTTAGGATCCACCTGTCTGTTGAGGGACATTTGGGTCGGTTCCTGCTCTTCGCTATTGTGAAGAGAGCTGCAATAAACACAGATGAGTATGTATCATTGCAGTAGGATGAGTCTTGTGGCTATATACCCAGGAGTGGTATGGCTGGGTCAGATGATGGCTCATTTGGAGTCTTTTAAGGGTTCTCCACAGTGCTTTCCATAATGGTTGTATAGTTTACATTCACACCAGCAATGGATGAGTGTCCCCCTTTCCCCACAACCTCTCCAGCATTTAGTGTCTTTTGTTTTCTTGATCTTAGCTAGACCTATCAGAGTAAAGAACTGAACAGAGACTTCAGCAGGGAGGAAGTAAAGATGGCTGAGAAGCATCTTAAAAAGTGTTCAATATCATTAATACTTAAGAAAATGCAAATTAAAACCATTCTTAGATATCATTACCTTTACTTTTTAATGATTAAAAAGACCTAGGTATCAAAAGTTGGTGAAATGTTGATAATTTAAATATGAAATAGAATTATATTAAGACAGAATAAAAGCATTCGAAGTGCATCTTATATTTCAAAAAGATTTAGTTTTCAAGACATTATTTTAACTTCCATGTATATGAAAACAAGAGTCTCACTTTAGCAAAGGCTCCTCATACATATCTTGAAATTTAGCTGGCAGTCACACCTCATATTTTATTGAATTCTTTGGTGTTATTTTCTGTTGTAATTTCTTTTTCTGCCATAATTTGAATTGAGAGAAAGAGTAGTTTGTCCTCCTGAGTTATGCCTTGACTTTCAATGATTGAGATGTAAAGTGTGACAACCTCCTACATTGTTGTATTAGTGATGTGGAGAAAATTGGATGAGTGATGAGTAGAATCTATGTAGTAAACATAATCTGCTAAAATGCAAGTGGGAAAAGCTATATTGCTTTAAAACTTAAGATAGAACAGTGAAAAAGGATGTTCAGTTAGAGAGAGTAATAGAGGTATCAATCAATATCAGCAATTAAAAATGATCTCCTGGTGTTTTAGGTATTTGAAAAAAACCTAAAACCTGAGGAGAGCTCCCTGGACAACTTGCAGAAATTAAAACTTTGGTAAGTTTTAGAGATAGAAGAAAAGTTAGTTGGATTTAAAAAAAAGTTTCAAAACATATTTATGCTGTGTTTTCCAATCTGTTTTTGATTCAGAGGTGTTAAAAATCTGTCATCAAGAAAAAAAATAATTCTTTCTGGGTAGAAAATAGATAAAAGAATAACTTAAAATGATGCTAAAGCAGTGGTAATATTGGGATTTTTGTATTTTTAATATGTGAGTGTAAAGTTAAAGTGACAAGATAAAATGGAATTTTTGATGTTTCCACTTGCATAATAAGTGTGGAATTCTACCCAGTATACTGAGAGCACTATCAAACATACACAAACTAGTGTACATGCAAGGCACAGGTTAAACTGAAAAACTGGTTCCTTAATGAAAGTCAGAAGGCAAATGTTTGGGCAGATTAGAGAATCATATTGAATTAAATTAAATTTGCTGCAAGTTTGTAAGATATACAAGTAAGAAGGAATAAGCAAGAAAATCATGTCCTGTTCTTAGCTTTCAGGATGAAGTTATATGGGTACCAGTCACTTATCAGGAAACATTATGTTGGAATGGATTTGAAGGGAAATTTTAGTGTTCCTGAAGATGGCTCATCCCAGTTGAAATGATGGTTCCAGTTGAAATAATATGTTCAGGTAATAATGTAGAATCAATCATTACTTAATGAATGACAGTGCACATTCATGTTTAGAATGAAATGCTAGCATATGTTTGATCACCAACAAGCAGATTAAACACATGAGCTCCATTTCTTTGTCTTTCGTGTCACTTATTATGAAGAAATGTGATGTATACGATCCATTATATAGGGAATTGGAAGGTGAGATATATATTGAGTTAAATTATAAAAAATATGTAATAAAAATTTATAAACCTATGAATGAAAATAGGGTGAACAAAATAGCAGAATGGACCCAACTTCAGATAAAATTGGATTCAAATGTTGAGCTACATACATGCAATGCATCCCTAAATTATGATAACAAGTAAACTGCTAAAACAAATAAAAACAATGCCCGTAAAATACAATTACCATATTGGAACATTGTTCGACAAATATTTTAATATAACATTGTAGTGGAATTTGAAATCTTCGGTAATCAACTAACAATATGTAATTAATGCTAAATTTAATAAATAAATATTCACTTTGCAATGAGCGATTTAAAATACAATACCATTTACTAGATCAATTAAGAGCATTCCAATGAGAAATGAACTGCAGTAATGGTATTCTTATATAAACAATGAAATCCAGCACAGGAATATGAGGTCCTGCTGCCCATTTCCTCAGTTCTGTGATTAGTTTCTATCACTACCATGCAGTAGCCCTGAACTTAGCTGAAGAGCTGATTACTGCTGGAAGAAGGGGACCTGATCTTCAGGGGCGTGACTCTATATCTGCTGACTAGACAGCAGTGGATAAACTTGCACTGCAGAACATCTGGTTACAGTAGGTTAACCCAATATAAATAACCTTAATATAAATGACAAAATACATAAAATATTGTGGGAGTGCTATGGAAGTGTACTGATGGAAGAGAGGATATAATGATTATTAAGATATGGAATACACAAAAATGCATTAAAATATACAAAAGTGTCTACAGAATGGCACCTACTAATATATTAAAACAATAATTAAAAAATACAAATGGTGCATAAAGAGATTTTCAGAAAAGAAATTGCTCCAGGCATTGTGGCACACACCTTTAATCCCAGCACTCAGGAGGCAGAGGCAGGTGTATCATTGTGAATTTAATGCCAGCCTGGTCGGGAAACGCTGTTTCAAAAAATACCCCCCCAAAATTGCAAATGCTATTAACTTATTAAACTATTATCTCATTGGAAGTTTAAGACCCCGTTTGAATGTGTGACATATATAAATGCGTATGTTGAAAAAAAAATGCCTTTAGTCCCAGCAGTCGGGAGGAGACACACGATCTCTGTGACTTTAAGGCCAGCCTGGGCTACATAGCAAGTTCCAGGCCATCTGGGACTAAAGAGAGATCCCGTCTCAAAAAAATAAAAAAGAAAAGAAAAGAAATAATACGGATTGGAGGGAACAACAACAACAAATTGTCATATTCACTAAATGTGTATAAAATTGAATATAAAATTGTATATCCTTGCAGCTCTCTTTACAATGGGGAAGAGCTGGAACTAACCCAAATGCCCCTCAACCAATGAGTGGATAGAGAAAATGTGATACATCTACACAAAGGCATTGCATGCAGTGGTAAAGAAAGATGGCATCATGAACTTTGCAGGTACATGGATGGAACTAGAAGATATTATGTTAAGTGAAGTAACAGAGTCCCAGTAAAACAAACAATAAATGGTATCCCTCATTTGTGGATGCTAGCACCACAAATGAGGGATAAAGCACTGAGTTGTAAGGCAAACTGAGCAACATCAACATTATATACCCCTTTCCCTGAAAGCAACTGTGCGCCGATAATATAAATCCCTTAACAGGCTTATTTTTAGACCTTGTAATCTAGGTATATGGGTGGAGAATACATAAGCATATTTTAGAGTAATATAAATTTAAAAAGGAAAAATGTGAATCCTGGAATATGATATGGAAATGACAAATGACACCTGTGTACAGGTGATATAATTTTAGTATAGGTGTGACATATATATATATATATATATATATATATATATATATATACATGTTGAAGTCACACAAATTGGGAGGGAACAACAACAACAGATGAACAGGGACAGGGAAGCAACTAAAACAGTAAAGTTCCCCCAAGGGCAATAATCCTCTGGTTTGAAAAATCTTTGAAAAGATATCAGGCAGGGATGGCAGGGTGCATGAACTTGGGTGTGGTGGTGGGCATCAAAGAAAAGATGAGTCTAGATTGAACTGAGAAATCATGTATGAAATGCACATAAATTCAATACAAATGTTAAAAATGAACAAATGTGAATATCCTAATTATAAACAGAAAAAGAGTATTTTAGGCTCAAATGTAGAATTGACAATCATTTATTAATGTCTTATTCATAATCAAGATGTTTTCTCATAGATGTTTTCCCAACACAGAGGAAATGGAAGTAGCTAAACTATAAATCTAATGATGGCCTGGGGCACATAGCAATTCTAGATAAGGCTGAGAAGCGTAGTAGGACTGGTCTTCAAAAAATGGCTTATATGGCTAACCTGTGCCATGAGCTAGGGACGAATTTTAATATGCCAAAATAACAATATAAAATATGAATCATCTTGATCATAAAAGAAGTATTTACAAATTCCCATGTATAATTACCAAAGATATGAATTCCTTGATCACAGTGTGAAGTATTTTAAAATTCAATAATTAAAAATAAAAATATACTCGATGCAAGTTAGAAAGTCAATTAATTTATTAATTGAAAATATTACTGAGCCTGGGGAGATGACTCTATGTGTAAGAGCATTTGGTCTAAAAGCATGAATACCGAGTTCAAAGAGCTAGAACCCACACAAACACCTGTGGCTTCCTTTTCCTGTAATCCTATCCTTGCGGTATGAAGACATGCAGATTAAGAGGGCTGAAGGACCAGCCAATGTAGATGAATAAGATTTGGACTCAGTGAAAACCATGTTTAAATGCTGTAAGTCAGAGTGCAAGAGAGGACTATGCTTATGCATCCATGAGCAAGCACACAGCACACACAGACACACACTTTTTCCACACTTACACAATATTTTGCAGACAATAAACACACACACACACATGCATACACACAGTAGATGCACACACAAACACAGTTGTCTGCTTAACCAAAAATAGACCTGTATACTCTAGTAACAATAATTAAAATCTCATTGTTGGGTGCAAAATGAAGTAAAATTTAAATTTCAGATTCACAAAATAAACATAACATAAATAAAAAGTTCACGAGGTAAAGTTGTTAAAATTAATTACTATACACCTGAACTTATTGCCTGCACATTCTAAAAGTTTAGTATCTGTATTAGTCAATTTTCTGTTGCCATGATAAAACACCATGACCAAAGGAACTTATAAAAGGAAGAGTTTATTTGAGCTTACAATTGACAGTTCCAGGGAATTAGAGTCCATTGTGGTGGGAAGCATGGCGGCTGGAGCTGAACCAGCATGCTGAGGGTCATATCTCCCAATGAGCACAAGAAGCAGAGAGCAGAGGGACTGGAGACCGCAAAGCTTGTTAAACTCACTAAGCCTGCCCCCAATAACGTACTTCCTCTAGCATAGCCACACCTTCTAAGACCTCCAAAAACAGTGCCACCAACTGGAGACAAATGTCTGAATACTTACAGCCTATGGGGGACACTCATTCAAACCACCACATTCCACTCCCTGGCCCCCATAGGCTCCTGAACATATAAAATGCAAAATGAATTTAGTCCAACCTTAAAAATCCCCATAGTCTTTACCAGTTTCAATGCCATTCAAAAGTCTACAGTCCAAAGTCTCTTCTGAGACTCAGGCCAATCTCCTAACTGTAAGTTCCTGCAAAATCAAAAGGCAAATTACAAACTCCCAACATACAGTGGAACCAAATACACATTCCCATTCCAAAAGGGAGGAATAGAGGCATAGTGAGGAAATACTGGACCAAAACAAGACCAAAAACCAGCAGGGCAAAAACCAATCCAGTAGCTCCATGTGGGACTTCTGGGATTTGACTTCCAAAGGGCTTATATGGCTCAGCTCTTCCAGCTTTGCTTGCAACATACATCTCTTTCTTAAGCTGGTACCACTCCCTGTATGCAGCTCTCCTTGGCAAATATCTCACAGGTCTGGCATCTCGAATGTCTTCTTGGGGTCTCCGCTGTCAACCAGGCTTCACATTCACAGCTTCACGCAATGGCCTATCAGGGCCTTCTTTATTCAGGGACACCCCTGCTGCACTGTGCCTGGCCTCTGTGGCTCTCTGAAACTGTGGAGGAAGAACTGATGACTCCTTCACTCTGGCAAATTTCATGCCTCTAAAGCCAGCACCACGTGAATGAAATTGCCGAATCTGGCTGCAAGTTCAGGATGGACTCTCTCCTGCTTTAACCACATTTGCAAGTTTTCTCTGCCCTGGACTTGTTGGAGGATTAGCTGGGTGTGGTCTTGCCATGAGGTATTGATTATGTTGTTTACTTGTAAATCTCGAGGCCTCTCCTTAATCACTTTAATCTCACCTTTCCCATTGTTTACTTGTAAATATCTAGGCCTCTCCTTAATCACTTTAGTCTCCTTATGAAAGGGAGCCTCTCCTTCACATGCCTTGGCCACACTTTTAATCTTCCTAGTGTACTTTTCAGATCCAAACTGTACATTCTGCATTTCCTTCTGCCCCATTTGCTCTTTTTCACTGTAGATCTGTATAATATACACCATTAAAAGCCACACCACCATTTCTACATTAGGCTGTCTTGAAATATCCTCCGCCAAAGACATTAGTCCATTGCTTTTCAACTTAGCATCAGGCAAGCATTTGGGCTGTGGGAAAACTGCTGCCAGACCCTTTATCAAAATATCCCAGTTGCTGCCCAAGTCTTTATTTTCCTCTGGAACCACATTTTTTTGCAGCAATGCTTTCTTCCAGCCTTCTACTAGAATGGCCTGTTAAGCTCTGCTTACAGTAGTCAACAGCTTTTCTAGCCCAAAGTACCAGAGTCTCCCACATTTTTTCAAACATCCACATGGTCAGGTTCTTCACAGCCAACAGCCCACTCTCTGATACCAAATAACTGTATTAGTCACTTTTCTGTTGCTCTGATAAAACACCATGACCAAGGGAACTTATAAAAGGAAGAGTTTATTTGAGCTTATGATTGAGGGTTCCAGGGAATTAGAGTCCATTGTGATGGGAGGGATAACAGCTGGATCTGGAGCAGGAAGCCCAGGGTCACATCTTGCAAAGAGCACAGGAAGCAGAGAGAGAGGGCGACTGGAGACCAGGAGGCTTGTTAAACTCACTAAGCCTGCCCCCAATAAGGTACTTCCTCTAGCATTGCCACACCTTCTAAGACCTCCAAAAACAGTGCCACCAACTGGAGACAAATGTCTGAATACTTAAAGCCTATGGGGGACACTCATTCAAACCACCAGAGTATCTATCTACTTTGACTAGGAAATCTCAGTAGACATTCTGATCAAAGTTAATACTACTACAAATTGCTCTAAATGAAAAAGGAATAAAATATACATTCTGGGAATTTTTTTTTAATTTTATTTATTTATTTATATGTGTATGAATGTACTGTCTGCATGCAGGTTTTTGTACCCGTGTTGTGCAAAGCTGTGGAGGTCAGAACAGGATGTCAGATTCCCCTGGAACTGGAGTTTTCCTGGAATTGGAGTTATGTATGGTTCTCAGCCACCATGTGGGTGCTGGGGATCAAACCTGGGTCCTCTGCAAGAGCAGTCAGCTCTCCCAACCGCTAGGCCATCTCTCCAGCCCCTCTAGGAAATTTTAATCAGAAACAAACTCATACAAGACAGAGACCCAGGAACCTCAGGTTTAGAAACAAAAAATTTGAAAAGAATTTGATATATTTTATTTTATTTTATTTTTATTTTTAAGGGATTCTACAATATAATGACAGAGTTGTTTGCAGATAACATTGTTGTTACTCAGTATGTCATACAATTAGGTAATTGGTCCATTTTGCAAGTATCTATGTCCAAATTTTGAATAACCCAAGGTTCCCATAGTCCAGCTGGAGAAGCTTTATGCACAGGCATGTTGATCAGTTAGGAGTCCAGACTATATTCCTGTAGTCTCACAATTCACCCCTATCTCTCTGCAGCCCTTACAATCTACCACGCCTCCTCTTCTGCAGTTTGTTCCCTGGGCTTTGAGATAGGGGCACAAGTGGGTGAGAAGAAAACAGTCTAATTTCTTTGGAGTTGTCATTTTGGACTCCAGTCTGTTCAGGTTGTTTCCCTTCATGGGTTGACAGCTTTTCCAGTGATACCCTTTTTAGTCATACTAACAAAGCACAAGCTATTGGATGTACAGGCATTTAAGCAGTACCAATTATTATGTCAAGCTAAGCTGTGAGCATAGACACAGATGCTTGGATGGTATGCTAATCCGCAAACTGTGGTTTCTCTATAAAGGGTGACAAGTTCTTATTGTGGCTTATAACATCTCCTAACCACTAGAGGACATAAGCTTGTGGCATCCGCTGTGAGTTATTCCTCCTAGGAGATAGCTAATAGCCAAATAGATTTGGGATATATATAGACACTTGACTGCCACCGTTGCACAGTATCTCCAGGCTGTTGAGGTGTAGCTGATATTGACAGAGGAGTCTTGCTTGTCTCAGGGAGACAAATATTTTGCTGTATTGCTTTAGTGGCCTTTGGTAATGCTCTCTGGCATTTCAGAGGCCAGTTGTACGCTAGCAAGTGACGTCTCATAACATTTTTCATGCTCACACCAGGTCTTCGACAACAGGGACTTACTGCCTTTCTCCTTGCATATATACCACTTATAGGCAAAAGGCCTTTATAATTTGGGGGGGTGCATTTGAATCCCCTAGCCAACATCTCCTAGACAGAATAATTAACAATGGGGGGAGAATTTTATGTTCCCACAGATAAAAATCACCAATCTAAATGCCTAAAAACATACAATTTATGGCTATGCAGGATGGACTGGGAAATGCCATCAGAGAGGTTGACCCATCTGAACATTAAGGAAAGAGGAACCTCAGAATGCCTAAGTCACAGGCACTGAGCATCTCTCTGAATAATATTGGGGTTAACTATTTATAATGGGCCCTAATGAAGTTTACCTTCCAGATACTGAGAAACCTTCCTACCTCTCCCCTTTATAGGAAAAAGAAAAACATGATGGTAATGAAACCACTCCCTAACTGTAAACTAGAGCCAATTGTTACAGTGGTAATTTCCTATAAAACAGGCATAACGTATTAATTGATTGATAGGCATAGGAACTGTGAAAGGATATTTCTCTATCTAGGGCCAAATTCAATGGTAAAGTGTTTATAAGTTGTGTATTTAAGCAAAATATATTACTACAGGAAAGCTCTGACATCAGCAATGAATTATTCTGCTTAGGAGATGTTGGCTAGGGGATTCAAACCCGCCCCCCCAAATTATAAAGAATTTGATATTAAGTTAAGAAAAGGAGCCCCAGAGACAATTGTGCTTTTTTTTTTTTACAAAATACCTTAGTAATCTCTCTACCTCCTCCTCCAACCTCACTCCCTTATCACCCCCACCAGATTTTATACATTCAGTCATATATGTTAAGACCTATCAAGTCAAGTTAGTGTACACAGATGTCCCTCAGAGCATGTTCATACACTTAGGTCTAGTCAGCCTATCTAGAATCCCAAACTTTAGAAAGGTCAGCTCTTCTTCACCTAGTAATAATAAGGTACAAATAGTTCCTCAGCTAAGATTGGGGTCTGTTGCCCATTTCCCCAGTTCTATGCTGGGTTTTAGCTTGAGTTTGTCTGGTTCTTGTGCATGCTGATACAATTACTGTAGTTTTGTATGAACAAGGTTGCAAGAGCCTGTAAGACTCTGTTTCCATAATAGTGCTGCATTTTTCCCCTGGTGCTTACAATCATTCTGGCCTCTCTTTCACAATGGTCCCTGAGCCCTGGGTGAGGGAAATTTAATATAGGAGTCTTTTCCAGTTATCTATAATCTGCAGACTTATTCTCTATGCTTTGGCAAATTTGTGTCTTTTTTTTTTAATTAATTGTTCTCTCTTGCATGAAGGTGTTTCAGTGATGAAGTTCGTTAGTATTTTCTCTACCGCCTTGTTCACTACGCTGTGGACACTTAGAGATTCCATTTTACATGTGTCACTTAGGGTTGGGTAGTTCACAATCTCTCTGTTACCAGTTTTAGAGCTCTGTAATAGTCTCCATCTGTTGGAAAAAGACCGTCTTTAATGAATGGTGATGGCCATACTTACTTCTCTGTAAATATGATCCATATTTAGCACATAGTAAGAAACTATATTTGTCTAGAGATGTGACAGCCTTGTGGTTTACTCTAATATCTAAGAAATCTCCATCCATGTGTTTTTGGACATGTTTACAATACCATACATTAGTTTCTATCCCCACCCCACTGAGGTGGCTTTAAGCCAAATTAAGGAGGTGTTGATTTCCCCAAACTAAAAGTGTCACTATTCTCTAATATAGTTTACTATGCCAGTCATTGTTGATATACCTTTTAGCTATATACACAGACTCATGTAGAGATATTTTATTTATAACTGTTCAGCAGATACTTGAATTAATAGATTCCCTTCTGGTTTTATTTATCTTGTATTTAAAATTATAAGATAAAGATGAAGCTATATCTAAAAAGTAGGCCCAATAAAATAATATCTTACTGCTGTAGGATAAAGATCAAGGCGTATATAAAAATAGTCCTATCAATGTATGTGAATTTACAGTGGAGAATATGAAAGCCAGAAGTCCTTGGACCCATGTTTAGCAAATAAGAAAAGGACTCAGATTCCAAGCCAGACTACTATATCATGCAAACCAATCAAGTGTAACCAAAGTGAAAAAAATGCTATATAAACAAATTTATGTCCATGAAATCAGCTGTACAGAGAAGAAGCAATGGAATGCTGCTCTCCAAAGAAAAGATTAAAAACTTTCAAGAGAACACAAAAAATAAATAAATAATTATAAATAAATTATTATTTTATTAAAATAATAAAAAAAATAAATCTCATAACTACATATGAGTGTGAAATGGTTAACAACAACAACATATGTGGAATTAATAAATGGTGTTCAATCAATAATAACCATTAGAATTAATAACTCCCTGTTAATGCAATGATAGACACAGAATAACTGTTTGGATTATTATTAGGACCTACAAGTTGCCTCCAAGAAGCACACCTCACCATCAATGATCAATACCCCCTAAGCAATAGAAGTATGGAAAACATATTTAATCAAACATAACTAAGAAACTAACAGGTATAGACATTCTAATATTGGCAAAATAGACTTCAAACAAGAGGTAATCATAAGAAAAAACTAATAATATGTTATGATAATAAATATATATGCACTATACATAGAGACACACAACTTCATAAAAGTGCACCCATTATATCTACAATCACACATAGACTCCAACATGGCTTTTTCGTATACTGGACATCTAAAATATTGGATAAATTTCTATATATGTATGTTGTATTAAATTTATATGAAAATGAGAGAAATAATTTAAGCAGACATGTAATAGCCAATATGATGGAGATTATAACAAAAATCTTCCAATAAATAGAGGCCAGAATGAGATGAATAAATCCCTAAATTTTCAAACATTCCAATAATAAACAATAACAGTATTCTTGTTTTTCTTTTAAATATAAAGGGAAGGCATCCTCCCAATTTCTTCAAGGATGCTGCTTACTATTCTGATACCAAGTGAAACAAAGATGTAACAACTACAAAAAAAAAAAACCTAAAGCATAATCTCACCTATGAAAATAGATGAATTTTTTTTCACAATTTACACAATAATCTAATCAAAGATCATATGAAAATATGTTCCTCATGATCAAATTAAGTTCATCACACACTCATGTAAGGATGGTCAACACACATCAATAAAGAAAGGTGCATTACAAAAAACTAAAGAACAAAAATCACATGATCATCCCATTACACACAAAATGACTTTCACAGAATAAAGCATGTATTCTATATAAGAAGTCATGGATAATCTAGTCATACAGGGGCATATGCTAATGTAACAAACCAATTAACAAAAAAAAAAATCATGCTAAATAGAGAAAAGCTGTAAGTGTTCCTATTATAATCAAGAACAAAACAAGGATGGCCAGTCTGTGAATTGCTGTTCAGGTTAATACTTGAAGCCTTGGCTAGAGAAATACCACACATGAAGGAGATATAGCGGCAACAAATTGGGAAGAAAGAGTTCAAAGTTTCCTTAGGTGCAGAAGCTCTGATTCTACATGGAAAAACAAAACTCAGAAACAAGGAAATTCTCTAAAAGATGGCAGAATGAGTGAAAAATAACATTTATAAAAAAGAGCTGTAAGTTGTAAGTTAACATATTTAAAAATTAATTTCACAAAAATACAAAAATGGATATTTCTGGAGTAGGTATCTTGTGTAGCAAGTATTGCATTTCAGCTTTTAGACATGAATGGCAATGTATGCTGCATGCAGTCTTTGGCATGAATTTTTAAAACATTATTAAGAGAAGTGCTTATTTGTTAGTATATTAAGACTGATATAAATCCTAAACTGATTATATCAGCCCACTTCTATTTTCCTAACTTTAAAATGGATATCAATAATTACACAAAGATTTAACTGTTATTGGAGTTAAAACATGAAATACAAGGTAAAGTATTAATCTAATATCTCATAAATATAGACGTTAATTATAATTATAACCTCTGGAAAATAACTATGCATGGCTTAAACATCAGTTATCCTGCATACTAATAAATCCTCAAGTAAATAATATGGGAAGTATCACAGTATATAAGTTTAGTAAATGATGTAAGGATTTTATTGGTAAGTTAGTATAAAAAGACTTATTTTTCCATAAAATACATTTCTCCTATGTCTTTAGTTTTTAAATTGATTTGTAAAACTCAAGGACTATTTCTAGTGCAGGTATATGTGAGCAGACACAGGAAATTATTTACAATCAACTATTTCATATACATGTATATGTCTGTGCATGAATATATATATATATATATATATATATATATATATATGTGTGTGTGTGTGTGTGTGTGTGTGTGTTACTTTATGAGATCATCAAAAATAAATCACAGAAAATACTTTCAGATTTGAAGTTATCAGGGAATCTCTAGGAGGGGTATATTCTCATAATTTTATTTATTTTTTATGTGCATGAATGTACTGTCTGCGTGTATGTTTGTGCACTCGTGTCGTGCAATGCCGCAGAGATCAGAAGAGGGTGTTGGATTCCCTTGGAACAGGAGTTAAAGACAATTCTTAGCCACCATGTGGGTGCTGTGGATCGAACCCGGGTCCTCTGCAAGAGCAGTCTGTGCTCATAATGGCTAGGCCATCTCTTCGGCCCCCTACATTCCCTTTTCTAATGGTGAAATGTACTGTTTATTGAAATTCATGATTTGAAAATTTTCATTTTTGTCATAACAAAACCTGATGTATATTACTCATTCAGAAAAAGAAAAAAAAGTAGTTCATGGAAGTAACCTAATATATATCAGTGCAGTATAGTGATTAAAAGCATCATTTAAACTCTATTTGGTCATGGTTCTTGAGACCCCAGATCCAATAGGTCATGTATAAGAGTGCATTAATTGTCAAAATGCTTCATAGATACGTGCTACATTAATAATGAAGAAATATACAGGCTTTCATAAAATTTTTAACAGATATCCTAAGACACACCATATAAATTGAAATATGTAATAATACTATCATTATGTGCTTTTAGAATCAATTTAATGTTTGTTATATTTTTTTCAAAAAGACCAACCTGTCAGAGCATTTAGGATTTCTATGGAGAATGATGCTTTAGGTAGCTAAGATTATAAAAAGGTGCTGTTAGATACATTCTGTGCCCAAATATTTTTCCATCAACACCTTAATGTTTCTTTTTGAATATGTTAGTATATTCTGAAATTATCTATTATTCCAATGAAATTGACTATGATTTGATATGAATTATTGACTATGTAAATGTCAGGCAAAGACTCAGAATGGTGAAGATGTTTGGGGAGATAACAAACAAGAATTATTGTCTCAACAGGACTTCACATATAGCACAAAGTACAGGAAATCTGGGTCCAAGCTATGAGGGGGTTGAAGATGGTGTCAAAATATGATCAAATGATATTGTATGAAATTTGCAAAAATTTAATTAAAATTATTTTTAAAGAACACTCAGATGACTCAGATCGTCAGGCATGGTGATTCAGGACTTTAATTTGAGCACTCAGGAGGAAGAGGACAGCTTGGTCTACATAGCAAGTTCTAGGGCTGAGGCTACAGAGAGATCTTGTCTCAAAAAGACCAAATAAAATAAAATAAAATAAAATAAAATACACAAAGTAATCCTCTAAGGCAAATGATTTTTTACAAAAAGCATAGAAATACTTTTAATAAAAGAAACATATCTGAACATCTTTTCCTGCCACTCCTAGAGTGAATTTAAGGCAGTCACGTTTTCAGATACCTAAAATAGTAACCTCATAAAAGGAATAGATTTGTTTTGTATTATAATTGGCAAACTCTTATCATTTTTATATTGTTTCATGACCTGTTACAATGCAATATATCATGGAGGAGGAAAACGATTCACCTCATGTTAAAACAAACAAACAAAGACAGTCAGAGAGAAACTAGAAGGAACAGGTGGCCAAGTCAATAATGTTAATAATCGGAAGCAATGAAAGCAGGAATTCAAAGACATAGTTGGCTTTATTGAGATTTGGAAGCCATCCAGAATAGCATGGTCTCATGTCAGAAATAAAACCAAAGTGTGTTGGGGTGTGGGGCTCAATATTTAACTTGGGTGGAGAATTAAGCGAGATAATTTTTGGCCCAATTACCTGCAAAGGCTGGAGGTCTATGTCAAATCCACACTCACCAAAACCAATCAATCAGAAAAAAGCATACAAGGAAATCCACACATTCAAAATTACCTCAAAAATATAATATTTAGGAATAAAACTAACTAAAAATATTAAATATACATACAATGAGAATTTTAAATCTTGAAAAAAGTGATAGTGGAAGACACTACTTGATGTAAAAGTCTACCATGCTCATGGATTGGCAGAATCAATACTGTGAAAATGACCATCTTACCAAAACCATCTATAGATTCAGAGTAATCCCAAACAAAATGCCCACAGCATTCTTTACAGAGATAGAAAAGATAATCCAAAAATTTATGTGGAATCCCTAAAGATCCAGGAGAGACACAACAATCTTGGGCATAAAGAACAATGCAGTGACGATCACCATACCTGATCTCAGATTATATTACAGAGATATAGCCATAAAAACAGAGTGGTGTAAAAATAGACATGTAGACCAATGGAAAACATTAGGAGATCCAAACATGAGTAGGTACAACATAAGCCACCTGATATTTGACAAAGGTACTAACAATACACAATGGAGAATCTTCAAGAATTGGGTTGGTAGAACTGGATCTCCACCTATAGAAGAATGAAATTGGAGCCTTATCTTTTACCCTGTATAAAAGTCAACTTTAAATGCATCAAAAACATCTGAATCTCTGCAACTGATAAAAGAAACCATGGGCAGTACCCTCCAATGTGTTAAGTGTAGGAAAGGAATTTCTAAATTGGGCATCAGTTGCTCAGGCATTAAGATCAACCAACAATCAATAAGTGAGACTTAATTAAGATACAATGTTTCTGTACATCAAAAGAAACAACAAAGGAAGTGAAGAGGAAACCCACTGAGTGGGAGAAAATATTTAGCAATTACTTTATGTGATAGAGGATTAATATACAGGATATGCAAAAAAACTCAATAAACAAAGTATAAATAAAATAAAAACATGGGCTATAGATCTGAACAGAGTTCACAAATGAACAAATATACATGGTCAAGAAAAATCTTAAAAATTTCAACATCCTTAGGAATTAAATAAGTGCAGATAAAAACAACTTTAATTTTCCATCTTACCTGAATCAGACTGGAGAAATTCACTGCTGGAGGCAGTGCTAACATCCGCAGCTAATATAGAAGGCAGTATGAGGAGCTCTCAAAAAACTAAACATGAATCTACCATATTATACAACTCTTTGGTATATATCCAAAGGACTTGCCATACTGTAAAGAGCTGTGTATATACATTGGTGTTTGTTGCTGCTTTTTTCAAAATAGCTAAGAAATGGAAACAACATAAATGTCCCTCAACTGATGAATAGATAATGAAAATATGGAACATCTGTACAATGGAGTACTACTCAGCACTATTAAAGACGAAATTGTGAAATTCACAAGTAAATGGAAGGAACTAGAGAATATTATACAAAGTGAAGTAACACAAAGGCAGAAAAAGTGCAAATGTATTCTGATGTAACACACTGGGAACCTAGTAGATGGAAAAGATACATGGAAGTAAATGAAAAGAAGGAACCTGAAAGAGAAGGAAGGATTGTAAGGAACAGACGTTACTAATGGGGAGGTGGGGACAATTAGACTGCTAAGCGATGGGAGGAGAAGAGAATGATGTGCAGGGGGCATAGTGGGGAACAGGGAAATCAGGAGAAGGGGAAGGGTTGAGTTAGTGGGGGTGCTGGGACTGGGAATGGAGGAGAGAGTTGGGAAGAGAAGAAGAAATAGTAGAGACAAATGGATCTTGGCTGTCTAGGAAACCTAGACAGTTATATAATGCCCGAGACCCCGTGAGGAAAAAAACAACAACATATACTGTATGAACATTAGCTCACAGATATATCTGTGGGCTGTATGTCAAGGAACACAGTGCAAAACAGAATCCAAGTGACTCTCAAAATAGCACAGCCTATCTCCAAAATTTTTGAATATCTCCCAGAACTAGAAAATAAAATTATACTGGTCAACACAGGACATACTTCAGAAATAGGACCTGGACTAACTGAGCAGGAACTGAACTGGAAGCCTGAAGGTTAATGCTCAAAATGCTAGATACTATGCACACTGCTAAGGAAGAAAATTCAATCAATGGCTGTGGCATAAATAGACTCTACAAAACAGATTGCCCCTGACTAACAGACATCAGAAGCCTCCCAGAGACTGTTCTTGTGGAGGACTGGTGGAGCCAGGATACCAGAGACTCCTCCCAATCAGCCAACTCACCTGGGGGAGGGACTAAGTGGTCATAAATGGAGAGTGCTAGTGGTCAGAACTCCTGGAGGTCCTGGCCTGTGTAAAAAAAACTTGAGGGGGAGTGCCAAAAGGGACCCGTAAGCGATCCACCAACCATTCGTTCTCTAGGAAAAGCGAACTAAACTTCCTAGTCCGCCCTAAACTGAATTTTGCAGAGGCATTCCTTAACTTTGCCTTGGGGAACACAGGCAGCAGAGGCAGAAGCAGGAGGCAAGAGGCAGGCGTCTGAGCTGGCCACCAAGTTGAGCAGCTTTTAATCATACTTGTGCTCCTCCTGGGAAGGAAAATTTTCTGCTACAAGGCCCAACCGATCCCTAAAGCTTATTAACCATAATGAACTACAGAGCAAATACTCTCTGTTGAAGAAGTAGTGGCACTGTTCTCTGGGGGGTAATCATCAGCTATCTAATTGGGTTTAAAACTCTCTCAGTGAGAGGAAATTCATGTATGACATTGTAAATATAGCCAAATGCACGTGGCTGGAGAGGAAATAGATCCTGGTGAGAAAACCCGACCTCTGTCTTACCATCTAGACGAATGAAACTGCTTACCATATGCCAAATAAAGAATCTTTTATTTACAGACATGTATACTATACATCACTCATCAAAGAAGCTTCTCTTTGCAACAAATGGAGTCTACTGAAGAATCCTGAAAATGGTCAGACACAGAAAACATACAGTTGAAAGATGCTAATCCTAGGAGACACATGTACAGTTGAACCTCTACACCTAAGACTCCTAGTACATAGGGGAATGAAGGGCAGAAAGAAAGTGAGTGCTTCCCTCAATTCTCCCCAGTGTAGCTTCCTTATAAAATAGTGTGTGAGGCACACAGAAGGTAACTCCTGGCCAAGTCTCAAAGAATGTTAGCCTCCAGAGTGTGTGACCCTGTTTAGGACTCCTATATTAAACCTCATCCACCCCACAGGTTGGGGAATATTTTGGAAGTGGAGGGGGGGCATGGAAAATTTGTGAGATTGTTCATGAATGTAAGGAAGCAGATGCTTTCAGGTTACAGGAAACTTGCACATGTTAACTTCTCATGAGGTTGACATCAGGTATGGGATCCATGCCAACTCAGACAAGGTCCTAGAATGGAGCCAAAGAAATGGCCCTGGACTGAGAACTCCTGGAGTCTGATTACTGCTGGGTATCAGAGAGTATGTCTTACTTAAGATGTTTAGATGTGCTGACTAGTCTCTAGTGGATTAATTTGCACATAAGGACATCTGGTTTCAAAAGCTTGAGTGGACATGACTTAATCTGGATGATGCAACACAAGAGTGCTGACCAGGGACTGGAGCATGGAGAGAGCTATAAATTTGATTAGGAATCATTGTATAAAATGTACAAATGCTCTATCAAAATATTTAATGAAATGCACCGATATGGAATTAAGCTTTAATAAATGTGCCTTGGGGAATCATTCAGTATCCAAATACAGCATAATCCAACATACTGATCCTACAGAAAGGTAACACGGTTAATTTATTTGTCATTTATGATCATGGAAATTAATTATTTTAGTTTTAGTTGTTCCTTAGTTATTGCTTTATGGTATATTGACCCACGGTTTTTATACCAGCAAAAAGAGTTATGTGAGAATGAGGAAATAAACAAAGAAAAAGGTACTATGCATTGCAATTAAAATTAACAATCATGTTTATTAAATTATATAAATATGCTAAACATTTATATTTCAAAATGTAACTTAATTTCAACTATTTAAAGGAAAATTATAAATAAGAACATCAAAGATACACAAACTCTAGAAAGAATAGTTCTTGAGTCTTGCCTCACCTCAATGTCAGCTACCTCCAACTTCTCTTATTCATTGCTTTAAATTCTACAAATTTTGATTAGTGTTCCTGTCAAATTAATAACAACAAATCAAAGTATGTAGAATTAATTCTGTCTGGTTTAGTTTCATAAAATTAAAATCTCATAAAATCTGTAGCAAATGCTAATATTTTTTTATTATTATTTATTTTTGCATGTGTATGAATGTATTGTCTGCATGCAGGTCTGTGCACCCGTGTCGTGCAATGCCGCGGAAGTCAGAAGAGGGTCTCGGATTCCCCTGGAACTGGAGTTCTCCTGGAATTGGAGTTACAGACGGTTCTCAGCCGCCATGTGGGTGCTGGGGATCGAACCCGGGTCCTCTGCAAGAGCGTCGGTGCTCTTAACCGCTAGGCTATCTCTCCAGCCCCGCAAATGCTAATATTAATGGTCATATCTTACACATTATTTGTTTTCATTTGCAGTATTCTATTATTAAAATAAATCACATTTTACTTTAAAATAGCCTTCATTCAAAATGAATAGACTTTTATGTCAGTTTTTTGCTTATAGAATCTGGAGAAATTTCAGCATGCATAATAGAGTTTGCATATATTTTTTACCTACTTGCCTTAGAATTTTTCCTGTTAATAATGCATAAGGTATCAGATACAATCGATAAACTAAAAGAGGCACTTTAGATGAAACACAAAAGCTGAGTCCAACTTTCCCATATCTCGCCCTTTGCCCTTTGTGTTTTGCTTTTCTATAGTTTGTCACATAAAAACGCAAAATACATTGTCTACACCTCTGTTTCACTCCTTCTAAAAACCTAGAATCTACTGATATTTTAATTCTCATTAGTAGTTCTTTTCCAGAATATCTTACAGTTGCCATTACATAGTATGTGGCTTTTCAGCCTAGATTTCTTCTCACAACAGTGTCTGCTTAGAAATCATACATGTCATGTTTGTGGCATGGTCACTCATTTATTTTATGAATGAACAATTTGCATTATTGCATTATTGCATTATTAGTATTTCAGAGAGTTAGTATCCACATTCACTTCTAGAATGATGAGTATGAATTTTCTTTCCACTTATGGAAAATCTATTATTTCTTATACACATTTATATAGAGAGTTGTGTGATAAAAGAGCTTCCCAATGTTACTATGCTATTTTGTATTTGTGTTTGATCTAAGGGGGCTTTCCAGCACCACATACACACCAGATTTCCCTTTGGAAGTGGTTTTGGGTTTTAACCATTATAATAATTGTCCATGATATTTAATGGTTATTCTTTGGGGTTTTAATTTTTTTATTCATTATTATCTTTTTTGTGTACATGAATATATTGCCTGCATGGATGTAAGTATACCATTTGGTGCAATACCCGGAGACATTAGAAGAAGACTTTGGGAACTAGAATTTCCATGGACCTAGACTTGGACCTAGACTTTCAGATGGGTTTTATCTGCTATATGGGTGCTGGGAATGAACCAGATCCTCTGGAATAGCAGCCAGTGCTCTTAACCACTGAGTAATCTTTCCAGCCTCAATCATTGCTATTCATTTGTATCTCCCTAAACACATTTTAAATCCACGTATTTTCAAGTGATTATTTTCCATCCATATAATTTTTTTTTATTTTATTTATTTTTGTATGTGTATGAGTGTACTGTCTGCATGTAGGTTTGTGCACCCGTGTCGTGCAATGCCGCGGAGGTCAGAAGAGGGTGTCGGATTCCCCTGGAACTGGAGTTCTCCTGGAGTTGGAGTTTCAGACGGTTCTCAGCCGCCATGTGGGTGCTGGGGATCGAACCCAGGTCCTCTGTAAGAGCGGTCAGCGCTCTCAACCGCTAGGCCATCTCTCCAGCCCCCCATCCATATAATTTTGATCAGACATCCCTTCAGATAATTTCATAAATTTTATGAAGTCCCTTCATATTCCTTGTTTTTAATAATTTTTATTTATATTAAGTGCACAGTTCCTAGATAAAGAGAGGTTTTATTGTATTTTCTTCCACTGCCTAGTTATTCTTGTGATTCTCACTACACCCTTTTTAACAGAACAGAGAGGATTTATTTTATTTTATTTTATTTTAAAGAAATTTAACTTTTTCTGCATTCTGTTTGATGATTCAGAATTCATTGTGAAAGTTAATTTTTTGTTTTAAATAATCTTCCACAAGTTTGGCAACCATAATGCATTTAATTAACCTAATGTTTATTTTGTTTAAAATGTCTGAACTTTACATAATTTCACATTTCCGTGATGATTTCCAGTTCTGCTAACAGTGTTTAGAAGATTCTTGCTGCATTGGATTAACTCTTTCCTCCTCAGTAAGTCTGGAGGCTATATCTGTATGGAGCTCTTTTTCAAACTGGATTTAAAGCATTTATCCATTTATCTGTTCTTTAATGATCATCACCATATTCACAGGGAATCTGTTGTCTTTTAATTAAATACGCTTGATTTTTACCAAAGTTATTCATTGATCTTCATGACTGTGCTGGGAATTTTTAACATTTTGCTTTTCTCATGAGCTCTTTAGAGTTAGTTTGTCTGTTTACGCAACCTGACTTTTAAAGATGTGGATGAAATCCTGTGAAATATGAAGAAAAGTTCAAAAACAATAAAATTACTTCATTTCTCCTATCAAATAATAAGAAAAATAAAGTCTTTAATTTGCTTTGCTTTTACCTTTCCCTTTCTAATAACTTTATTGTCTTTATATTTTTGTGTAGCAACGTTCAATCTCTTTTAAAGTTGTATATATTCTAGATTTTCTTTCTGTCATATTTTATCTTAATATTAATGAGGTAAGAATAAAGTGTGATTTCAGTACTGGGAAATGAATTGATTTTGTTTCATGATTCAGAGTGTATTCTAGCTAATGATCCAGATGTACTTATTGTCCCAGTTCTGATTTCTTTTCTTTTTTTCTTTCCCCAAGCCATCATGACTCATGAAGAAAATTTATGTGTTCCCATACTTCCTCTACACAAATACCAGATTAGAAAAAGGGAATTGTAACCACTGAAGGGGAGAGAGCATACCCATGGTAATCTGTAGATGAAGAAATTTAGGCAATTAATAGTCACTTTTGTCAAATGTCAGATTTCTCTACATTAGGATGAAAGGTTGATAAACTAGGATCATTGTTGGGTCCTGATGTCCCACAGTGATTTATCTGTTCTCATCACAGGTGGGTACAGTTTCAAAGCAACTTCTAAATTCATTAATTCTATTTTGTAATTTATAAACAGGATGTAAAATCCACATGGAATTAGACACATTAAAATTTTTCTCATTCAGCTGGGAGTGGTAGCACATGCCTTTAATCCTAGAACTTGGGAGGCAGAGGCAGGCGGATCTTTATGAGTTCAAGGCCAGCCTGTTCTACAGAGTGAGTTCCAGGACAGCTATGGCTACAGGAAGACCCTGTCTTGAAAAGACCAAAACTATGTTTTCTCATTCTGCTGGGTGTGGTTGTGCAGGTCTTTAATATCAGCACTCGGGAGGCAGAGTCAGGCAGATCTATGTGAGTTCAAGGCCAGCCTGGTCTACACAGAGAGCTCCAGGCTAGCTGAGACTAAAAGGGGGACCCTGTCTCAAAAAATACCAAAAAAAAAATCTCATTCTAATCTCTAGTGAAGTTTAGAAAGGTGATTGTCTATTTATTTTCTTTTATCTCTTCATATATAGTTGCTTAATTTTTACCCAAACTATTCACACTTTTTCTTTAATATTTTTTCTCAAACTTTTCTCTGAATTTGTTTAGTTTTCAGATGTGTAAGTCAGTTATAATAATTCTGAAAAAGTGTCTATGTTAAAATATGATTACAAGTTTTTTGGACATAGCACACATCCCTGATATTGGATCAACAAGTGTTTTTTAGAATATTTTTTCCAAGTCAGATATGTATAGAAAACATCCCATTGATATCATAATTATGATAACTAGCTCTATAAATAAGCAATGATACTTAAAGTAATTAACAATTGACTAGGATAACACCGAAGCCCATAAAAATGGATCCCACACAAGAATGTAAATAACAGTGGACAAAGAAAATATATTATGAAGCTGTTAATTCCTCTTCATGACAAGATTGTCACACCAATATAACATACAAGAAAAGTTTTCTTGTTTGTTATTGCTGGGACAAAAACATCTTTTCTCACATATATTTAGCAAATGTTTTTTACTAGAAAAAAGTACAGAAAGAATTTAGACCATTTTTCATTTGCTCCATTTGTATTATTTCATGGCATATTGAATTAATTGAGTTTTATATTATCTTTCTTAATTTTGACTTATAATTCATATATTTGCAATTGTTTGTTATTATCAATTACATCACAACAGGAACCATTGACTTGTGTTGAATTTTACATTAATGATTTCCCCTTTCTCAGATAATAATTGGATTTTGCAATTTGGTAATTGTCCAAGAACAAAGTACACCTACTTTCCAACTTACTATGTATAATGAAATTAATGCCATATTTTAACAGTATCCTTTAAATACTACATCATATCATTACTTAACAGTAAATAGTTAAATCTCCATATGTGTTTTAATTCTCCCTGTGTTTTCATTGTTTCTGTTATTTACATATGTAATATAATGTTTATCAATTTAGTGTAAATTTTCTTAAGATTATGTGTTGGTTAACTTCAGTTTTAGTTGTCTTCTCATGCTTCTGTTCATTATCCTTAGAAATAACTGTGGGAATTATTAATCCTGCATAGAAACAGGCTGTGGAGAGGGCACACTTGAGATCACTTCAATAATAGCCAGGTGACAGGTGGCAGAAAGCAAATCCAACTGCAAATCCAAATTATTCAAACCAACATGTCATTTCTACAGGAAGTGTGACATCAGCTCCTAGTGGCCACCCCAGACACTTTATATCATAAGTTATTCCTGTGAGGTGGGTTAAGGAAGAGACATGTGTGTGAGGACATCAGGACCTCGGGTCATTGTGGTGGGTACATGCCCACCAGCATATGTACAATGAAATTTGAACCCAGGGCTGCTGTTCCACATCTCCCAATTTTTGGTTTTGTTCCTATGAATTCAGAAGAGCATTATAAAAATGGTGGTCAGGTACCTTTGTCTGGCCTGAATGGGAATAACTGTTCTGTAAAAATACTAAGATTAATCAATGCCCAAATAAAAACTTGATATGGAGAAAACCAATTAGAAAATACAAGAAACATTTCCATAAACACAATTAGCAAATATCTAATGCCAGATTTTATACAGTGTTATGATTGGGTCCCCCAAGAGCTGGAATTCACAGCATTCACAGGCCACACAGATGTCCACTCCGCCTAGAAGCTGTCAAGCAATTTCCACTTCCTCTTTACCAGATTCCCTGCCCAAGGCTTTTAAGGGGCCTGAACTGGCTGCCATCTTTACTGTTGGCTGCCAAGTTCTAACAATATACTACCAGGCCCTGGCTATAGCTGAAGTAAATCAGGAGTGACCTAAGCTTGGTGTTTGTCTTTCTTTTATTAGGGGGTGATGCCTGCATAATTCTCACCTAATATGTCTAAAACCTAATAATAAGTAATTTGCTTGTGTCCCAAAGTCTCAAGTCTGGCTAGAAAGCCATTTACAATCATGCTGACCAAATGGAATCCAGTCTATATTTGATGTTATCCCACAGTCCACCCCTCCTCTTTAGTGCTGACAATGTGGTGCACTCTCTCTTCTACAAATGTTCCCTGGACCTTGAAGAAGGGGTCAAGAGAGGGTGAGCAGTAAAGTGAACCATTTTTCTTTGAAGTGACACATTGGACCCTGCCCAAGCTTTGCTTCTAAATGTCTGGCAACTCATCCAGGGGTACTTTTTAATTATACTAATAAAATACAAATAGCAAGGAGTACGGGCAAACAAACATTTACCATCATGACAAGTTACATTATGGGTACAGACATAAATGTTTGGAAGGTATTTTAGACTATAAGGCTTTAACCACTAGAGGGTGTAAACTTGTAGTGTCAGTAGTGCACTACCCACACCACAAAGAGTAGGGCCATTCATCTAATTAGAATTTTGGTGGTGTACCAATAGTAGGTTGCCACTATCTGTAGTCTTCAGAGGCAAGTGTGGTGTAGCTTAGAGGTTTTCAGTAACTCTGGAGACCATTTCCTTCCAGTGATCTGCATAGTGCACTGTGGCATCATGAAGGTCAAATGTCCATTTGTAATAAAAGATCTCAACACAATTTCTCCTTTTCATGCAACACCACTTCTTCAGCAGTAGGGTCTTACTATCCTTTGTTGTGTATATTCCAACATCACAGGCAAATAGCTTTTGTTTTGGGGGGTGTTTTTAGAGCAGCCTTAGCCAACAGTTCCTTGGTAGAACAGCCAACAGTTGGCACTAGAAGCTTTTATTTACTCATGTGTTTCACTTGACCTCAGAGCAAAGTTTAGATGTAGAGCATTAATCAAAAGGGACAAGGGCAACTGTCTTTATTACCATGTTTTCTGGATGTTTAGACAAGTCAACTCCCCTGCTGGTGGGCACCAATCAATATCTTGAATATTTCTTGCTGAAACCCAGATGGGGGCTCCATCTCTGGGAAGAAATAAAGAAACATTTTCCCATAGTAAGTAGTGGATTTGGGTTTTTAAATTGTCCCAACATTGCACCCTGTCATTGCACCAAATGCATCTATCATGGACTATCAGAGGGTTCCAATGATTATGGATTGGAGTTGTTATTTCTGATTTCAAAACTAAAAAATTGACAAAAGGTTCAGAGTAGAGAGTGTTCTGACATCTGCATCCTGGAGGGAGACATATTTCCACCCCTCTTTGTGTTTCTTTGTACCATGAACAGGACAGTCTCTCTTGTTTTCCAGACTCCTATATCTTATTCTATATTTTTTTTAAATACAGGATTTTTATTATATATCCATAGACAAGAACCAAGTTATAAGGGTCTACTAAGCCCATCTAAACTGTCTCCTATTGGACTGTATACTGTTGGATCAAGGAGGTAAAACTCAGTCTTTCTTGAGCCAAATTGTCTTCAAAAAAAAAAAAAAAAATCACAGGTAATGTTTGTACGATACAGATAAATATGGAGAACACTTATGAAGATATAATCCGAAAGCTGTCACCAGGAACCTTGTGCAAGTTAGAAGTAGATCAAATTTTCTGTATTTAATAAGCTTAAGTGTGTTACTATTTTTATATTGAAAATATTTAGCCAATTCTATTTAATACAGGCATTTTATTAATTTTTCCTCAACATTTACATAACATGTGATGTGTGGATAAAAACCTAAGCAAAGAACAAACATTTTAAAATAAATATTGATCAGATATACATTTTTTAAATTATTTATTTATTTTATTATGTGTATGAATGTACTGTCTGCATGTAGGTTTGTGCACCCATGTCATGCAATGCTGCGGAGGTCAGAAGAGAGTGTTGGATTCCGCTGGAATTGGAGTTAAAAACAGTTCTCAGCTGCCATGTGGGTGCTGGCAATTGAACCCTGGTCCTCTGCAAGAGCAGTCAGTGCTCTTAACTGTTAGGCCATCTCTCCAGCCCCCATTGTTTTTTAAACTATTTGACTGAACCATGACCTTATAGAAATTAAGCATATTTTGTTTTTTATAATTTACTTGGTATGACAATCCCCTTTAGACCTTTCTTTCTTGAATAGATAAACTCATTTTCTTTATATAATTCATCGCAAAAGTATTTCTGTATATGACAATGGAATAGTTATTCTAAGCACATGATTTTAAATTATAAACCTTTAGATGTCTTAGCAAGTTTTAGAGGAGGCTCTCAAAATGACTAATTTTCTTTATATATTTAGACATGTTTTTCCTAGGTTTGGTACACATGTTTAATCCTAAGATGTTTTTCTAGTGGTTATATGTCTTACATATAAAACACATGTAAATATAGATATGAATTGCCTGCTCGAATAGAAGTTCTTATTTCTTAAAATTAACTTATATCCTTAAAGACTAAGAATTATATTATGATTTAACAGCTTTAGTTTACAAAAGAACTAATTAGAGGTTACTTAATTTTTTTTTTTTTTTTTTTGTCTCAGGCATTGAAGGAGCATAACCAGTTGGTGGCAGTATATAGTCATTAAAATATTTATTGGTATTATTTGTAATGTCAATAGTTACTTTTAATATAGGCAAATAAAATAGTGATAAACAGCCATGATCTTTGTTGAAATTAGTTTGTCTGTTACCTGTTTGATTATATTCACATGCGTCTGGAGCTGAAGAGCCAAATTCCTTGCCATAGTCAGCCTTTTAGTGACCAAACAGTATGTAAACATAACTTAATAATTTATATAAGAGCAATTAAAAATTGATAATACCAAAAGTATGAAGCAAATTGCTTTTAGGAGCTGGATTTATCAGGTTTTTTATAGTTAACACTTTAGTAGAAACCTATAAGGTCATAAGAGATTAAAATGTAAACACGCATCCATACACACATACACACATTGCTTTTGTGCTGACATGTAGGGAGGAAAAATACATTATTGCTTAATACTCAAGCACAAAACTGTTTCCAAAAATCTCCATTAAATTGAAACTAAGAGTGAGTAAGAGGCAGTTTACTTAAGTAAGGATTTTTCTGTTGATATATTCTTAGTACTCCATAGGCATAAAAGCCTGGCCTCAAACTACCATAGTATTCTGCCTGCCTCTGCTGCATAAGAGCTGAAAGTAAAGTCCTGTGTTAGCTAGTTAGTCTCAATACCTGGCAGGGGAGATACTATGATCAAGAAGGTGGATTTCTCAGGACGAGGCTCATCCACTGCACTTCCATGTGCTAACCCTGCGATCCCCTTGCCTCCACCCCCCGCAAAAAATAAAAAGAAAGTTTGAAACAGCTTTTGGTAAATTGTGCAGAAAACGCATTCAGTGGACATTGCCAGGAAGTTTGCAAATATAACAGCTTTCCCCCCCTAAGGGTGTTTCTGTAGGTGAAGGCAGGCCACCTGTGACTTCATTATCTTAAATTGCCTGCCTGCTTGTCCACACTTGACCCTGCCCCCTAGGTGAAAGCAGCTCATGATACCCCTTGTGAGAAAAGCTTGTGATGCAGGTCTCATGATGCTGGAGGTCTGGGAGTGGGTCCTGAGAGATGACATCATTCTGTCTATATAAGTGAGGTACCGTATACAATAAAGTGGAACTTCATTACCACCTGACAAGATCTCTGGGTCCCTTAATTGACATCCAATCCAGGTGTTGGTTAATTATGGATCATTCAGTTCTGCAGTTGGGTTTCAGCTAGCTCAATTGCTTAAGGCACACGACCCCCTGAGCCAGAGTTAAAGCTCTAAGGATATTCAATCCCTTAGCTTGCATGGGAGCTACATAGTGAGAGTCTTGTAAGAAGCCAGAATCCTTTGACTGGGTTCAGGTAGCAGTATCAGGCCCATGGAGAAACCAACTTCATAGCCTGTGGGGAACAAAATAACCAAGTTTGCAGTCTTCAGCTGCTACTGAAAGGTCACCAGCCTTTCAGAATGGCTACTAGTCTTTGTTGGCAGGCTTAATAAGCAACAGAGTGGATGACAAACAACCCCCCCACACACACACACACATCACCAACAGCACCAGAAAAATAAACAATTCATCAGCATCATCCTCAGCATCTGGTGTCACACCTTGGAAAAGAAGGTAAGATGCAAACCCCACAGACCGCCACATTGCTATCAACTTTCTTCTCTTTTTCACCCCCACTTAATCTATCCTAAGGGGCTGGGCATTTTGTTCTATTAGATGCATGTGAGGCAAACCAAAAAGGACTTGGTTTTTCACACATTCCTAGTCAGGCTCCAAACGTTGTCTGCCCAAGTGGAGTGCTAAGGATGTGACCAATCTCCTGGCCTGTTGGTGCTGAGGAGTTCCTGGCTCCCCACTCACAGATTGGCACGCCAGGATAGTGGCTTGAGTGGGATTCTCTGAGAAGCCAGTAGCAGCTTAATTGTGCTTTGAAAAAATTCAGCCCAGTCCCCAGCTATCACTTTGGGTAACTTTAGCTCAAGCCTTCCTCTTCACATGCAAGATCCTCCTGGCCTTGCCCTTATACTCAACTCAGATTCCAAGAGCTCAGGGGTTCTGTGATGTTAATTTAGGTAACAGACAAAAGGCTTTTCAATCTGCCTTACTTTTCATTCTAAAAATCTTTTATTTGATTTCAACCTGGGTCTAATGGGACTGTGTAACACTCTTAACTTTTCTGGGATCCTTCTATAACTAACTACTTGTAAATGCTCTGTTTAATCTAATCCAGGTTTCATTATTCTATGTCCTTTTATGTTGGCAGTAATGTGAAATCCACAGCCGGAGAAGGAACCTGCTGGTTAGTGAACACATGGCTGTATATTTTGCTGAGAGAAAATTCCTTATCACAGCTAATACTAAAGAGTTAGCCATGGGTAGAAAAGTTCCCATGATTGTGTCTTTCTGTGTTCTCTTCATCTGGAAATAAATACAAATAGGGTCATATAAAATGTTTTTCATTCCATTTTTGCATGCTTAATAAAAAGTAATGTTTTTACTCAGAACACAGGTGTCCTGAACATCTTTTAGATAAAATATGTGCACAAACAATTAATTGTTTAATCAAAAATTCCTAGCCATCAAAATTTATTCTGGTCCTTAAGTTTACCCCATTTTAAAGCTTTGCTGATAATTTAACCTTGGTGTGTTTCTAAACTGTACATTGGAGAGCATCTCTGGAGAGAAAAAAGGTTTTCAACCAACATATTTCCTGGCTGCATGTGTCTTGTGGACCAAGCAACAGTTCATCTTAACTGCTAGTTGAGAATGCAAGCTTTGGTTCCAGCACTCTAGAAACGGGGGAAGGTGGAATTCTGTGAAAGTTTAAACCCAACAGCAGCAAGGAATCCTGCCTCAAACATGCTTTTGCAACCCATTAGTAAACATTCTTATTAATAACATAAACTAAAAATCTTGGTATAATTTATATGAAAACTTTAGTAGTGGATTCATGCTTCTCTTTCTATTTCAAACAGTCCTTAGTAATAAGTCAAGATAGGGGCTGGAGAGATAGCCTAGCGGTTAAGAAGTACTGACTGCTTTTGCAGAGGACACAGGTTCCATCCCCAGCACCCACATGGTGGCTAAGAACCATCTGTAACTCCAATTCCAGGAGAACTCCAGCTCCAGGGAAATCCGAGATGCTCTTCTGACCTCTGCTGCATTGCACGACACGGGTGCACAAACCTACATGCAGACAGTACATTCATACACATAAAATAATAATAATAATAATAATAATAATAATAATAAGTCAAGATAAATAAATTGTTCCAAAATGGCAGGCACCTTTGTCAGTGTCCTAAGTTTAGGCCTGCTCTAGCCATTGGCTCTGTACAAGAGAGGGAAAGATGGTTAAGAACAGGTCAGGTATAAATCAGGGATAGTGTAGGAAGAAATTATCAGATTAGAGTCATTTTAGGGTCAGCTTAAGGACAGGCAGTAAGGGTAAGCTAGTTATGGTGTATGGTTGGGAGGGGGTCCAGAGGCCAACAGTTGGACCTCAGGTGTTTGTATGCTATTGAGGACACTTATTCTAATTACTCCTACAACAACAACAACAACAAAACCCACAATATAAATTTGGAAATGATTTTGGGTTTCTCATTGAGTAATTGAGCATTAAACAATAATGTAACTCTTTTCCACAGGTCAATTTAACAATCTGTTTTTTTAATCTGTGTGTGTGTGTGTGTGTGTGTGTGTGTGCATATGTGTTTGTACTTATGTTCTAATATAATTTTGGTTTACCAGTTCTTAATTGGTGTTATATAAATTAATGGTGTATAATGACTGCTGTTTGAGGCCAAGAAAAGATGGGCTCTAGATAGAAATTCACCCTATCTTTCCACACTCAGGTGTATTAATACAACTAAACAGCTAAAAGATAAATTAATTTCAACAAACGTTATAATTTTTTGTAAATTATCTTTATTAAAATTTACTGATAAAATTATAGAAGTATAAGTGCAATTGGATACTTTACTGGGGATATACTGACACCAACAGATTGCACTCCTTCAATGACTGAGACAAATTTTCAAACAGGTTTTCATAGTAATATAGTGTTAATAAAGTTGTAGTCTTTAAGGGTATAAAGTAATTTTTCAAAAATATTTTAAGTTATTTCAAATGCAACTTAATGTACAGTCAAATGTGTCTTGCTTGTAAAACATTTGACCATTAGATAACCCATCTTTAAAACATAGTTTCATGCAAAGCATAAGTAAAATATTGCCAAGAGTTTGCGAAAGTTTGGTCATTTTAAACCTACTTTTTAAGGTTTATAGTCTAAAATAATGTTTAAAATAACTGTTATATATTTATACATAGAAGTATTTCAATAAAAAGGTATGTGGAAATACAGCATAAACAGTGTGAGTTAATGCACTTGATTTCAGTAGAGTTAGAGTCCAGTCGAAAACTTTTAAGTAGCAAGATATGTCTCGTCAAAATTTATTTGACAGGTGTTCAATTTTGTCCAGGCTTTGTCTACATATTATTTTAAAACTTGGTAAAAATTAAAATACATGTATTAAATACATTTTGTTAAATTTTTTATATAAAATTAGTAATATATTTAAGCTAATTGGAACATGTTTTACTCCTAATTTGTACTAAATTTCCGGTAATAGCTTTAAAATTAGTGTACACAAATCCTCTCTATTTTTTGTATCATATATTACCTGTGACATTACTTTTGCCTACAAGATACAAAGTCCAATAATAGACAGATTAAATAAACTTAATGGACATTTACAACTTGTTCCTCTCTATGGGTATGTAGTACAACTGCCTTTTTAAAATTTATAGGTAAAAGTATAAAAAAATCGGGCTGGAGAGATGGCCTAGTGGTTAAGAGCGCCGACCGCTCTTGCAGAAGACCCGGGTTCGAACCCCAGTACCCAAATGGCGGCTGAGAACTGTCTGTAACTCCAATTCCAGGAGAACTCCAGTTCCAGGGGAATCAGATACCCTCTTCTTACCTCCGCGGCATTGCACGACACGGGTGCACAAACCTACATGCAGACAGTACACTCATACACATACAAAAATAAATAAAATTTAAAAAAAAGAGTATAAAAAAATCTAAAAAAAAAAAAGGGGGAATAGGCATATGACTCCCTCTGGGACAAAATTAAATAGAGAACATTATACTCTAAATCTTTTGTCAATTTTTCAATTTTAAAATTGGGAAAAGATTTGTATGTTCTCACAGGTAAAAGCACCACCAAGCTGGGTGCCTGAGAAATATCTGTTCTTGAACTCTATAAGATAGAACAAAAGGCAGCAGCTGAAATACTGGCCCATCTAAACATCATGAATAAAAGAAGCTTCAGATTGCCTGAGTCACTGGTGCCAAGCATCTCTCTATTCTAATTAAAATAAATGCTTACGGTGTTTCCTAATGAAGCTTGCTTTTCAAGTGTCATTGAAATCTTCCTGCTTCCCCTTTTAATAACATAAAAGAAAAATTAATAGAGTAATGAAGGAATTCCCTAGTTGTAAAAAGAGCCAGCTGTTATGGTAATAATTTATTATGGATCATGCATAACTGTTTTTTTAAAGTGACTAATGGGCATTAAAACTGTGAAAGAAATTTCTTGACCAAAACCACATATGATTGTAAAATCTTTAAAGGTCAGATGGTTAAACAAAATATATTAATAAAGGGGGGCTGGAGAGATAGCTTAGTAGTTAAGAGTGCCGACTGCTTTGCAGAGGACCCGGGTTCGATCCCCAGCACCAACATGGTGGCTGAGAACCATATGTAACTCCAATTCCAGGAGAACTCCAGTTCCTGGGGGAATCCAACACCCTCTTCTGACCTCTGTGGTATTGCACGACAAGGGTGCACAAACCTACATGCAGACAGTACATTCATACATGTAGAAAATAAATAAATAAAAAATTAAAAAAGGAGCTTCCCCCCCCCAATATATTAATAAAGGAATGCTTTGCTACCAGTAGTGGTCTATTATGCTGATGAGATATTTAGCTTGGGGGTCTGAGCTCTCTCCCCCAAATAATGGCTATTTGCATGTAACATTGGTGTGAGCACAAAAGAAATGGCAAACCCTACTGTTTAATAGCATAACTGGTGTGAGCATGAAAAGGATGTACAGAGACCTCATTTGCAAGTGGACTGTTGGTCTCTATGATGCCTGAGAGTATTGTATAAAACCACCAGAAAAAAGACAAAATGGTCAAGTCAAGCAAGACTCATCAGTTACATGTCACCTGCCTTAAAAGTTGTGAACTCAGTGGCAGTGTGAAATCTGTGGACCCCAAGAATTAATTGAGCATTAGCTCACTCTTTGGGGAAATGGTTCATTCCTGATACCCTAAGCTTTATACCTTCTACTAACTAAAAAATGTTGTTGTAGGCCACAATAAAATCATGTCATCTCTCTACAGAAAAGCCACAAGTTTCTAGATTAATACACCATCTAAACATTTGTGTCTCTTCCTGCAGTGTAACTTGGCATGATAATCAATACTATTTAAATGCCTGTACGGTTTAAACTGCCAACCAATGAAAGAAAACATCCTGAACAGAGTCCAGAGTGAAAACACACGCACAGAAAAAAATGGACTGTTTTACTACTCACCCATTTGTGCTCCCTTCCACAAAGCTTAGGGACCAGTCAGGAAAGAGTAGGTGCTTTAGAATGTAAGGGCTGAGGAGAATGGCATCACAATAATATAGACGGTACTCTCAGTTGATCAACATTCTTGTCTATACAAGCCTCTCCAATTGGTTTATGCAAACTTTGGGTTATACAAAAATTTAAAGATAAATACTTGATAATTGAATTTACATAAAGGTTACTCAAATTCATTATTTATGTTTAACAATTAGTTTACTTCTTGGTTCATTTTTGGGGCATAAAGTGGTTTCACTGTAGAAAATAAAATCTCAGGTCTAGCCTTCCCCGTGCTTGGCACTCAAAACAGGCTTGAACAGCTGGCTATTCAAAGCCCAGATTCCTTCATGATAACAACCTCTCCCATGGGCTCACCTGCTGCTCAGAATAAAACAAAATTGAAAGGTGAGATGTAGGCAAAGGAATGCCACCTGTGGCTGCATTGTCTTAAATTACCATCCTGCTCCTATTTACCTGACACTGCCCCCTAGGTGAGAGCAGCTCATGATATACCTCATGAGACAAGATCATGATGCAGGGCTAGTGATGTTTACAGAGCTTGACACAGGGGTCTGGGACTGGGCCCTGAGAGATGACCTCATTCTCTCCATATAAGTGAGGTACTGTATAAAATAAGGTAGATCTTCATTACCACCTGGCAACATTTCTGGGTCCATTAATTGATCCATAATTCAGGTGCCAACTTATTGTTGATCAATCAGATCAGTAGCAAGAGTCTTGCAAGGGGCCAGCACCCTTAGACTGGGTTCGGCTACCAACATCAGGACTCTGGAGTCACCAACTTTGTGGGGTCCTGCCCCATATGGCAGTAGGGGAGATGGATGAGTGCACTGTCTGCCCAGCCTGCAGCCTCCCAGAACCCAGAGACTATCAGACAGACAGGGAGCCAGTCAAAGCAGGAACTCTTACTGTGGAAGAAGCACTTGTGTAAATGTAAATAAGAATAGCTGTCTGCATCAAAGGCTTGTGGTTTACTTGGGGAGGGCTAGGTTGCCAATGGGTACAAAGGTCACCTGATCACGAGCATAGCATGTCTTGTCAGAGCCAGTAAGATAATTACACCTTGTCTGATCACACTGAGGCCACCTGCATGGAAGCCCTTTCAACCACTGTGGAGAGTTTCAAAACAACCCTAGTTCCCTCCTCCCCCACTTCCCCTGGGCACCATCTTGAATGCCTGTCCTTCAGCCTCAGGCCCTTCACAACTTCATAGCCTGTGAGCCACAAAATAACCAATTCTGTAGTAAGCTGCTGCTGAAATGTCACCAGTCTTACAGAATATCTACCAGCCTTTGTTGGCAGTCTTAACTAGAAACAGGGTGTGTGACTACCCTCCCATGTCACCAGCACCACCAGATAACTGCTGCCTCCATCAGTGGGAACCCCACAAAGTCTCATTTTATTAGAGAGATAGGTGCACATCTTTGTTTATTTCAGCTTTCTTCACAAGAGCAAAGAGCTTGAAGCAACCCAAGTGTCCCCCAACTGAAGAGAGGATAAAGAAAACGTGGTACATCAACACCATGGAATTCTATGCAGCAGTAAAGAAAAATCACATCATGATGAAGTTTGTAGGTAAATGGGTGGAACTAGAAGCCATTTTGGTAAGTGAAGTAACACAGTCCCAGAAAAAAAAATGATGTATGATGTCCCTCATTTGTGAATCATAGCACAAATCTCTATTTGTAAGGCAAACTGAATAATTCTTTTATTCTTTATTAGTAAACATAATACCCAATGTCTCTTTTAAAATTTGACTTCTGGCTGTTGCAGCTTAGGCTGTGAAAATCCCTTAATTTGCATTAAAAAAGTCCTGCCTTTTAGAGTTATCCTGCTCCTTCATTGGCATCTGAAACCACAGCTCTAAGGCATAGCCAAATTCACTGATTCTAGTAGCAAATTAAAAAGTTAAACTTGTGAGTTATTTCTGAGAGTTGTTGAGAGAAGTCTCTTTAACTGGCAGTTTCAATACACTATTTCAGGTACAAATCTCTTTGGAAATTAGGAGAAACAACAAAAGAGAAAATTTGTCCCTTTTGAAATTTGGAAGAGTCCATATTTATATTTGAAAGAAGAAAGGGATGAAGAGTTAGCATTATGAAAGTAGCCTGGGATGGGGGGCCAGCTGTCCAAGACCAAGCCAAAGCATTGGGGCAGGGGTGTCAAGGCAGGCCTAAGGATTTTCTTCAACTATTTTTTGTTTGTTTGTTTTTTAATTTTTTATTTATTCTTGTATGTGTATGAATGTACTGTCTGCATGTAGGTTTGTGCACCCATGTCATGCAAATGCCGTGGAGGTCTGAAGAGGGTGTTGGATTCCCCTGGAATCGGAGTCAAAGATGGTTCTCAGCTGCCATGTGGGTGCTGGGGATCAAACCCAGGTCCTCTTCAAGAGCAGTTGGTGCTCTTAACCACTAGGCCATCTCTCCTGCCCCTGTTTGTTTGTTTTGTAGATCTGAGAGAGAAGGAGGTGGTTCAGGCCAGGAACACAGGGCATGAACACAAGGCTGTGGGGGGGGTGGTATAGGAAAAAAAGAGGGCTTAAGCAAAAATGCAGGTTCTTGGGCTAAAGGAAGGCATGGGGCCATGGCAAGAATGGGGGTACTAAGGGTGTTTTATGTGACCCAGAGCCATGCTGCTGGAATGAGAAGCCTGGCAGACCCAAGCAGTATATTTGGAACTGCATTTTCACACCCAGTAAAATCCCTTTTTGCATTTGGGACAAACTGTGGGTGGATGTTTTTTGTTTCTGGTCAGAACTGCAGCTGCAAAAGGACAGGCCCTCTGGAGGTAACCCACTTGGCCTCATTCTCAATATTTGGGGTCATCTCCTGGGCAATGCAGGGCAGAAGGGACAGCCTGTGTCAAAGATGCCATAACAAAAGTTTTTGTGCCAACATTTTGAGCAGCTCTTATCCAGTCTTTAAGTGCGTTAGAGTGGACTTGCAGGATGACTGCTTTATAATCCATGATAACACTTTCATATGTCAGTTCCTCAACTAAGGTCTTAGAGGCTTCCCCATGGGAGACATTGCCTTCTACCACCTTAGTAACACCAGGTGAGGAACTAAGTAATATCCTCCTTTGGCTGTCATTATAGTTGGGAAAGTGAGGCAGATCCTCCTGAGAAAGGTGTTAGGCAGGGCCTGGCCTTAGAGATCTAAAGATGGCGCCTACCACCCTTCATTTCTGGTCAAAAACCTACCTCATCTCAGGCAGCTGATGCAACTTCCCTTCCTAATGTCACCAGCCATAATGAGAGCACAGCCTAAGACCATATATGGTTACATTCCAGCCAGCTTCATTATGACTTTGTCCCTTCCCACTAGACCAGATTTACCCTTATAAGTATATGCTTTGTCTCACCATCATTGCCTCATCTTCCTCTCCCCAGAACTTATAAAAGCCCTCAGCCCCAGCCCGAGTGCAGGACTCCACTGGCCTCCCTCTCTGAGACCTGTGGACCTGCCCGGGAGTGTGTCCTAATAAACCTCCTTTTATACTTTGTTAATCTGGTTTGATCTGGCCTTTTTTGCATCAGGAAAAAGACTTTCATCTTGGTGCCAGAAACCCGGGAGGAGTTGAGCCCCTCTACTCAGTGGGCTTAGCCCCCAGTCCCCTGAGGGCCACTCCTCCTCAACCCCTGCATGACCAGCTTTTGGCTCAGTAACTCCACCCTTTTGCCATTGCCTTTCAGGGCCTCTGGGCTCTCTGGGTTTCTGTACTCCTAAGTTGCACGATCCAGTACAAATCGTCTGTTTTCAGGAACTTTGGTGGAACGGGAGACATCCCTTCCCCAAAGGCACCTTCTGTCTGGCCTCAGATCATTACAGGGGATGCTCTGTCCCGGTCTCTGGCCCCCGTCCGGACTCTGATCATGGCTGGGGATGCTTTGCCCTTATCCTTGGCTTCTGGCACAGGCATGGGATGGGCAACCCCGTGTTTAAACCCAGTCAGCAAACAACCCCTTGGCTGTTTGCTGCAAAAGTCTGTCTAAACTGGGACTCTCCCAGTCCTTACACCCTAGGTGCCTCAAGTTTTTCTGTTCTGTTGAATGGCCACAGTACCCATTAGACAATCAGTCTAAATGGCCTCTAGACGATACTTTCGAATTCAGCATACTCTGTGACTTGGAACATTTTTGCCAGCGCACAGGCAAGGCCTCAGAGCTACCCTATTTACAAGGATTTTAGGACCTCCACTCCTGCCCAAGCTTTGTAACCATTGCTCCGCAGCTCCGGTTCTCCTGGCCAGAGCTCTGGCCCCTCCTGATACTCATAGGAAGCCCTGGAGGCTGAGTCTTCCATCTTCAGTGAGCCGCTGAGTCCCTGGCTGCCCCTCATCCTCCCTGCGTTCTTGCTCTGCTGTCTCTCATACCCACCACCATCTGATTTCTTCTCTGTCATTCACGTGCCTGATTCCAATTGACAAGATAACATTTTTATATAATCTCTGTCACCATTTTTATCTGAGCACATGGCATGAATGAATTTACCTGGCTGATTAACAAATTAATCCCATCATTATATTCCTCTGCTGCCCCTGGTGCCACAGGTAACAGACTCTGTGACACCCCTGCCAGGTTGTCCTTTGTTTTGTTATTGTCTCAGTCTTCACCCAACCAGGTGACGATGTGCTAGGTTCGACATACTGCTTGCATGTCTATGCTCAGGATATCTGGACAGATGAAACTGGCGGGCCCACGTTTAGACCCTGTCCTCCAACCAAGACCATCCAACAGTAAGAACAGCCTCTCCAACCTCAACCAGGAGGCTCCTTCTGATCTCCTCAGCTTCTTGCAGGAACACATCCAGGAATTCTCCAGAGTAGCTGTTAACCAGATGCTTCTTTTTTTTTTTTTTTTTTTTTTTTTTTGTCTTTTTGAGACAGGGTCTCCCTGTAGCCCCAGCTGTCCTGGAACTCAACTCTGTAGACCAGCCTGGCCTTGAACTCACAAAGATCCGCCTGCCTCTGCCTCCCAAGTGCTAGGATTAAAGGCATGCGCCACCACGCCCGGCTATCCAGATGCTTCTACAGTCTTACTCTCCATTGACTATGTCCAGCCTACTCCTGACCACACCCCTTCCCCTACATTGCCCCTTTCAGTAGGAAGTAGTAGTTGCCCCTTTCAGCAGGAAGTAGTAAGGGTTGAATCGGTGCCCCTATACCCAAAGAGGTTGGGATGTTAGACAGGGCCTGGGCTTGGAGATCTAAAGATGGCACCTACCACCCTTCACTTCTGGTCAAAAGCCTACCTCATCTCAGGCAGCTGATGCAACTTCCCTTCCTGATGTCACCAGCCACAATGAGAACACAGCCTAAGACCATATATGGTTACAGTCCAGCTTCATTATGAACACTAAAGACTCACTTTGTTCCATCCCACTGGATCAGTTATGCCCTTACAAGCACATGCTTTGTTTCATGACCATTACCCCATCTTCCTCTCCCCAGAACTTATAAAAACCCTGAACCCCAGCCCAAGCATGCGACTCCCCTGGCCTCCCTCTCTGAGACCGGTGGACCTGCCCAAGGAGCATGTCCTAATATACCTCCTTTTATATTTTGTTAATCTGGTTTGGGAAAAAGCCTTTCAAAAGGGAGCAACCTCCAAGCCTGCACTGCAAAGGAGCTCACTCACATGGTCAAATTGTGAGGAGAGCTGAAGGCTTGGTCTATCAGTTTAGTCTAAGATCCACCCTCTCCCTGGAGCTGGTGCTTAGAGATCTTGACTCCAGTAGAGTTATTATGCCCCACCTGCTGGTCACATTGATCAGAAAAATGACTTCCCCTTTAAGAAATCACTGTGCTAAGACATCATAGGCCATGTACTTTCAACCATGAGGAGTATTCAGACCAATAAATAGGGTGTTCAAAAGGCACTCCACATTTGGGGAGTATGGACCATCTCTATAAATGGCCTCTAGGAGGTCTTTGATGGCATTAGGTTTGCGAGTGGGCATTATTGGGTAGGTGCTATGGTAAATGGAAAAGCCTCTACAGGATGGGTAGAGGGCTGAGAAGAATATCACCACCAGTGGTCCCACTAAGCACAGTGAGCCTCAGAGGTCTAATGAACTGGCAGACGTCCCAGGTGCAAGGAAGCCAATGGGGCAGCCTGTGGCTTGGGAGGGGCACATCAAGGAGAGGATGAACATTTTCCAGGAGTAGGTTCCTGAGGGTCCAGAGGAGTGCCACAGGGGCTGGGCATTCTCAGCTGCCAGCTGCAGGGGGGTGGCACCAGAGTCAATGAAGGGAGAATTATTTTTACTTTCATTTTTAGTTTGAGCTTGCAATATTTCAGAGGTATTAATCTGTTTCTGACCCAAAAATTGGAAGATAATAGTAACAGCAAGAAAAAAAAAAAAGGAAGCTTACAGCAGAAAACAAGGGCTAACATTCAAAAACAATGTGCCAGAATTGCTCCATCTGATATAAGGGCTCCGTAGAAGACAAATTTCCCATTTTTGCAGGGGTTCAGACTTGCCAAACAGCTTCAATTCTCCATGGTTTGGTGCCATATGTGGGAGCTATTAATCCTGCGTGGAAACAGACTGTGGAGAGGACACACACGTGGTCAAGTCTGTAACAGACCGGGGGACACATTGCAGAGAGTCATTCCAAATGCAATTCCAATTCATTCAAATGCAGCTTGTCATTTATATAGGCAACTAGACAGCCCCTCCTAGCAAACAATCCCGGACCCTTTACATCATAGCTCATTCCTGTGAGGCATATTGAGGAAGGCAAGTGCAGGTGAGCATATCAGCTCATGACAGTAAGCATATGCCCACAGTGTAGCTTGAACCCAGGGATGCTGTCACACAAACAGTATTTCAAAATTTCTCTGTGTTGTAATATGCTTCAGTGTTTATTTTTTAAACACATTAAAACATTCAGTTTGGGCTGAGTGTTTAAGAGCACTGACTGCTCTTGCAGAGGACCTGGATTTGACACCCCGCACCTACATGGCAGCTTAAAATCATCCATAACTTGAGTTTAAGGGGATTTGATGACCTTTTCTGGCCTCCATAGACAGTACATGGCATGGGAATACTTACATGCAATCACATCCTTCATACACATAAAATAAAATAATTAAAAAATAATGTTACCTCTGCCATCCTGCTAGTATTGTCATTACTTTGGGGAAGTCAGACATCAGTCTTAATACTGTTACTTCCTTGATGGAAATTCTTGTTTTGCTTTTTTATATATTATATTTATGTGTATGGGTGCATTGGCAGCACATACATAAGAGCATCCATACTGACCAATGGCTACAGAAATTAGAAGAGGAGACTAGATCTTCTGGAACTGGAGTGAGTAACGGTTGTTGGCCACCATGTTAGTTCTGGTAACTGAACCAGATACTTCTAGAAAGGACAGTACTCTTAACCACTGAGCCTCAATCCAGCCCCTGTTTTGCTTTTTTTAATGAACATTAGGATGCTATTTTTGTCAAATTCATTGAGTAACATTATGTTCACCTTTGTAGTAAACTGATAAACATGACCCTACTCATAAAGGTACAACTACTGTTTAAGCTCTAGAATCTGCAAATACCATATTAGATGTAAAGCAATACAACTAAATTAAGGATCTAGAGAATTTATTAATCTGGATTATCCAGGGAGCCACTAATTGGACTTACATGTGTTCTTTGAAGGAATGTGTTATTGAATATACAGAGAAGCTAGCTGAACATAAAGTTGTTTACTGGAATGATTTAATCACAAGGACCTCCAAACCATGATAAGAATTAAGCTGTGCATTTAAGCAAAATATATTAATACAGGAGAGCTCTAATATCAGCAATGGATTATTCTACCAAGGAGATGTTGGCCAGGGTATCCAAGTTCCCACAAAAGGTAAAGGCTCCTTGCCTGTAAACTGGGATACCTGCAAGAAGAGAGGCGATAAGGCCCTGCTGTCGAAGACCTGATGTAAGCATGGGAAAGATGTATTGAGAACGCACTTGCAAGTGTACACAGCTTGTCTCTGGAATTCCAGAGAGTGTTACCAAAGGCCACTGAAGCAAAAAAGCAAATATAGGTCTCCTTGAGTCAAGCAAGACTCCTCTCTCAGCACCAGCTACACCTCACCTGCCTGGAAATACTGTGCAGTCATGGCAGCCATATGTCTGTATATCCCAAATCTAATTGGCTATAGCCCTCTCCTTGGAGGAATAACCCATTGCTGATGCCACAAGCTTACATCCTCTAGTGGTTAGGAGATGATATAAGCCACAGTAAGACCCTGTCATATTTTACAGAAAAAACATAATTCATGGATTAACATACCATCCAAACATCTGTGTCTATACCAAAGTAACCTACCCATAACAATTAGTACCGTTTAAATACCTATATATCCAATTGCTGGTGCTTCATTAGTAGGATTGAAAGGTTATTCCTGGACAAACTGTCAGCCCATGAAAGGAAACAGCCAGAATTGACCAGAGTCCAAAATGACAGCTCCAGAGAGCTGTCTATCACCCACCTATACCCCTTTTCTCAGCCTAGGGAACAATCTGAGAAAGAGGGGGAGTGGTAGAATGTAATGGCTGTGATTGGGGTGAATGGTGAAACTACAGCAATATAGACTGGACACTTATTTGATCAACTTGATTGTATATACAACCCCCCCCCCCAGCTAGATAGTGGGACCCTTGGGCTGTGTGGGTTTGGGCACAGCTGCATGGAAATTGGTTTTACATGAAGGATGCTTCTACTCATAAATTATTACTTACTGTCAAAAAATGAAAAAATAATAAAGAAGAAGAAAAAAAAAAGAATTCCCCTGCATCTGCAATGGCAAGGAACACACTTTTCCCTATTTACTGGAGGAACTACAACTTTACATTTTGAATTAAGATACATTTTCTCAGGAATTTTGGGGCAATATTTTTGTTATTTTTATTATTAATTTGTATGTTAACTCAATAAACAAATGGGTTTCATTATCCCACTTTTATGAAAGTGTACCATTACATTTTATTCATATAGAGCCACGTTTATTCCATCTCACCATACAAGTCCATCCACTTATGCCATGAAAATAGTCCTCCATTCTACTTTCATGCTGTGTGTGTGTGTGTGTGTGTGTAAAATCTAGTTTTGAACATGAAAGTGGGTCATTTGCTTTTCCTTTGCTCACAGTTATCCTATATTTTTTCTCCCTTTTCACTCTCATTAGTTCCCTTTCTCTTGTGAATAGTCCCCCTTCTGCATTCATGTCATTGAGCTCTAAAGAGCTTAGATTCTGCATGTTAAAGATAGCTTAATGCAGTTGTCTTTGCAAATGCAGCTTTTCTCTCTTGTACACTGACATTTGTCAATTCTGAAATGCATAACCTTATACTCTCTAGAGTTTCACACACTGAAGAATAATAAACATAAAAGACATTCATCTGGATTAAATGGTTTAGTTTGCTAGGGTAAATTGTAGCAATTCACCATGTATTTGAACAGCAAGCAGGATAAAAGTCTTACCTAAATCTAGTTCCCCCAAGAACTTGTGTGTTAATCATGCCTCTCCTTGGTGTCCCTATGGTACAGCTTTATTTTTCCCTTTCTTTTTTTTCCCTGTGGTCCAATGAGTTTGCAATTATATACACATTTCATTTATTATAATTAAAAACTGTTGGTGATTTTCATAACATAACTTTTTTCTCACTCTTCCATTCCTTCCTTTCTCAAATCAGGATGTAGGAAAATTCTCTGTCTTTCTTAAAAAAAAAAAAAGAAAAGAAAATTAACTAAACTAATAATGGCTTATTATATCTATGACCACTAAGAAATTCATTGTTAAACAAGATCTAGTTTATTCATAAAAATAAGTTTAAACTACTTTGGTCAGTCATAAAATTATTCGAAGTCTATCAAAATGACTCTACACCAAAGTCTCATGGAACACAGAAGAACATGGAGTAAAAAGAATACTAGTGCATTCGTCAATTCTCACAAGCAATATTTCCTTATACAAAGGAGTGTTATGCACACAGAAGGCCACAACTGTCCAAGTTTTAGAGAATAAATGTTTGTGGCATGTGTCCTTGGATACGACTCCTCTATTATACCTCAACCATCCCATGACTCAGGAACCATTGGAAAGAGTAAGCAGGCAGATTGTAAAAGCCAGGGTTGGTCCATGAACATGGGGAAGCATTCAGGCAACTGGAAGCTTGCCCGAGTAAACTTGTGGCAACATTATGTTGAGCAAAAGACCCATGTGGACTCAATTAGACAAGGGCCCAGAGTGTATCAATTGAAATGGGGAAACAGCTAGCCCTAGCATGGGAACTGTTGGAGGCTGATTTATATTGGGAGAGGGAGAATAGACTTTATTTAAATAATTACTAAGTAGGTTCACTAGGCACTGGTATGAATTTGCAACAAAGGACACCTGGGTACAAATACTTGAATTGATAAGACTTAACCTGCATGACAGAATGCATGAGGTGCTGCTGACTGGAGGCATGGTGTGGACGGGAGAAGGGCTGCAAATTTATTTAAGAACTATTGTATGACATGTACAAAACCTCAGTACAAAAGAGAAAAAGACAGGAATTGGAAAGATGCCTAATCACAATCTGTCCAGGAGATTAATCAAGGTCATGAAAGCACACAAATGAATGAGCTCAGACCCAGATAGGAGCTTGTGATTACAGTTTTGAGTATTTGACATGATGCACATGAGATGAGATGCAATTTCAATCTCTCTGAATGAGATAGTATCAGTGACCTGCTGATGGGCCTGTTAACTTCAATTTCTCTCTATATGACTCCTTTGCCTTGTTCAGATTCAGTCCTAGAAACTGGTAATATGTGTCTGCAATTATGGGCCCAATTCCTTCTTTTTTTTGGCCATTTTCTGAAAAAGCTCCTGCATCCTTTAAAGGTTTGTGCGCAATTTAGTGCATGTGCACAAATATCTATAGGGATGAACTGTATAAAAATTAAATCATCACTCTGCCTGCAGTGATAAGTAATGCACAGTTCTGTGAATAACAAACCTCTTTACTCATTTTTTTTTCTTTTTCTCTTTTAACTTGAATTTTTCAAGTACTTTGGGTGGAACTCTGGACCTTCAATATACTAGGCAAGATCTCTGCCCATAAGCCCTACCCCAGCTTTCTTAAAACATGGTTTTAATTATCATAATTTTAAGCTATAATTGTGTTATAGATTATTAATTCAGGGTACATATGAGGGAGGAAGAAAACATGAAAAGATGCTTTCCATTTCTTTAAGAAATTATAAATGAATGTAAGCAGTTAATACAAATTTGGCATACAGAAGTATACACAGGACTACACAAGACTGAAAGCCATTTTCTCTTAAACCACATCATTTTCTTTTAACCAATCAGATATAAGAATAAATCTGTCTCAAACTCTTTCCATACATATAGTTATTACCTGGTAATACTTCTCTAAATGTACTGGCCATAGGAGTATTCCACTAGTATGCCTCAGAGGTTATTGGCATAGAAACCAGAACCCACAAAGGCAAGTGTTTTGTATTGTAATTAGGTTTGAGTTAATAACTTCCTTATTTATTTTTTATTAATTTTATTAATTTTATTTATTTCTGTATGTGCATGAATATACTGCCTGCATGCAAGTTTGTGCACCCGTGTCGTGCAATGCCACGGAGGTCAGAGAGGGTCTCGGATTCCCCTGGAACTGGAGTTCTCCTGGAATTGGAGTTTCAGACGGTTCTCAGCTGCCATGTGGGTGCTGGGGATCGAACCCAGGTCCTCTGTAAGAGCAGTTAGTGCTCTTAACCGCTAGGCCATCTCTTCAGCCTCGAGTTAATAACTTCTAAAAGAGAATAGGGTAAATTATGTTATAAATATACTTTTCTTATGGAAGCTTTACCCTGAATGGGAATCATAGCATACAATTCCATAGGAATCTTAAGCATCTGATAGTTTTCATATTATTACCTCACTATTTTTATTGAATTTTATCAAATTTCACACAAATTATTCTCATGTAGATTTCCTTCTTCCTCCCACTCAATTTTATATTATATATAATTATATATGTGTTCTATCTATCTATCTATCTATCTATCTATATATATATATCTAACTATCTCATATAAAGTCCTATAGAGTCAACCTCATGTCCCCTAAATGTCCTTCATTTGGGGTTTATTCATGGAACCAGGTCGACATATTAAGATTCTCATCCTTAAACCAACAGACTCTCCCCTGCCCTATAGCAATCATTTGCCAAACAGCTTCTCAGTTTGGATAGGATTTTCTTACCCAACTCCCCAGACATGCTGAGACTTTGTCCAGCTTGAGCAGGCTGTCACCTTGTTGTGAGTTCATGTATGAAACTGCCCAGTTGTTTGGAAAACATCATTTCCCTGTGTTTATACACCATGTCTGGTACTTACACTCTTCGTACACCCTCCTCTGCAATGAACTCTGAAACTTGGGAAGCAGAAGTTAGACAGGCATCCTACTCAAGTATACGCAGTATGTAGCCTTTATTATCTCTATGTTGTTCTCAGTTAATTAGCAACTCGGTTAATCAGAAAGCTTCTTTGATGGGAACTGAGACATGCATTAATATATTGGAATAAAAATAAGTCATTAGGAATCATTTTAATATTGTATTTATTTAGTAGAATAATAACATACATCTCTTGCTGATACTGTAACTTGTCTAGGCACAGGTTCCAGGCCCAATAGCAATGTCAAGTATTGAATCCAGCCTATGAAACCGACATATGACAGAGATACTTGTTCATCAGTGTTAATTTCTGCCCTTGTCATAATGGCCAGGAAATGGAGATAATTTAGTTTAACATAAAATGATGGATGGGTTATGAAAGTATGGTATATTCACATAATGGAGTATCATTCTGCTCTTAAAAAATACATGAAAAATTCATTAAAAAATGGGTAAAACTGGAAATAATTACCCAGACCTACAAAGACCTACAAAAGATGATTTCTCTCATATCTAGAGGTTAAATTTGAATTTTTAGATATGTATGTATCATTTGGAAAATGGGAATAATGGAAAGGGGAGCATTAAAGGGTGTGATGAATGGAAGGTTAAGGTAGCAGAGTGAGTAGAGGAGGATAATTAACAATAAAGGACTTTAGAAAAACATCATATAAAAGCATGTCACTACAGAAGCATCTTAAATTATATACATGTACATTGAAAAAGCAGTTAAATATTATTATAGTAGTGGGCATTTCCCCTTCTAGACAACATACCTTAGCAAAGCAGAGGCCACATGTTAGGAATGGGTTTCCTCTTAGGAATCTGTGGATCATTTGTCCTATTGACCCTCAAACAATAAATCCCATTAATCTTTCTCTTAGTTACCTACCGGAATTGATGTATTAATAAAACTTTTTACCTTCCAGACTGAAGAAGATACACACATGAGCTGTCAAACAATCAAGGAAAAATGAAGTGGGTCCTGACTTTCAATCTTCTGCTGGCCAACTTTAATAGTGCTCCATAGTACTATACAGGCTATCAATGGAGAAAATTAATCATCAGCCTTACCCACCTGTGAATTCTATGAGCTACAATAGTGGCAACAATATTATGGGAAGAATCATCCAGTTTCTAATCAAATTTAAGTTCCACATTACAAGATGGAGCTCATACAATTATTAGTGTCAGGTATATTGTCTCTGTTCCTAAATGTGCTATTCATATTTTAATACAAGTTATAAATAATTATCTTAAAGAAATAGTGCACTCAGTTGGCTTCCTGCTGGCTTCTACAAAATAAACCTAGAAAAATCAGTTTCTTTCCTTTACACCAACAATAAGCACCTGGAGAAGGAATATAAATAGACCTTCCTAATCACAATAGTTTAAAAAAAAATACCTAGGAGTAAACCTAACCAAAGACACCAAAGACCTCTACAACAAAAAATTTTAAACCCTGAAGAAGGAGACTGAAAATGACATCAAAAGATGGAAAGATCTCCCACGGTCATGGATTTGAAAAACTAATATGGTAAAAAAGTGCAGGGGTCGTAGAGAGGTGGCTGGTGAAGACCACCCCCTCTAGCTTCCTCACCGCCGGAGATCTTCACTCTGTCGGCCCGCGACGGAGTGGGGCTGGGGAGAGCAAGTGTGCTGCCGAACCAAAAACAATCACGGCAGGGAGTTGAGTCAAAGTGTTACAGCTCAAAAACTCGCTCTATTGCAGGCTCACAAAGGTTTATAAGCCGTGCTGGCTTCCCCATTCAGGCATATGTCTCTTCCCAACTGGTCTTTTTAGGAGGCTTAATTTACAAGTTCCTAATTAATCCAATCCCTTCCCTTCCTAGCATAGTCCCTAATTATCATATTAGTACATGGAAGCTAGCCTTCCTTGCTCGGATGGGCAGGGGTGAGTTCGCGAAACTCCACAGGCTTTCTTTTGTCCTACAGACCTATCTTCTCGGCTATTCCATGCCATCAAAAAAGTCCATTCTACACAAATTAATATACAGATTCAATGCAATCCCAATCAAAATCCCCATGAGCTTTTTCATAGATTTAGAAAACAAAATCCTTAAATTCATTTAGAAAAACAAAAGACCCCAAATAGATAAAGCAACCTTGAGTGAAAAGTGCAATACCAGGGGGATTACATTACCAGACTTCAAGCTATATTGCAAAGCTATAGTCATAAAGACAGCCTGGGACTGACAAAAAAAACAAAAAAACAAAAAAACAAAAAACAAAAACAAAAAAACAGAACCATTTACCAATGGAACAAAATTGAAGATCCAAACTTGAGCTCATATAATTTCAGCCACCTCATATTTGACAAAGGGGCCAAAAAAGCTCAATGGAGGAAAGATAGTATCTTCAGCAAATGGTCTTGTCAAAACTGGATCACCATTTGTAGAAGAACAAAATTAAACCCCTACCTCTCACCCTGTACAAAAATAAACTCCAAGTTGATCAAAGATCTCAACCTAAATCCTGAAACCCTGAAGGTGATAGAAGAAAAAGTCGGTAGCAACCTACAAGACATAGGTGTAGGAAAAGACTTTCTAAATCAAACAGCAGCTGCACAGGTAATGACAGCAGCTGATAAGTGGGACCTCATCAAACTCTAAATCTTTTGTACAGCTAAAGAAACAATCAAGGAAGTGAAGGGAAAACCCACAGAGTGGGAGGAAATCTTCACCACTGATACATCTGACAGAGCATTAACATCTAGAATATTGCCCCTGGTAAAGCCAAGATGCCCACTGTATTCACACTTAGGTTCTGTTGTCTCCAGGGGGAGCCTAGTTGGGCCACACTATTCCAGTGTATTTCCCCAACAGATAATGTTAATAGTTTGTGACAACTGAGCCTTTTTATAAAAGTAAGAATGGGGGGATGTAGCTATTCTTTTGGCAGAAGAACTTAAAAGAAGTTACCTGACAGCCTTGACCTCTGCTGTTTCTCACAGTGCTGTGAAAGTCTGGACTGTCGTTTGATCTCTCAGGAAAGAACTTTGATCTGGATTTTACCCTGAGGTTCCCTTTTCCCAATTACCTGCCCCAGCCCCCGATTGTGTGAACTGTCCTGGCCCATGCCTGAGTTAGTATATAAGCCTTGAGTTCCAATATTAAAGATGAGTCTATTCCTTCAGGCTTACTCTGAGTTCCTGTGTATATGTCTGTCTGTATATCTTTCTACTATCTTTCTATTTCGTTTGGGTAAAATCCTGGCAGTCCCTCCCCACTCCTTGCTGGAACTAAACCAGGGATAGAATAAAAAAAAAAAATAGCATGTGGATATAGGCCATGTGTGTATAAAGGACTATTCAGAGGAAGGTAAAATGACAGTTTCCCGCATTTGTGGATGCTAATACCAAATCCCCAGTTGGCAGACAAACTGAGCTAATTTATTATTATATTTCATTGTATCCGAAAGCAACTGTGCTATTCCAATGTGAATCTCTAAATGGGCTCCAGAATTGTCCTACCACTTATATTCACACATTGCAATTACCATATATGGATGGAAGATATTTAGTCATATTCTAAAAAGAATAATGTAAAGTTACACATCTTTATACCTGCATGCAGCTTTACTCTTAAAATGTGAATCTCTAAATGTGTTTACGAATCTACTTATACTTTATTTTCAGAATTTGTAATTTCGACTTATGTGTGGAGTGTATATATGCATATTTTGGAATAATATAAAATAAAAAAAGAATATTAAAACAAAAAGAAAGAAAGAAAGAAAGAAAGAAAGAAAGAAAGAAAGAAAGAAAGAAAATCCTCCAACTCAGGTGAGATATATATATATATATAGTAGATATATCTTAATATATAAATTTGAGAAAAAGTGGAATTTCCATGTTAAAGTATCACTGTATTTGGATGCAGTTTTTTTGGTATCATAGTTTCATTTATGTTACTTTTATATCTATGATATACTCTGAAAGTTCAATAATAAATAAAATTAAATTCAAAACAGAAATAGTGCAAACCAGTTAATTCTCTGTGAAAGTTTCTTCTAATTCACTAGGAAGCACTGAGGTTTCCTTTCAATTTTCCTATATTTCATTGGTTTTGCCTACATTAAGGGTCAGTAACTAATGAGGTGCCTGGTTTCCCTGTTTATTTTTCTTTAATTTTTATTTGTTTTAAAACAATGTCTCCTGTAGTTCAGTATGTCATTGAACATACTATGTAGCCAAAGATGACTTTGAACCATTTCCTGATTTTATTTTTTTTCATATTGGTCTCTTCATGGACAAACTTATACAATGTATTTGATAATAACCACCCACTACTGTTCCTTCCACTCTTTTTCCTTCCAACTCCATATCATTTTTTTCACAGTTTTCAACAATCTTTTGAGTTCAATGAGTATTGCCCATATGTTCATTGTCCTGGGCCATTCACTAAGGCATAGGCTCTCCCTCCTTTCCTACACAATTGCCAGTAGCTTCTCCTCAGCAAGTGGGAATTCAGGGGTCAGTCCTTGATCTGAACAAGATTTAATCTTGTGTAGGTCTTAGTCAGGTAACCACAGTTGCTATGAATTGAAGTGTGCAATAACCAAGTTTTCTTATGTTCCTTCCTTGGGGTGCAGGGAATGAAACCCAGACATTCTTATAATCTTTCTATCAACTGAGCTGCATACCAAGTGTGAAATGGATCGATAAATAGAAAACATCTAATAATATTTTGCTGAACCTTAAGAAGAAGCAGTATCTACTAAAAAAGTACCTTAATATAAAACTGACCATCACTACATAGTTGTTTTAATAGTGGCACATATAATTTATCATTTAGGACAGTGGTTAGATCTGTTTCAATGCTATACAAAAAGTTAGCTTTGGGGTGTGAAATTTATAATATAAGTAGATATATATTTAGATAATAGATAACTATATCTATTAGATAATTGCCAGCCATCAACCATAAATTGTTTGGAGCACTTATAGTGGCTTTGCAGTGTTTGGATTCCTTAATTCTTGCATTTACTTTAGTTGAATTAAATTTAATTTTGATAAATAACCATATGTAGACAGTGGCTCCCATACAGGATAGGTGGACTGAAATTTTCCCACTATTGAAACTAAACTGTTACAAATTCTCTACCAAAGCATTAAATATTAAAGAACATCTTCAAACCACTTAATTTCATGGGATTAATTAAAATACTTTGATACTCATCAATATATTTCCAAATAAGAAAAATAATGTGGGGCTGGAGAGATAGCCTAGCGGTTAAGAGCACTGACTGCTCTTGCAGAGGACCCGGGTTCGATCCCCGGCACCCACATGGGGGCTGAGAACCGACTGTAACTCCAATTCCAGGAGAACTCCAGGTCCAGGGGAATCCAAGACCCTCTTCTGACCTCCGCACTATTGCACAACACGGGTGCACAAACCTATAAGCAGACAGTACATTCATACACATACAAAAATAAATAAAATTAAAAAAATAGAATGCTGCCATGCATGCAACCTGGGTTTAAGAAAAAAAAAAAAGAAAAAGAATGAATACATATTTTTTCTTATTAGGTTTTTATTTCCTGATATGGAGACTCAAAGGAGGGATAATTTTATACACTATTTTTCTAAGATTTAGATAAGATCAAGGGAAATTACAGCAAAATATTATGCAGCTGTGATTTTTGGCTTTGGTTTTAGGTAAAACTTTAACCCAGGATTTCAGAGTGTAAAAGTGTGTCCCCAAACACCCTTCTTCCAATCCCTCTCCTCCATGAGTTTCTTATATAAATCTGCTGCAAAGGTGACCTGTAAAGCAATAACTTACTGAAATGAGCCCTCAGAGTCTTGCTCAGGATCTGCAGCCCACAATGAAAGATTATTGATGTTTTCAGCAGAAAAGCTGTCAATTAGATGTACAGTTTGCCATAACAGCTCCAGGGTATAACCTGAACTCAGTTGTAAAAATCTTCTTTCAGCCACAGGGCCAAGCAGAGGGCTCTTTGCTTCCTTCAGAAGATCCACATGTCTACCTTATTAGATGCATATCAGAAATCAGATTGTGGATTTGATGCACTCCTGTCCTTACAACATTTGGGACTTGTAATTAAAATTTTAATTTAACATTACGGGATTTTTAAAGGATGAATTTTTTTTATATGTGTATTCACAGTGAATAATTCAGTCCCTCTGAATTATATGAACAAATTTATACTTGTAATTCTTTAACACAGTGATAATAACATGCATTTTCTAAGCTGAGAAAAGGATTACTTCCATTAAGTTTGCTTTTTATAAACATAGCTTTAAAAAAAAAAAAGTTTGCTTGCCCTGTTTGTGTTGCGTCATTTTCCATTCACTCTGCTCATTGAATAGCCATCTGGCTCCCTTCCTGTCAATCTTTTGGAGCTTTTGTTGCCAAGGTCACCAATTTTTTTTTTGGTCCTTAATTTGAATGGGCCCTATTCAACGTTTATCTTTTGGAATTCTCTGCAATAGTTCAGGATCCTGTCCTGCCATCTAGGAAAGCTTATCAAAGCTGCTGTGACAGACTGCTTCCAAGGCACAGCTTAAGCCTTTGAGGTTAAATCCAGTAAGTTTTTTTTTTTTTTGGGGGGGGTAGGAATGGGGGGAGGGAGGGAGGAGTTTTTTATGTGGGGGGTTTTTTTTTGTTTTTGTTTTTTTTTTTTTTTTTTGTTTTTTTTTTTTTTTTTTTTTCTGTTTGTGCCAGGAAAGAATTATGATTTAGTCTGCTTTACCTCACTTGCTAGTTTATCTCAAAAAATTCTCAAATGAACAAGCATATATTCAAATTTTAAGAGAAAGCCATCTGTAACTGTACCTGTTATCACTGTCACAGCAACACTGCAGCCCAGAATATGTCATCCAGGGAAGGAAAACAGTCCCCTGTTGTATCTCACCCACTCCAAGACTTAACTCAGATTTGAAATTCTGCTCCAGAGAAGCAGATATTACAGGTTTGAAAATGTGATGAGAATGTTGAATAAAGGCATTTAGATCAGATATGTCCATTTGAGCATTCCAAAGTCCTAATATCTAGATAATTGAGACAAATTTTTGTATACTGCAGGAAATATACAGATTTATAAGTATACAAATATATAGTAAGATTAAGGCCAACAAAAGAAAAAGAAAGAGGCATCTTTCAGTTTCAATCATTGAATCATGTTAGCTCTTTGTCTATATGTTCTTTGTATTAATAAAACTATTCTTCCCCTCCTTTCTCCTCCATCTCTTTCATCTTGTTCTCCATGCAAATTTACAAAAGCAAAAAATATCCTGACCGATATTTCTTCAGTATATTTCCCCAAACTTCATATAATGAATTTGGGCTTCTCTCATTTGGGAAAATGCCCACATTTCATCTGGAAATACTGACCCATTGTCATGGCACAATCATAAGGGGTGTACTCATCTTACAAATATCTCTTAATCTCTTTGAAATTCTTTCCTTTTCTGAAAATGGCTTCTTCGTTAAGTCTGAATATCCTTTCTCTTCACTCTGGTCAACTTGGAATCTCTCAAATGGCACATGAAAATATGGTGGGATCCACAATTTCCAATGCATTTTGTGCAGAGCAATGATTAGGATGTGTAATTCTAAAAACATATATTTGTGATCTTAACTGTGGACCATGACTTGAAAATGATTCCTGTAGGCTTTTGTAGTTTAAAAGATTTATAAAATCATTCTAAAAAAGGAGACATAAATAGTAATTTTATTGAAAATAAAAAGCAAATGAAAAATATTGAATTTCAGAACAAATATATTTCTGCATTTATAAATTACTTAAAAATTTGGCTTTTTTTCATTTCATTATTTTTTGAGAATTTCACACTTGAAAGTTATGATGCATCAATTCCACCCTCCAGTTCCCTCCTGCAACTCCTCATATGCTCCATATTCCTCCTCAATTTCTATTCCTCTTCTCGTTTATTATTGTTATATATGCACACATGCACTTATAAATACACAGATTTCCATATATAATGCACCACATCTGTTTATTGATACTCTTATATAAAGATGTTTAGGGACAACCTCTAGGAAATAAATAACGTAGCAGGAATTTTGTCCCTGGGGGAAAATTCCCTTCCTTCACATGTATTAATTGCCTGTAGTTCATCATCTAGTGGTGGAACCCTGTGTCATTTCCTGCATCAGATTTGCATGTTAACTCATGGTATTATTATGCAGGTAACTATATTGTTGGGATTTTGAGGGTTTAGTCCTCATTCTAGAATGTATTGCCTAGTAACAGAGCCTTCTTCCTCTGGCTATTACAATCTTTCTGCATCACTATTCTCTGATGTTCCAGAGACTTAGGTGAAAAGAATACATTATATATATAGATCAGTTAGTGTTGGGCACCCTACAGTCATTCATTTCCTGAAGTTGATGAGTTGTATATCTTAGTTATAGTCACCATCTGTCATTCATATATACATATATACATATATACTATATATGTGTATGCATATGTATAGCTAAATTCTTTCAAAACTCCAAGTGTAAGGCAAGGGAAACCTCCCTTTGAGCTGTTGGTCAGAGTAGTCCAAGAGACTCCCCAAACAATATAGGTTACTGCCACAGACCTTGGCAAAACCCAATTGTTGAAGACACCACATACTTCAGAAACAGGACTTGGAAAAATCAACCTGGAACTGACAGCAGGCTTCCTCCCTGAGGACTAGCTTCTTAAAGTATTGNATATATATATATATATACTGACGGGGACTCATAGTCTCAGCTTGCTTGCAACTGGCTTTGTGGACCAGGCTGGCCCCAGTGTCACAGGGATCTGCCTGATTCTCCTTCTGGAGTACAGGAATTAGAGTAAGGTACAACATGCCCAGCTTGTAAACAGCCTTTAATCACTAATTAATAAGGAGAGATCATTTTCATCCTATTTGCTTCTAAACTCTCTTTTATTTTATTTCCTTTTCTAATTACGGCTATTACATGAATGAAAAGATGCAATAAATCTACTAATACAGCTACAGATTAACAATATGTCTTTGTTATTTAATACTGAATATTTTCACTTAATTGAATATAAATATAGCTGTCAGTGAACATATTATGTATTTTAGTAAATATATACAAAGGGAGAAATTATGTGATTAAAAGTCAACACAATGTCAGACGGGTGTGGTGGCTAACGCCTTTAATCCTAGCACTTGGGTGGCAGAGGCAGGCAAATCTTTGTGAGTTCAAGGGCAGCCTGGTCTACAGAGTGAGTTCCAGGACAGATGGGGCTACAGAGAGATTCTGTCTCAAACAAACAAATAAACAAACAAAATTCAGCACAATGCCAATAATTTTATTTCTTGCTTGCAATGTTGAATAAAATAATTATAATTTTTCTTCTACCATCAGTTCATCAAAAATCCTTTTTCTGATAACTTGGAAATTACTACAATCCATTATAAATATGTTCATTATGAAAATCAAATTCAAAAGAAACTTTAAAATTTAAATTATATTTATTTCCTAACCACATTTATATGTACATATTTACACACATATATGTATATTTTAATATTTGAGATTTTTCTGCATAACTGGATTTTTATTTGCATTTTTACTGAATTTTTAATTCAATCTTTCCAAATTTTATACAATGTATTTTGTTTACATTTCTAATTTCTCACTCATTTACATACCCATATTATCCTTCATTTTCAGTTTTTCAATACTCTACTATATACCTATATATGTGTGTGTATGTATATTATACATAATTTAATTATTTATTTATACACTAATCCTGATAGACTTTAGTTTGAATGGATTAATTTACCAAGGTTCTCACCAGTAAACATAATTGACTCTCCTCTCCCTTTCTTTTTTTAAACATTTCTTTTAGTTTTATTTTATTTATTTATTTATTTATTTATTTATTTATTTATTTATTTGAATGTACTGTCTGCATGCAGGTCTGTGCACCCGTGTGGTGCAATGCCTCAGAGGTCAGAAGAGTGTGTCTGATTCCCCTGGAACTGGAGTTCTGGAATTGGAGTTACAGACGGTTCTCAGCCATATATATATATATATATATATATATAAATATATGAACATATATATACATAGATATAGATTGATTGATTGATTTAATAACAGTGAAAAAAGTGATTACCATTCTCTTGTTCCTGATTGTAAAGGAAACACTTAGTATAACTATTATTTGAGGTAACCATATCCTATGTAGCCTTTAGCATTGAAATCTGATTTTTATATTGTTAATTTCTTCAGGGATTTTATTTTATTTTATTTTTTATTTTTATTTTTATTTATTTATTTTTTTTTTTTTTTTGGTCTTTTCGAGACAGGGTCTCCCTGTAGCCCCAGCTGTCCTGGAACTCACATTGTAGACCAGGCTGGCCTTGAACTCACAAAGATCCGCCTGCCTCTGCCTCCCAAGTGCTAGGATTAAAGGCGTGCGCCACCACGCCCGGCCAGGGATTTTATTAAGGAGGCATTTCAAACTTATTACAGTCTTTTCCTGCATCTCTTGAAGTACTAATTTGATTTCTGCTCTTAAGTTTATGTGGTGCATTATATTTGTTTCTAATCCCCAGATCCATGTATAGATCCAGAGCAAGTCCTGAAGTTAAAGTTGTCTCATCACATGAATATTTGATACACTTAGTATTGTTAAATAGCAACATTTTAATATTTACAATATGTTCAGGAATCCAGAAAAGCTGTTTCTATGCAATCCCTCTTTTCTCTAATATCATTAACATCAAGAATTATCTGCTATTATATTCATACCAGAGTCATATATGCATCTGTGCATATAAAGTATGTTTATATACACAATATGTGATCCTAAGGGTGCCTTCCATTGTTAGTTAATATTATAACAAATGTTGCAAAGTTAAATAGCTAAAAATAAGTTGGAACTAATATGGAGTGGTTTTAGACAGAAGGGTAGTTTAGATTTTAAAAGACAGAAGAGATACTTTAGTAAAAAACAAGACTGAAGATGACTATAAAGAGTAATGTTGATATAGTAAGAAAGATAACTCCCTAAACAGAAATAGAATAACCTCCAGGAGAATAAAATTTTCTTAAGGCAAACTTTTAATTTTAGCTATTTCTCAGCTTTCTCTACTGTGACTGTATCTTTGCTTCTTTGCATGTAACGAAACATTGCTAAACAGATGTTCTTTAATTTGAAGTTCATGGCTCTAGGGCTCAATATATTCTTTGCAAGATCTTACTACTTAACATGCTTGCACCTGTGAAAAATAGAAATTTGGCTTATCTACTTTATATATAAAAATGTCAGCATTCATACAAATTCCATAATACAAGTCAATATGATTTATAATTAACATAAGAGCAAATTTTTAATAATTTTATCATTGAATTACATTATTTATATCAAATTTTCTATATGGTCTTCTTATCTAAATAATGTTATTAAAATATAAGATTATTAGAAATATGCTCCTATATTACTTATAAATAATATTCAACATTTTCATCAATAGTAATGAATATATATTATTTATATATATTTAATCATTGTAAAGTCATGTCTCCAAAACAGTTTTCAGTATGAACATTAAACAAATAGGGATTTGCATTTTATAAGACAATAGAAAATTTAATACAAATAATAAATTTTGATTAAATCAGCTTCATCCCAACTTTCCAATGTCCCAGTCTATTTGTGATATTCTCATATCTATGGGAAGAAGAGATATAAAAATTAGATAAGAGTTTGGACACATTCTCTTCTTTGCATGTAATGAAACATTGCTAAACTGATTAAAATTGGCAAAATTTGGGGCTGGAGACATGTCCCAGTGATTAAAAGTGTTGGCTGCTCTTGCTGAGAACCCAGTTTCCATTCCCAACACTCATCTGTAACTTCAGTTTCAGGTCATCCTACCCATTCTTCTGACCTGTGCCCATATTGCATGACAGACTTGCACTTACATACATGCCGGTAATACACTCATGCATATGACATAAAATATGGTCAATTTCAGAGAATGTTCTGTGAGGTACTGAGTAGAAAGTATATTCTCTGACGTTTGGGTGCAGTATTCTGTAAATGTTTATGAAATCCTTTTGGTGTATTGTTTTGTTCAGTTCTGATGTTTCTCTGTTTATTTTTTGTCCTGTTGATTGAAGTCCCACCCTATTAATGTGCTGGGATTAATCTGTGTTTTGAGTTCCTGCAGAGTAGTGTTTACAAAGTTGGGTGCACCCGAGTTTGGTGTGTAAATATTTAGGATTGTGACATCTTCGTGATTAATTTTTCCTTTGATAAGGATGTAATGGCCATTTTTGTCTCTTCTGATTAATTATTCTCTGATGCTTATTTTGTCTAATATTAGAATAGCCACTCCTGCTTGTTTCTTGGTACATTTTGCTTGGAATATTTTTTCCATCCTTTCTTTCTAAGGTGGTATCTGTCCTTGAGTGTGAGATGGGTTTCTTGTAGACAGCATAATGAAGGATTTTGTTTCCTAATCTATTCTCCCAGTCTATGTCTTTTGATTGGAGAGTTTAGAACATTATTATTTAAGGTTATTATTGACAGATGTGTGTCATCCATCATGATCCAGTTGGATTCATACCAGAGATGAAGGGATGGCTCATGATAAGTAAATCAATAAATATCATGAAACAGGGAAATGGACTGAAAGACAAAAATCACACGATAATCTCAATTGATGCATAAAAAGCCTTTGACAAGATCCAGCATCCTTTCATGTTTAAAGTTCTAGAGGGGGGGCTGGAGAGATGGCCTAGCGGTTAAGAGCGCCGACCGCTCTTGCAGAGGACCCGGGCTCGATCCCCAGCACCCACATGGTGGCTGAGAACCGTCTGTAACTCCAATTCCAGGAGAACTCCAGTTCCAGGGGAATCCGAGACCCTCTTCTGACCTCCGCGGCATTGCACGACACAGGTGCACAGACCTACACGCAGACAGTACATTCATACACATAAATAAATAAAATTTAAAAAAAAGGAGGTATTATTTAAAAAAAATAAAAAAATAAAAAAAATAAAGTTCTAGAGGGGATAGAACTGAAAAGAACATTCCTCAGCATGATAAAAGAAATATACAGCAACCACTGCCAACATCATGCTAAATGGAGAAAAATTGAAAGTATTTCCCTTTAAGGCTGGAACCCAGCAAGGCTGCTGCTTATCACCACTCCTGTTTGACATAGTGCTTGAAATGTTTGCTAAGACAATAAGATAAGAGAAGGAAATTAAAAATTAAAGGAGTACTAATCAGAAAAGAAGTTAAACTATCCTTTTTGTAGATGATATGATAGTTTACCTAAGGGATGCTAAAAACTCAACTAGAAAACTCCTAGAAATGATTAAGAATTTCAGTAAAGTCGCAGGGTACAAAATTAACTTAGAAAAAACAATAATTTTTCTTTACACCAACAATAAACACGTGGAGAAGGAATATAAGAAGACCTTCCCACTCACAATAGCCTAAAAAATACCTGGGAACAAACCTAAACAAAGATACCAAGGATCTCTACAACAAAAAAATTAAACCACTGAAGATAGAGATTGAAAATGACATCAAAAGATGGAAAGACCACCCATGCTCATGGATTGGAAAAATTAATATAGTAAAAATGTCCATTTTACCCACATTGACATGCAGATTCAATGCAATCCCTATCAAAATCTACATGTGTTACTTCACAGACATGGAAAAAAAATCCTTAAATTCATATGGAAAAACAAAAGAACCTGAATAGCTAAAGTAACCCTGAGTGAAAAGTCCAATATGGGAGGGGTGGTTGCTTTATCAGACATCAAGCTGTATTACAGACCTATAGTCATAAAAACAGCCTGGTACGGGCACAAAAACATACCCGTTGACCAATGGAACAAAATTGAAGATCCAAACTTGAGCTCACACAATTCCAGCCACCTCATATTTGACAAAGGGGAAAAAAACCCTCAATGGAGGAAGGATAGCATCTTCAGCAAATGGTGCTAGCGAAACTGGATCACCATTTGTAGAACAAAATTAACCCCCTACCTCTCACCCTGTACAATAATTAACTTCAAGTGTATCAACGATCTCAATGTGAAACCCCCAAACCTGAAGGTTATAGAAGAAAAAGTTGGCAACCACCTACAAATTATAGGCATAGGAAATACTTTCTAAATCAGATAGCAGCTGAACAGGAAATAAAGTCAACAGTTGACAAATGGGACCTCATCAAACTCAAAAGCTTCTGTACAGTGATGCACATTAAAAAAATAAATTTAAAAAATTAAAAAATTAAAAAAAATTAAAAAATTAAAAAATAAATTTATGTAACTTTCAAAGAATAAAAAATATTAAAAAGCAAACAAATAAGCAAACAAACAAACAAACAAGGAATTGAAGAGAAAACCCACAGAGTGGGAACAAAACTTCACCACTGATACATCTGACAGAGCATTAACGTCCAGAATATATAGACTACTCAAACAACAAAGAAGAAAACAAAAGACTCACTCAAAAGATGGAGTAAAGAGATGAACTTCACCAGTGAAGAATTAAAGATGGCTGAGAAACATCTTAAAAAGTGTTCAACATCATTAAAAATTAAGGGAATGCAAATTAAAACCACTCTAATTTATTATTTCACTCTAATAAGACTGGCCAAGATCAAGAAAACAAAAGACACCAAATGCTGGACAGGTTGTGGGGAAAGGAGAACACTCATCCACTGCTGGTGGGAACATAAACTTGCACAAAATGAGCCTACCACCTGACCCTGCCTTATCCCTGCTGGGTATACACTTACAAGACTCATCCTACTACAAAGATACATGCACATCAATGTTCATTGCAGCTCTCTTCTAACTGTTGAAGGACATAATGTCGAACTGAGAGGAATGACACCCTCCAAGACTTGTCAGATTCGAATCTACAGTTCCTAACAGGCACATCATTGGTGAAATTTAAAACTGACCACCTGATCAACGACATTAAAACAAAGAGGCTTAAACTGTCAATGGTTTTACTTAAAATTGTTCCTACTTCATAATGGGAGAATGTGATAGGTCTGTTTTATTGTTAGGAGGCTTACATGAAGAGTGGAGAATGGGCAGGATGCCATGGTTTAAAAGGGTGGTCCCCAGTGACTGGAGAGATGGCCTAGCGGTTAAGAGCGCCGACCGTTCTTACAGAGGACCTGGGTTCGATCCCCAGCACCCACATGGCGGCCGAGAACCGTCTGAAACTCCAATTCCAGGAGAACTCCAGTTCCAGGGGAATCCGAGACCCTCTTCTGACCTCCGCGGCATTGCACGACACGGGTGCGCAGACTTGCATGCAGACAGTACATTCATACACATACAGAAATAAATAAAATTAATTAAAAAAAATTAAAAAAAAAAAATAAAAGGGTGGTCCCCTTCCAAAATTTATATTCAAGCTTAAGCAATGATGCAAAATTATTATAATTGTGTCATTTACAAATATCTGACGCTCAGTGATCTTTTTTCAGTAGGAACTTTATAAATGTCTTGGAACACGAATTTTGACATTTTAAAAATATTTTATTATTATTTACTTTTTGTACATTTTTATTTAATTTTGGGGCATTTCATCCAAAATATCTTTTTTTTCTTTTTAAAATAAATACATTGATGAATTGTGTATATCATTCATTATCTTTCAGTCCAATTTAGACACATTCCTCTCTCCCTGCCCCATCCCACCCCTGTTCATGTCTTCTGCCATACATGTCTTGCATCTTTCTTTTAGTCTTTACAAAGTTTTTCTCTTCAGAGGCTTATTTCCACTTCAGGGCAGAGTTTAACTGTATCATTCAGTTCTTTAACCCAGGTTTTATGTTGTGGTTTTTTCGTCCCCTTTATATTGCTACAACATATGCCTATATAATCATCACATATGTATCAAAATTATGACTTCTGAGAATAAACTCTAACTATAATTAATTCCAAAATATGTTTAGGAATTCATATTTCCCACATTAATTTTATATTAATCTAAAACATGAGTACATACCTTCCACATATATACAGTAATTACAGAGTCTGAAAATAAGTGGTAGGTCGATTCTAGAGAAGGAAATAATGATGACTAAAGAAAACCTGTGCAGCAAAAGAAGATGTGGGCTAAAAAAAAAAAAAAATGCATCAATGAGAAGGCAAAAGAGTTATAACAAAGTCTAGTAAAAATGACTTGAAAAGGAAAAGGAAGTACCATCAATGGGATGATGAGGAAATTCTTCCTGGAGGAACTGTTTTAAAATTAATCAACACAAAAGTGTATATTAAAGCAGCAGGAACAAATTGGTTAACCCAAGGAAATTGTGTTGATTAAAAATATAGGAATGATTAGATAATTAACTTTAACCTTACTCTGTCCATTAGATTAATCATTAATCATACTGCAGTTTTACAATTAAGATTAAATATGGTTTCTAGAGATTGCCTAGCGGTTAAGAGCGCCGACCGCTCTTGCAGAGGACCCGGGTTCGATCCCCAGCACCCACATGGTGGCCGAGAGCCGTCTGAAGCTCCAGTTCCAGGAGGGCTCCAGCTCCAGGGGAATCTGAGACCCTCTTCTGACCTCCGCGGCATTGCATGACACGGGTGCACAGACTTGCATGCAGACAGTACATTCATACACATACAGAAATAAATAATAATAATAAAAAAAAACAGTGTGTCAGCCGGGTGTGGTGGTGCACGTCTTTAATCCCAGCACTTGGGAAGCAGAGGCAGGCAGATCTCTGTGAGTTCGAGACCATCCTGGTGTACATAGTGAGTTCCAGGATAGCTGGGGCTACAGGGAGACCCTGTCTCAAAAAAGACCCCCAAAAAATCAATGTATCAATATAGCTATCCACATTTATATGTTCAAAAGCTACCTATGGTCACGGACTTCTCTAGTGGGAAGCACCCATTAAGGAGCAATTCTTTAATCAGAAAATGTTCTAGAATTTCCTCAACTGATCTGATTTCTGGGTGAAGTAAAAGGACAAGGGACATTATTAAGAAAATAGATAGCTAGGAAAAATAAAATAGAAAAATAGGAGTTCATGAAGTAAAAGAAAATATATTATCACAGGTAGAATGACCAATCCTCGTGTTCCCTTTATCAAGGGCAAACCATTTAGAATCTCTCAAATAATTCCACCAACTGTAGACAAAGATTGAATCACTTGTAGCCTACAGGGGAAATTCTCATTCATACCATCCTAACTTCCAAATAGCATTAAAAAAAGTTCACCTTAGGAACAAGCAGAAATTTCCTTTCTACAGTTTAGGAATATTAATGCATTAGAGTCCAAATAGCTCATTTTTATTATTTAAAATGTTTGTTGATAGGAGGTAGTTTCTAGAAATATTAAAGTACATTACACTCACTTATATTTTAAGGTAAGACTCATTTAACTTAAAAACATCTTTAAAATGCTTTATTTGCCTATTGTACATAATTGCTTTGATAATGGAAAATTTTTATTGTTTCTCTCATTTTTGTACTATTTTTCCACAGAGATTGTCACATTTATTTTTAATATGTAATATGTGTTTACTTTAATATTTATATTCAGCAGGCGGATCTTTGTGAGTTCAAGGACAGCCTGGTCTAAGAGTGGGTTCTAGGACAGCTGGGGCTACAGGGAGACCCTGTCTCGAAAGTACCAAAAAAAAAAAAAAAGAGATGAATATTTATATTCAGCTGTACAATACTTTCAGAGATTCTTTAGAATGCCAAATTCCTCTGACATTTAACAAAATTCTTGATTTGATTCTCCATGTATTTTCATAATGTTTTGAAGAACCTCTTTTTAGAAAAATATGTTCACAGTGATAAAATGAATAATTTTCATGAATGAACTTAATATACAGAAATGAAAATTATTTAGAGGACAAAAAGCAAATAAGCAAATCATATTAGTAACATATTCACACATTAAAAGTAAAAACAGAATTCAAATTTATGCCTATAAAACCAGCTAATAGATGCACATAAAGAAATATATTTAAAATTACCATAAATTGAGATTTGAGTAATAACAGATTCCACAAGTAGAATAACAGAAGTTTTGAAGAAAAATTGGAATTATATTTGTCAGAATAATTTTGGGAAAATAAGACAAAATTATAATCCAATTTATAGTAATATATGAATCATTAAAATGTTGAAACATTATAATCAATACAAGCATAAAAATTAATCATATATACTAATTTATAGAAAATCTTTAGAGCATAATAAATTGCAAACAGAAATGTGCATAATCAACTGCATTGACTTAATTTTTTAAATGCTGTTTCACTAGAGATATAGATTAACATTAAGGGTAATTTATTTATGTATAAATCCTAATGGGGTAATTAGAATATTCTCGCTAAATATATGAGTTTTATGATAAAATAAAACCATAAAATGTAATAATCAAAACATTTCTAGTAACCGAAACTTCACTATTTTTCCTAAGTGAGTTTCCCTATATTGACATAATAGGTAGAAAAAAAAATTGTGCCCAACTGTGAGAAATTCCTTAAAACAGGCATTTCCAGTTGTGTTTGGTTTGGTTTGGTTTGCTTTAGCTTTTGGCAGTGCTGAGAAGCACATCCATTATCTTATTCATGCTAAACAATAATCCTACCACTGCTTTACCCCCTTATCCCCAGAAATTTTCTTTATAGTTTGTTGTGCAAAATTTAGCAACACTCAAAGTCACTTTGGAATGAATCTAACATACAAATATTTGCAAAATTAACTCTGGAAGATTGCTGCGAATTACCAATGTAATTTCCAAACCCTGGAGATTGAGGCAGGATGACCAGCGCAAATGAATGAATGAATGAATGAATGAATAGAAACATTTCAGATAATATCTTGTCATTGTTCATATTGGAATAACCTTATCTAAAGTAATTTCTGGTGTGATATGAAGCTTGAGTGTATCTTTATATTGCCCTGTAGCGATAACAGGATTTAAACATGCTCAAAGCTTCCTATCATCTTTTATACGTGCAGGCCATAAATGTGTCATTTGTACCATTATGTTAATAAACTGTAATAAGAAAGCAATGGTATAAAGTAACACTGTACTTAAACCAATGGATAGTGTAATACTTAGCACCTGCTATTATCTTTATTATTTTTCCAGTGTATTACTTGGAAATGAAGGATATGATGTAAACATAAATAATAGTTAACTAATAATTTTACATATTTTAATATGGCTTTGTGTTGCCTAATTTTAGCAACAAAATATTTATATATAGTCAAATATATGCATTTTTTTTGTAAGACAAGTTTATAAAATACCAGTTAAGAGCTAAAAGCTTACAGAAGAAGGAAATGTTACTTTGAGTATTACAAAACTATTCACTTGACAAAACTATTCAAATACTTAAGTATAAGCATATTTAATACACTATTTCTTTCTGGCAGAGTCTTATGTTTTAGTTGAGAAGTAAATAAATGAAATTTTGAGATAGCGTTGTTCTCAGACTGATATTTGACACATAGTAAAGAAAATGATTGAGCTTCTCTTGGCTATCCTTTCCAATGACCTGCTCATTGTGATTTAAAATTCATGAAGCAACACAAAAATATTGTACAGAAAATGGAAATCTAAATTCTCAAAGGCAAAAGAAGCAGGTTGTTGATGAGGATATTTGTAAGTCAAATTTCAATGTTTTCTTATAACCATAGCCAATCTTCTTTTCCGTGCTTAATTAAATCAATTATGGTTTTTGTATTCATTATAAAACAACACATATGCATGATACAAAACACTTTTAATACCTAATACTTATATACTCTCATGTTAAATTTATTAAAGAGAAAATGATGATTTTCAACATTCACGATGATAATTCTTCATTTCCTGCATTCATATATTTGGACATTTACTCACCTAGAATTTTTATGAAATATCAGTATTAATTTCCGAATTAATCACTCATTCTTCTTCAGGGTCTTGGAGAATTTCCAGTCCTTAAGCTCTATCATTTCTTATATAGATGCCTTGTGGAAGAAGACAATTATCTTGACAATTTCTTGAATATTTTGAATTTTATAATTTATTGCTATCATAATCTTCACAATGCTTAAGGACATTCAACATGTATTACCATCAAAATGATGGAAAGCATTTAAGAAGATATCAATGAAACTAACTCATGCTGAGCATACATTATTTGTTATTAAAATGTTTTGTTTGAGTAAGAGTGTGCAAATAAGTATAGAAAAAGGGAAAGACGCTGGGCAGTATACAGTGTCACAAATGCTAAAAAAGCTTATAGTTTTTCTAAGTTTTCAAACTTATCACAAAGATATTTCCTAATTAAGTTTATTTATCAAATATTTTAGACCACTTGTGCACAAAGTCTGTATTATTATAAGAATTTATGTAACATACATGCTTAAATGAACATTTATTTTTTGCAATGGTGTTTAAGTTGGCCTTTGGTTTCCCTTCAATTAGTGTGGAAAAACACTCTAACCAATACCAACTTGTGGAAGAAACGTTTTATTTAGTTTACATCTCCTAGGTCACAATTCATCACTTAGGGAGCCCAAGGTAGGAACTCAGGGCATGAACTTAGATGTAGGAGCTGAAGCACAGGCCATGGTAGAATGCTGCTTAATTGCTTGCTCCGCTGGCTGATGCTTAGCCTGCTATCTCTCACAATACAAGAACACCTGCAGGGGCTGCACCCACCCACAGTGGGCTGGGCCCTCTTACATTGCTCAAAAATCCAGGCAATACTCCACAGAGGTGGCCACAGTCTAGTCCAATGGAGACTATTCCACAATAGAGGCTCTCTCAACCCAGATATGTAAATGAACACTAAAGCTATCTAGCAGAAGTTGTATACAAAGTTCTTATTGCCTTCCTTTACTAGCATTCAAACTTTTAAAAAAATATTTTCGCTTAGTCAAGCATGGTGGCATATGACTTTAGTTCCAGCATTCAGGAAGCAGAGGCAGGTGAATCTCTGAGATTGTGGCCAGTCTAGTCTACATAGGTACTTCCATGCTTGTTGAAACAGGATACTCAAAAAAGAACTCACAAATCACAACAAAATACAACAAAAACATCAACCACAATGATCAAGTAGGTTTTATTGAACTGATGCAGATATTTTTCCACATACATATTCAATGAATATAATAAAATATATAAATAGCTGTACATACAAAAAATCCCTGCAGTCATCTCAATAGACACAACAAAGGTCTTTGAAAAACCCAATATGCATTCCTCATAACATTCTTAAAAGAAATTAGACTATAGGGAGCATACTTCAACATAGTTAATCTATGTACAACCACCATATAGACATTGTTCTAAATGGAGAAAAATTTGAAACATTCCCTTTAAAATCAGTAAAAAGACAAGGCTGTCTGCTATCTCCACTCCTTTTCAATATATTGCTTAAAATTATAGAGCAATAAGACAAGAGAATAAGTGATCAAAGTATCATTATTTGTAGATAATAAGATATTATACATAGGGGATCCCCCAAATTCCATCAGAAATGACAAATTACCAAATCAATTTACAATAATCAGTAGCATTTGCATACACAAAAAAAGAAAAATTAAGAGTTAAGAGAAACACTTTCATTCTAAATAGCCCCCAAAAATAAAAGTAAAATAACTAGAGATAATCTAACCAAAGTCTCTAGAAACCACTTCAATTAAAACTTTAAATCTTTGAAGAAAGATAATGAGCTAGACACAAAGAGATGAAAAGATCTTTCATGCTCCTGGATTAGTATAATTAATACAATGAAAATGAAGGTCCTACCAAAAGCAATTCACAAATTCAGTGCAATCACAATCAATGTACATTGACATTGTTCAGAGTTAGAAAGATCCATCCTAGAATGGATATGGAAACACACACACAAAAAACCCCAAATAACCAAAGAAATTCTGAGTAATCAACAGCTGTCTAATTATAATTAAGATGTACTCCCTGGGAGGGAACTTATGTTTATTACTGTAAACATAGCCAAATACACAAATCTCCAGAGGTCATATATCCTAAAAATATCTGCTTTTGCCACATCCCTAGAATAACATAATTACTTATTTTATTCTAAATATGCAAATGTACCTCTCACCACTCATTAAAGAAGCTTCTTTTTGCAACAAATAAAGACTAAGAGTTATAGAACTGGTCAAATGAAGAGCTCGGTTATCTGTGCAATACTTCACTCTAAGTGAAATATTTCCCCTTCAGGGTCCTCATCCCTTAGTAGAGGGGATATTTCAAACCAAACCTTTGCCCACAAAATCTAAGCAATCATTCTGGAAGAGGAGGTAGAAAAATTTTAACAGCTAGAGTTGGTGGATGCCCACGAGGAAATAGTTTTCCATAGAGGTGGCCAGTTAGACATATGCACTCACATCAATGCTGGCAGCATGCACACATACCATGCAAGCTCAAACCAGGCAAAAATCTCAGTATAGACATGGGGAAGTGGATAAGAAATCCCAAACCAACCTAAGGAACTTTTGGCAACTGGTGATTGCCAGGAGGGGAGACAACAGTCTCTTACAGGAATGAAACTCTTGGTAGGTTGACAAGGATCCCATGGATGGACCCACACTAAGTGACATTTGGAGACACTTAACAAACTGTATAATCTATATATAGAGAGCATATTGTATACTGGAAATATGCAGCAGTATAGTGAATTACACTGGGCCCTTAGCGGGAAAGGAGAATGTGGAACAGTATGTAAATACCATAAAATTATGTTGTAAGAAAATTGCAATAATTTAATGATTAAAAAATACATACATACATGGCTGAGCAGCATAGCACATGCCTTTAATCCCAGAATCTGGAAGGCAGTGGCAGATGGAACTCTTTGAGATCTAGTCCATCTTTGTCTACATAGTTAGTTCCAGGCCTAATGGGGCTACTGGAAGACCCTGTCTCAAATAACCAAAACCAAAACCAAACAAAGCGAAGAACACATATATTACAATACAATTTTTTTGTACACATAGCTACCTCCATTTGGCAAATATCATAAAGAGAAGGAAAAACATCAATATCCAAGCCAAGCTGATAATTGAAGTTTGATTAAGGGAATGTAAATCACAACATTAAAAATAAGAATCACTTCATTTAAACAGTTTTTCATAACATGTTTTGTTTCTGGGCTGATATTTGTCATCATTTAAAAAATCATAACAAACATTTTAAGACACTAAAATTCTGGGCACACACTTTCTTGTACTCTCAAAATTAAATTTATAGTATTTGAATATATAACTAAAATATGTTGTGTCAGCAAACAAGATAATTTGAAGATATGAAATAAAATCAAATGCAACATTATTGTCAGATAAGTTGGATGGTACAGAGGAAACACAAAATGAGGTAGAAAGGGCAAGTGGATACATTTATTTAGTTATGAATTGACTCTCAGCCTACAAATTAGAATATCAGCAAATCTAAAAAGGATCAGAATTCTGGGCAGCAGTATAGAAAGTTATTAAAATCACTGCACAGATGGCTATTTATGTATACAAGTTGTAGGTTGCTTGCCTAGCAAGAGCAAGACCTTAGTTTCAATCCAAAGTACTACATTTAAAATGAAAAAAACATAAAATCTTAGTTCGTTTTAATATCAAATACTTAATGAGTATGTTGAATAATTCATTGTGAGAAATATTAAAACTTCAAAAACTTGAGAAGTTCTTTCTTCTTTTTAATGTAAGTTTTGTTTGTTGATATGCTCTCAGAGATGGCATCTAAATTTTGTAAAATAAGAAATTCAATTATGTGATAATATATATATATATATATATATATATATATATATTCCATGATTTATGGTTTGTAAAAATATATAGTTAATGTATTCAACATATAATTAAACCTTCAATAATTAATAATATCTGAATGAAGTTATATTTTAAATAAGTTAAATTTAAATGCATATAATAATGTCTTTCATTTTGTTAACAAGTGATTCAATCATAAGTCTCTTTGTTTGGTTGTAAAGACATTAAAAAATCTTTGCTGTATGTGCTAGAGTATTCCCATGTACAACAGAAATGCTGAACAAAATATAATTCACTCTCATACAAAATAGTATATGTTTCAGTGAGGGAATGTGGAGTGGGCATTCAAGGATTGTAGTAGGTTGTTCTCTTGTCCTTACTTGAACTATTTCTTCACTTGTGCTGGTTTCCAATTGGTCCTATGATGTTTGTGTGTGTCCCTTACTGTACATCTTTGTCCAACAAAAGTAATTATTTTTATGGCCTTAATTTATTGCACATCTCTTGACATTGGCAAAGAAGAAAATTATTTTTCCATGAGTTCACAGCAAGTTTCCTCCCACTGTGTCATAACAAGACCTATCCCAAATTGAAAGCAACCTTAAAGAAAACCAAGTAGGATGACCAGGCTCCATGGGATGGAGCTGAGCAAAGATTGTCTTTGAAAAACAAATTAAGAAAGCAATACACGGGACGAAATGAGGGAAGGTGTGGTGTTGTGGGTGCATCTGAGAGTAGAAGTGAGAAAGTGTCTGATTATGACCAAAATATATAGTATAATATTTTTGATCAATAAAAGTACATTTTTTTAAAAGCACTGGCAACCAAAGTTCAAATACAACTGATTTTTTAATTTTTTTTTTTTTTTAATGTGTGTGAATGTACTGTCTGCATGCAGGTCTGTGCACCTCTGTCATGCAATGCTCCAGAGGTCAGAAGAGGGCATCGGATTCCCCTGGAACTGGAGTCAAAGACAGTTCTCAGCAGCCATGTGGGTACCGGGGATTGGGCCTGGGTCCTCTGCAAGAGCAGTCAGCAGTCTTAACCACTAGGCCATCTCTGCAGCCCAATTACAACACAATTTTATTCAAAGTTTTTTTTTTTTTTTTTTTTTTTTTTTTTTATGAGTGATACATTTTGGCTAAGTTGTAACAACTATCACTTGTCTTAATGGAAGAATAGCATTCTATTTTCTGTTTTACTTATGCATGTAGATATTAGTTAATGATAAGTTGGTGATCATTTCTTACTTGGGATAAAAATAACATTATTTGTAAGATTACCCACCTGTTAAAATTTTACCATATGATTGCCATTGTTGGACTATGCCAGGCTGTATCACGGAGATCAGTACAGGAAGGTCAAGACAGAATGTTGTGCTTACTGGACCTCATTTGGTGACATGGGAAGGGAAAACCCCAGTGGTGGAGCACAAGGGAGGTCTGATGGTGTTTGGGCTTGCCAAGGAGGAGCTTCAAATATGACATCATTTAGCCTAATTAAAGAAAAAAAATAAGCTGAAGATTCTTAAAACCCTATGTTGGCATGCATGATATATATATATATATATATAATATATACTATATATAATTGGAGTGATGCAAATTGGAAGGAATAACAAAAAAAACAAAACGACTGGTGGTCAAAGAAACCTGAATGAAAATGGTGAACTTCTGCTGAGACGTAAACTTCTGTTCGAAAATTTTAAAAGAGACTGAGAAAAAGTATAAAAAAAATGTTTGGCAGAACGCATGAACTCTGTGAGGGTTGGGTGGGCAAGGAGGGGGCATGGGTCTAGATTTGATTGGAAATTTTGTATGAAATGCACAGTTTCAACAAAAAATAAAAATAAATATTGTCATAATTATGTTATTTTATGTACATGAGTGTATTTCCTTCATGTATATAAGTGGACCAGTGTTCTACAAGGACACAAATGTCAGAAGAGAGTTTTGAATCCCCTGGAACTGGAGCTATAAATGGTTGTTAGTTGCCATGTGGGCTCTGGGAATCAAACCCCAGTCCTCTACGAAATGAGCTAGTGTGCTTAACTGGTGAGCCATTTCTCTACCTATGTTAATGTTATTTTTAATTATTATTACTTATAGCCACGCACATTGGGCTGGTCCTGTGCAGGGAGCAAGCCCGCCACTCTGCAGGCAAGTAAAAACTTAGGGCATGACCCACGGGTGCAGGACAATTGTTGTGTGAGTGTGGCAGAGGGCCTAGATCTGACTCCTAATACCCGACCAGAGCATGCGTCTGCCCGGCTGGTGGCCCCGCCCCCACCGGTAAAGGCGGTAAGCTCGTCCTGAGTTTGGGGTCAGGCATATCATCATTGGCTGGTCCTGCGCAGGGAGAGCAGCCTGCCACCACTGCAGGGCAGGTACCAGGGTGCGGGCTAAGTCAGGATAACCCCCCCCCCCCCGCAAGAGGATTAAGAGAAACATCCAGAACAGGAAGGAAGAGACTTCCAGTATCCATATAAATAAACAAAAGTAAAACCTAGACAAGAAGCAAATCAAAAAGTAGGAGGAGAAACAAGGAGGAGAAGAAGGAAGGAAAAGAAAAAGAAAAAAAAAAAAAAGCATTGGAAAGAGGCACGCAAATAAAACAAGCTTTCAGCCTTCAACACAATGGAAATGACATTTGGGATTTGATCATCACAAAAGGGAAACCCACATGCCAAGGGAGACGAAGAAGAGAAGACATGGGAAAGGTGCAGGATAACTCCGCACCAGCTCTACCAAACCTGGTAGGAGCAACCACAATCGGTTCCCCCTGGAGGTGACCACAGAAACAGACCTTAGAGGAACTAATTGCAGACCTATGCAGAGAAATTAAAGAACATAAAGAAGAATTCAGAGAAGTAAAGGAGAGAATGAAAAACTCAAAAAAGGACCTAGAGGTACAATGACAAACTAAAGGAAGAACTCAGAGAAGTAAAGAGAAAGAGAACGAAAACTCAAAAAGGACCTAGAAGGATACAATGACAAACTAAAGAAGAATTCAGAGAAGTAGAAGAGAGAATGAAAAACTTCAAAAAGGACCTAGAGGAAAACAATAAAACATTGAAGGAAGAGATTGACAAACTCCAAAAAGAACGAGAGAGAGAAAAAAAACACTTTAAGGAAGTAGAAACACTGAAAAGGAGCCAACCAAAAAATAAGGAGCACCAAGAAGAGATTGAGAACTCAAAAAAAAAAAAAAAAAAAAAAAAAATCACAGGATGAATGAAAAGGAAATAGAACACTTGAACCACCAGCGAAGAAAAGGAAAGGAAAAAGCCTAGAAATAGAATGGTGGAAGCAGAACAAAGAATATCAGATCTGGAAGATAATACAGAGCAACTAAAAACTCAAATAAAGATTATGAAAATGTAAAAATACACAAACTGGAACAACCAGGAAACAATGGACACTATGAAAGATCAAAACCTCCACATCAAGGAATAGAGGAAGGAGAAGAATCTCAAGAGAATAGTATTGACAGATCTTCAACAGAATAGTGGATAATAGGATGAAAAATCCTCACCCATATCTCAGGTTAGATTCAATCCCTACTTCAAATTACAGTAAGAGACACACTAAGGATACTTCCGAAGACAAGAGTCGGCAAGAATAAGACCATTCACCATGACCATAGATCATGATCAGGTTACAATGCTAAGATTGCGCTATATCATCTATGTCGAGAATAACATTCTGAAGTGCCACAAAAGAAAAACAAGCCACATACAAAGGAAAAACCATACTTAGTGAGGGAATGTTGTCTTTATATATTGACGTTATACTATGGATGTTAATTGCAGATTACAAGTGGAACTCTATTCTGGCTGGTAGCCAGCAGTGTTTCGACAGCATCCATGGAGGTCAGAAAGCAAACAATGGAGCAAAGCTATAGTTCGCCGCAGATGTTAAAGGTCGATATGGATGGCCTCAGAACCCATTGAATGACTGTCTACCACAGCAAATTGTCAAGTCAGATTGTATTTGCATGATGAGAGAGTTAAGATCAAATTTAAGAATTAAAGCAATTGATGAAGTACGTTCTATGATAATCATGTTGGTTCACCAAGCTCAACACCATTCACGAGGAAGGCTTTGACACTTTAGCAATTCTCAAGAAACAGGCCACAGAGCAAGCCAGCAACTAATACTCTAGAAGCAGGATTTAGGAAAAGAATCATCTAATATTAGATAACTATTAACTCTGCAGGAGTAAGATCATCCAGAGTCATAAAGATAGTCACGCTGGTTTTTTAATATAGCAGTATGAAAAGGCTACAATCAACATCATTTCACAATTGATAACCCTTATCGGATATTCAGTGGGGTTTCTGAATCTCCCCCGAATCTAAAAGGCATAGACTGGGTGAATGGAATAGGAAACTTAGAATTCACATCCGATATAATTAGTTGATTCTTGCAGAACCACACTGTGCATATATCTCTATTAGAGACAGAGTTTGGCACAGTCATACTTATATGGTGAGTAGGGTACGGAAGAAAGCATTCCAATACATAATGGTCCAAAGAGAACAGCAAAGTGTGTTCTGACTATTCTAGATTCTAGACAATTCAAGTTAGAGAAATCTTTCCATAGCCAAAGAAATCAAAGGGATCAAATGCAGATGCAATTAATATGATTTTTTCATGTAAAGAACAATTATCGATGTATGAGAAGACTTCTCACAGATACATGCCATAGATATAGACACCGAAAAATGCAAGATGCCATTAGATATCCTAGATATGATATTGGTAAAGAGGTGACTCTTCAGGATTTTAACAACGCACTCATGCAACTGAATATACCCCAGTCACACATGATATAGTCGGGGAATTTTCAAGATACTCCCATCTTAAGTCCCTTCAGTCTACGGTCCACAGGTACTGGAGAATGATATTATCAGAGAATCATCTGAACTGAATGATCAATACACCAACTGGATCTCACAATAAGTCACATCACTTATCAGAATATTCCAACCCCAAACACCAGGGAATTACACTTTTCTTACTCCAGCACACCCATGGAATCTTTCTCCAAAATAAGATTCATAATACTGGGGAATTCATCGGGAAAAACTCAAAACATACAAAAAGATTGAAATATTTCATGCATTTTTTTCAGACCATAGTGCAATAAAAATCAACACCAANCCGCCTCTGCTGCAGGCAGGTAAAAAACTTAGGGCAGTGACCCACGGGTGCAGGACAATTGTTTGTTGAGTGGTGGCAGAGGGCCTAGATCTGACTCCTAGATCCCGCACAGAGCAGTGCGTCTGCCCGGCTGGGTGGCCCCGCCCCCGAGTCCAAAGGGAGGAGCTCGTCCTGAGTTTGGGGTCAGGCATAGTCCATATGGCTGGTCCTGCGCAGGGAGAGCAGCCTGCCACCACTGCAGGGAGGTACCAGGGTGCGGGCTAAGTCAGGATAAAACCCCCCCACCCCCCCCCCCCCCCCCCGCAGAGGATTAAGAGAACATACCAGAACAGGAAGGAAGAGACTTCCAGTATCCAATAAAAAACAAAAAGTAAAACCTAGACAAGGTAACACTCCATAAACAAGGAGGAGAGAAGGAAGGGAAAGAAAGAAAAAGAACAAAAAAAAAAAAAAAAAAAGCATTGGAAAGAGGCAGCAAATAAAACAAGCTTTCAGCCTTCAACAAACTGGAAAGACATTTGGGATTTGAATCACAAAAGGGAAACCCACATGCCAGGGAGAAGAAGAAGAGAGACATGGGAAAGGTGCAGGATAACTCCCACAAGCTCTACCAAACCTGGTAGGAGACAACCACAATCGGTTCCCCCTGGAGGTGACCACAGAAACAGACCTTAGAGAATAATTGCAGACCTATGCAGAGAAATTAAAGAACATAAAGAAAGAATTCAGAGAAGTAAAGAGGAGAATGAAAAAACTCAAAAAAGGACCTAGAGTTACAATGACAAACTAAAGGAGAACTCAGAGAGTAAAGAGAGGAACGAACAAAACTCAAAAAGGACCTAGAAGGATACAATGACAAACTAAAGAAGAATTCAGAGAAGTAAAGATGAGAGAATGAAAAACTCAAAAAGGACCTAGAGGAAAACAATACAAACTTGGAATAAGGAAGAGATTGACAAACTCCAAAAAGAACGAGAGAGAAAAAAAACAAAACCTTTAAGGAAGTAGAAACACTGAAAAGGAGGCCCCAACAACGAATAAGGAGCACCAAGAAGAGATTGAGAAACTCCTAAAGGAAATGGTATTCAAAAAATCACAGGATGAATGAAAAGGAAATAGAACACTTAACCAGCCAGGAAGAAAAGGAAAGGAAAAAGCCTCAGAAATGAATGGTGGAAGCAGAACAAAGAATATCAGATCTGGAAGATAATACAGAGCAACTAAAAACTCAAATAAATAAAGATTATGAAAATGTAAAAATACACAAACTGGATACAACCAGGAAATATGGGACACTATGAAAGATCAAAACCTCCACATCAAGGAATAGAGGAAGGAGAAGAATCTCAAGAGAATAGTATTGACCAGGCATCTTCAACAGAATAATTAGATGAAAACTTCCCACAAATAAAAGTAGACAAACCCATTCAAATACAAGAAGCACACAGGACTCCAAATAGACAGATCAAGGAATTCAAAGAAATGTACGTTTACACGAATCTTCCTACTGATCCACTAATGCTCCTCGCTATCGCGCTCATAATCGCTCACTCATGTTACAACAATCAAACTGCTAGATGCCCAAAACAAAGTAAAAATCTGAAGGCCACAAAGAAAAAAACAAGTCACAACAAGGGAACAGCCATCAGAATTACAACTGACTTCTCGCCACAAACCATGAAGAGCAAAAAGAACATGGGAGCAAAGCATTCCCAGTGTTAGAAGGATAATGATGCCAACCAGAAATACTTACATACCGAGCAAAACATGTTCAATTACAGTTGAAAAGGAGAGAGAAAAATCTTCCAAGAAAAAAAAGATTAGAATACAGTCGCCGGAAAACCAACTCTCAGAAAATGCTGAACAATTCAACTACCCCGAGCGAGCGCAACTTCCTCACGCCCTGGAAAACTCCCTCAAACATACTACCATAGGCGTATATCAGCGTCTACAAGTCCAACTGGATCTAATCGGTGAACGGAAACAACATACACCTCTTTCAACTTACTAAGCCTTAATATTCATGGGCTGACTCCCCAATCAAAGGCTAGACCTGGGGGAATGGATCAGGAAACCAAAATCCTCTCCATATGCTGTCTCAAAAGCCCACCTCAATTTCAAGGCAGGCAAATTTAAGTGAAGGGACGGAAGAAGACTCCAAGAAAATGGTAACAAAAGAAAGCAGGTTTCGCGAATCTAATATCAGAAACATAACTTCAAAACAAAAGAAATTCAAAGTGGACAACAGGCAATTATTCTCATTAAAGGAACAATCTAAGATGTAAATCTTCACAATCTGAATATATAATCACCAAATGCCCAGTCTCCAAACTTTGTAAAGAGACCTTCAGGATTTCAAGCCTCTGATTACACCCCAGCCCACTAAATAGGGGACTTCATCCCCACTAAGTCCGTCAGACAGGGTCAACAGGACAAAGGATAAAACAGAGAGACATCTGAACTGAATGATACAAATACACCCAATTGGACTCTCACAGATCTATCGAATATTCCACCCCAAAAAACACAGGAATACACTTTCTACTCAGCACCCCATTGGACTTTCTCCAAAATAGACCATTATACGGGACACAGGGAAAAACTCAACAAATACAAAAGATTGAAATGACATTCTTTCAGGACCCTAGTGCAAAAAAACCTCAGACACCACAGCCAAATAAAAAACGCTCACCTACGAAACACATGGAGACTGAACAAAACTCTTCTAATATATGAATGTGTCAAGGAAAGCACAAGAAAGGAAAGAAATAAAAACATTCCTGGACACTGAAGACACTGATAATAATGCAGCAAAACCCTATGGGATACTTTAAAAGCAGTCCTAAGAGGAAAATTTTTATGCTGTAAGTGCCACATTAAAAAAACAGAAAGCAAAGTATAATGATTTACACTGCAGCTAAAAGTCTTGAGAGGACAACAACCAAATGAACCTAAACGGAGCAGACAAGAAGAAAAGAAACAAAAAAATCAGAGCAAGACATATAAATAAAACAAGAAAGAAAAACCATAAAAAAAAAAAAAAGCAAGAATGAATAAAATTGTGGAAAAAAAAAAAAAACAACAAGATAGACAGACCTCTAGCCTATTTAAACCAAAAGAAAGAAGGATACAACTCCAAATCAATAGAATGATGTGATGAAAGGGGAAATATCACAACAGATAATGAAAAGATCCAGACATAATCTTTTGGGATTACTTTCAAAAACCTATACTCTACTATTGTTTGAAAATCTAGAAGAATTGGGAGATATCTGAAAATCTTGGGGAATCAACCAAAGCCAACCAAGAAGAGAGCTCAGGCACTTAAACACACCAAATAATATGTGAAGAAATTGTAAGAGTAACCTAGCAGCCTACCAACAGAAAAATGCCCTGGCCCAATGGTTTCACAGCAATCTATAAAATATTTCAAAAAGACATTACAACCATTAATACTAACAATTTTTAGAAGGATACAAAGCAGAATTCTCAGGAAAAAAAAAAATTCCTTCTATGAAGCCAGCAATCACTCATCAATACCAAAACCAGGCAAAGATGCAACATAAAAAGGAGAACATATAGACCCATCTCTCTAATGAACACAGATGCAAAAATTCTAAAAATAGGGACGCGCAAATCTCATACAGACCCCCATCAAGAAAGATCATCCACCATGACAAAGTTGGATTTATACCAGACGATGCAAGGATGGTTCAACATATGATAAAATCAATAATACATCAAGATATACATGGGACTGAAAGACGAAAACCCACACCATCATCTAATTTGATGTGGAAAAAGCCTTTGACAAAATCCAGCAATCCGTCATATGTTAACAGCTCCTAGAAGGGAATGGGATTGGAGTGATCATACCTTAATGTAATCAACGCCATATACAGGAAACCCAAGCCATAATCATCCTAAATGGGGGAAAACAACAGAAGCTTTCCCCTTAAAGGGTAGGCTCATGCAAGGCTGTCCCCTGTCCACTCCTTTTCAACATAGTCTTGAATCCCTTGTAGGGCAATAAGGCAAGAAAAGGAATTAAAGCAGTTTCTGAATAGGAAAAGAGGAAGTCAAGCTATCCCTGTTGTGCTGATGATATGATTGTCTACTTAAGGGATGCTAAGAACTCCACCAGAAACTGTCCCGACAACGATGATTAGGAGCTTCAGTAAGGTGGCAGGATTCAAATAAACTTACAAAATCATTAGCCTTTCTCTACACCAATAAGTAGGCAGATCTGAAGCAAGGAATACAAGGAGAGCCTTCCCACCTCACAATAGCCTCAAAACAATAAATTACCTAGGAAGCAAACCAACAAAGACACCAAAGACCTCTACAACAAAAATTTTAAAACCTCTGAAGAAGGAATTGAAGAACATCAGGAGAGGACAAACCTCCATGCTCCTGGGATTGGAAAAATAATATAGTAAAAATGCCTTCAAACTTGTATCAGATTTAAGCCAATTCCAATCAAAATCCCCAAGAGCTTCCTCACAGGTTTGGAAAAAAGAAATCCTCAATTTCATTTGGAAAAAACAAAAGACCACCGAATAGCCAAGCAACCCTGAGCAAAAAGAACACTACAGGGAGGGATCGCTCTACCAGAACATCAACACTATACTACAGACAGGCTATCGTCATTAAAAACAAGCTGTGGTCAAATGGCACAAAAACAGACCAGTTGGACCAGTGGAACAAATTGAAGATCCAAACCTGAGCCAATACAATTTCAGCCATCTCATATTTGATAAGGAGGCCAAGAAACACATTGGAGGAAAGACAGCCATCTTCAGCATGTGATGTTGCTAAACTCGATCACCACCTGTAGAAGAATGAAATAAATCCTACCTCTGCACCCTGTACAAAGTCCATTCCAAATGGATCAAAGACCTCAACAGTGAAATCAAAACTCTGGAGGTGATAGCAGAAAGCAAAACTTGGCAGCAGACTACAGACGTAGGTGTAGGAAAAATACTTGCTAAATCAGACGCAGATGCCAAGAAATAAGGTCGTCAATGACAAATGGGACCTCATTAATCTCAAAAATCTTCTGTACATCAAAGGAAACAATAAAGGAAGTGAAGAGAAAACCCACAGAATGGGAGAAAACCTTCACAGGAGATACATCCGAACAAAGCATTAATTCCAGAGTATACAAAGCTAGTCAAAAAACCAAAGAAGAAATACCACCAATGAATACTCAAAGATGGAGCAAAGATCTGAACGGAGACTTCACAAGTGAGAAAATTGAGATGGCTGAGAAACAACTAAGAAGGGTTTAAATCGCTTAAAAATTAAGGAAATGCACAATTAAAACCACTAAGTACCATCTTACTCCCAGTTTAAGATGGCTAGATCAAGCAAACAAATGACCGCCAAGTGTCTGGAGAGGTTTTGGGAACAGGGGAACACTCATTCCATTGCTGGTGGGCATGTAAAATTGTACAACCACTATGGGCAAAAAACTGTGTGGAGAGCCCTTAGAAGCCTCAAAATGTTCCTGCCATTTGATCCAGTCATACCACTCCTGGCGGTGTATATGCCACAAGGATCATCTTACTGCAGAAATACTCGCACACTGCGTTTATTGCCGCTCTGTTCACAACAGCAAAAAACTGGAATCAAACCCAAAAATGCCCCTCAACTGCGAGTGGATAGAGGAAAATGTGGTACCTGTACACAATGGATTTCTATTGCCAGCAGTAAAGAAAGACAACTCATGAACTTTGCAGGTAAAATGGATTGGAGCTCGAAGACATCATGCTAAGTAAAGTACTACCTAGTCCCAGAAACAAACAAAACGGACAAATGGTCTCTCTCATTATGTGGATGCTCTTACCAATTAACCCCAGTTATCAATATTTCTTGTGCAGAGGGATGCATATAAAAACAAAACAACAGCAAGATTGCATCAGAAATTGACTGAAATGGTGACTCGGGAAGGGTGGGAGGGGTGGGAGGGGGGGGTGAGGGACAAGGGTGTTTTTATATTCAATTGGTGAATCTTTTCATTGATTGTGAGTTCAACCGTATTCCAGTTTTGCCCAGACTCTTTCTACAGGATACATGTTGTTTTAGGCCTTAGTAAAAGCAAATATGTGCATATTAAACAACATTGGTTTAAAAGGGATGATAAAAAAAGGTAATGCATTCGTTATTGGTGATACAAATTGGTGTTGTCCACATTAGCTTTTAATTAAAAGCTTGTATAACAATTACTTGTGAGATGCGGTATAAAGAAATGTTCTTTATAATTTTGCTGTCCTATAGTGTCACCTGGAAGCAATCTATCCCCCTTCCTCTCCACCTCTATAGGATGATTTATTTATAAAATAAAGCTTTGTTTCCCAAGTTAGTCACATAGAGTAACCCAAAATATCATGGGTGAATTTGTTGAAATCTTTGCCTTGACTCCCCCCTATAGGTATATATTTGGCTTTTTTTGAGGGATCATTTGAGTCAAAAATTAAAAACCTAAAATTTTAAAAGGGGGATATAGATAATATGAAAACTTTTTGTCAAAAAAACCTTTCAACCCAAATATTAAAACTAACTATGGGAAAGAATTTGTATGTTCCAACAGGCCAGCGTATCACAAACTTAATGTCTGAGAAAGAAAAATGCGGCTTGGCCAGTTGCGTAGGATAGGATGTACCAGAAAGGCCAGCAGAAGGATGGAATCCTCTGGGCATTGAAGGGGAAGAAATGTCTCAGATTGCTACCGACATTCAAGGCCCCTCCTCTGGATTCCCTAAAAAAACAACCCCTTTTTTGTACCAATATTTTAATGAAAATAATATGAAGCTTATCTTCCAGGTGCTGCAAAGGTTTTAATACAAGGGACTTTCTTAACTCCCACCCCCATAGAATAAGGAGAAAAATGATGGTGATGATGCGGGTCGTTCTTCAGCTTTAGATTGGAGCCAGCTATTATAGAGGTAGCTATCTTCTTGTAACCAATGGGTAAAAAACTGCCTTCCTTTAATTGACTAATGGACATAGAAATTGTGAAAAGATTATTCGCTTTCAAAACCAAATAATGCTATATTAAGTCTACCTTCAGCTATTGAACCTTAAGTCAAAATATATAATACGGGAGCTCTGACATCGCAATGGATTATTCTAGACTAGTAGGAGATATTGGCACAGGGATCCAATAGCCCACAAAAGGTTAAAGGCTCCTTGCAGGCTTCGCCCTAACACGGGATAGCATCTGCAAGAAGAGAGGCCATACAGGCCCTGCTGTTCGAAGACCTGATCTAACACCCATGGATGAAAGATGTATGGAGACTAACACTTGACTAAGCATGTATTAGGATGGCCTCTGGCCTGACCAGAGAGTGTTACCACCGGTCACTAGGCCACTAAAACAACAATAAAGCAAATACGTGTCTCCTCTGAGTCAAGCAAAACCCTCACACGTCTAGCAACTAAGCTACACACTCACCTGCTTTGGAAACTTGCAGCAGTGGAGCCTATATGCTAGTATATCCCAAATCCAAACATTCTCCAGATAATTGGCTATTGGCTATCTCCTGGAGGAATAACCCACATGGCTGATCCCACACGCTTACATCCTCTAATGGTTAGGACGTGTTATAAACCACAAGATGGACCTGTCATACATAACAGAAGAAAATGTAATTCATGGATTAACATACCATCAAAAACATCTGTGTCTATACCAAAGTAAACCTACCATAAACAACTCGTAATGTTTAAATACCTATATATCCACTTGCGAGTGCTTCATTAGTAGGGACCGATAGGCTATATATTATACTGTTAAATACCTATATACTACATTGCATGTGCTTCATACTAGGATTGAAAGGTCGCATTATGCCTGGACAAGCTGGCAGCCCATGAAAGAAAACAGCCAGAATTGACTAGAGACCAAGACAACAGTTCCAGAGAAAGTAGACTGTTTTGCATCTCATCCACGTGTGCCCCTTTTCTAAGCCTAGGGAACAATCTGCAGAAGAGGAGGCGCGGTAGAATGTAAGGGCTGCGATTGGGGTGAAAGGTGAAACTACAACAATATAGACTGGACACTCATTTGATCAACTTGATTGAACATACAAGCCCCCCCCCCACTGGATGGTGGGACCCTTGAGCTGTATGGGTTTGGGCACAACTGCTCGCAAATTGGTTTGACATGAAGGATGCTTGTATTCACAAATTATCATTTATTGTTAAAAAAAATGAAAACAAAACAACAACAACAAAAACCAGAAAGATGCAGAAAAGTTACGGCAGAATGCATGATCTGGGATGTGTAGGGGTGGGGCGGGGTGAAGGGAAGGGGATATACGCCTGAACTGAATTGGAAAAAGATGTACGAAATACACAAAGCATCAATAAAAAAAATATTATTATAACTTAAATACTCATTTTTAGTTATTAAGACTTGCATTCATTATTTGACTATTAAAATCAACACTGGATATAAGTGATTATTCACTATTCTAAATGTTTATGTACAGGATATATTTTCACAAATAATATCTGTATATTTTTTCAAAGCCAATTTTTTATTGAAGCTCTGTGTATTTCATACAAAATTACAAGCCGGCCGTGGTGGTGAACACCTTTAATCCTACCACGTGGGAGGCAGAGTCAGGTGAATCTTTGTGAGTTCAAGGCCAGCCTCATCTACAGAGTGAGTTACAGAACAGCTGGGGCTACAGTGGGACCCTGTCTCAAAAAGACGAAAGAAAAAAAAAAAAAGAAGAAGAAACATACAAAATTACAAATCAAATCTAGCCCCATTCCCCTCTTTCTGCCCCCCACCAAACCAGAGCTCATGCATTCTGCCAAAAATGTTTTTCATCTTTTTCTGTCTCTCTCAAAATTCTCGATGCAGAAGTTTACTGTTTCTAGCAGAAGTTCACCATTTCCGTCAGTTCTTTGACACAGTCTTTCTATTGTTTTTGTTATTCCTTCCAATATGCATCATTCCAAAATATGCATATATGCATGCCACATATATCGTAGGTTTTAACATCTTCAGCTTATGATTTTTTTTCTTTATTAGGCTGAAAGTTGTCAGGTTTGAAGGCTCCTCCTTGGCACGCCCAAACCACCATCAGTTCTGCCCTTGTGCTCTGCACTGGGGTTTTCCCTTCCCATGGTCACCAAATGAGGTCCAGCAAGCACCGCTTGCTCTCTTGTTCTACCTGTACTGGTCTCCATGGCCTGGGTAGTCCAACAATGGAAGTCTATACTCTGAAGAGGCAGAAACCTCAGTAGTAGTTCAGTCCACAAGTTGGATGTCTCAGCAGTCACCATCTGGCACTGAAGGTTTGGAGGATTCTTGGAGAGAGAAGAGTCTTCAGTCCATATTAGATGGTTGAAAAGCTGTGTCTTACCTCTTTGAAGGATGGAAAAAGAAGTGGCAGCCACAGGGTACCTACACTTGCCAGTAAATCAAAAAAAATGTGTTTTTTTTTCTTTTTGTCTTTTTACTGTATTTTTATAACTGTTCTTAAATATATTAAAATCATCAAGTATATTAAGATATTGAATGGTCCTAGCATATAATGAAACATAATAAATATACCACATTTTAGTCATTAAACCTGTTCTTGACTTAGAATACGTTCCAAAATTGAAATTTTTTTAAATTTTTAATTTATTTTCATATGTGTATGAATGTACTGTCTGCATGTAATTCTGTGCACTCGTGTTGTGCAATGCCGTGGAGGTCAGAAGAGGGCGTTGGACTCCCCTACAACTGGAGTTAAAGACAATTTTCATCTGCCATGTGGGTGCTGGGGATCGAACCCAGGTCCTCTGCAAGAGCAGTTGGCGGTCTTAACCGCTAGACCATCTCTCCAGCCCCCAAATTGAAATTTTTGATGGAAGATTTATAACTATCATTTAAAAGTTCTACAAAACTAAATGAAATTTTAAAACTACCAGCTTATATGCTTCTCACCTTGTTGCCAAAGTCAAAAGTAAGATTACCTTGTAAGATTTTGTCATCATTTAATATTTATATTTTTACAACACAAGTGTCTACTGATTAATAATGTAAAATTTTTAATATTTCATATTAAAATCATGAGTGGAATAAATGGATTAGTTAATTTACTTAAAACTACACTGACAATTAATTCCATATTTGGGAAATTACTACCCATCTCTATCATAACAAGAACTGTGGATATTATGCATTAAGAATATATCATATAATAATTTTATATATCATTCAGGGACAGAAAGATTCCTATGTGGGTAAAACTGCTTGCCTTCCAAGCTAATAAACTCAGTTGGATCCCTGAAACCCAATTCATGGTGGAAGAAGAGACTTGACTCTTATAAGTTGCCCTCAGACTTCCCATGCATAAACACATGTACACATATTAAGTGAATAAATGATAATAACTACATGTGAATATTTCACATCTTGAGAAAAAAAATCTAACTAGATTTATGGTTTACTCACTGTCTCCTCTCTCTGCCTGATCATTTCCTTTTCTATTTAGTAAATAATTCTACTTACTGATAACTGTAGAATTTAGTGTTAGAAAAGTATTTAGCATGTCCAAGGCCTTTGGTTTGGTCCCCATTCACCAAAAAGGAACTATCCCATTTTCTGCTATATTTAGGTTTTCTGTTTTCTTTTTCACTTAATTATTTATTTTTTTAAAGAAATACATAAACCGGGTATGATAGTACAGACCTGAATTTTCAGTGCTTGTGAGATAGTGGCATGAATATCAAAAACTCATTGCTAGGCTGAACTACATAGCAACTTAAAATACAACTTGAGTGACGTAAAGTAGAACCTGTCAAAACCAATTAATAAATAAGCAAATAAATAAATTAATAAATGTAATTGACTGTTCTCTCAGTTTACGTGTATATATACACATTATATAATATATACATATAATATATAATATATAATTTGAGAGGTAATGGCTGTTTTTTTTTTTGATAAAGCCAAAATGAATATAATTAACATGATAGATTCCTGGAAAATATAAATTGTTATAGACTTTTTATTATATCAAATTGGTCTTGGAAACACTTAAAAACTTCATTGCAAATGAAATCAAATTTAGTAGCTACTAACCCCTACAATCAGATGTCCTTATTTTCTTCAGCCTATTCTTGGAAGGAATAAGGATCATGGGTTATTTATAGTAAATATATAAGATGATGGTGAAAAGAAATGGGCGAACCTTGGCTACAGGAGCTATGTACACCAATATGTTAAGCGGAAACACCAGAAAAAGAATGAACATGAGATAAGAAAGGTCAAAAGGACCAGAAGACAAACATATTTGATAGTGGAGTATATCAAGAATTTGAAAATTGTTTTAGAACATGTCTTTGAGCAATTTAAAAATCTGTATAATTAGATATTCAAAGAATGAATTTAAAATCTTTCAAATGCCATCTCTGTTAAAACTTCCAGCACAATTTAATTTTTATAACAAACAAACCAAGTAATATGAATATTATTTATGGATTGAGCCTGTTTTTCTGTTATAGGGATTTAAATTGTAAGAAGAAATTGAAGTTCAGCTCTTAAAACACATGTAGATATTTGTCAGAGTATATTTATCCACATATTTTACATTAGCACTGGAAAATATACAGGAAAAAATTCAGGAAAATGTCATGATATGTGTGACCAAATCATATGTCTAAAAATTATATTAAAATCTTTCAGTAATTAAAAACCTCACATTAGAAAATAAGAATTAAATAATATTAAATCTGAAAACTATAAAGTCCAAATGTTGCCAAAGATAAAACTTTAGGAGACTCATAAGAAAAGGAGAATGTGCTACTACAAAGGCAATAAAGAGGTCCACCACTTTTCCACGGGAAGGCACATATACCAAATAATGATGCAATTCATAGTGTTTTTTGAAGAAAATAACAAAAGGAAGTTCTAAAATCTAATGCAAATAATATGGAAAAAAATAGTGAAAATCAATATCTACTAGAAAATATTTTGACAAAAGAAGGCAAAATATGAAAGGGCACCACAAACACTCTTTGAAGTAAGGTAAATTGACTCAATCAATTAAAACTATAAATAAAACTTAGCCTGTCATCTTTTCCTAATTTAGAACATTTGTTTGGGGGGCCAGAAAAATAATTTTAAAAATTATTCATGATTTTTTTGGCCTTCTTGTATTCATGATTTTTAAGGCTATAAATTGTGATGCTGAGGTATATCTGTACATATTCTAATTAGAATTTACAGTCCACAATATATTGTTATCTAACTGAGAGAGTCGTAACGAATTTTACTTTTGATTCTTCCTGAGACTAAATCAGAGAAAGTTCTGTAGAAAGGTTAAGATAAATTACTTCGATGATTGTTGTATTTACTTTTTCCATTGCTCTGTTATAACACAAAAAAGCAGCTTAAGGTCAGAAATGACTTGAGGGCACAGTCTACAATCTTGGAGAAGGCTCAGATGCTGGTGCTCTGTCTAAGAGGGTGAGGACCCTCTAGGTAACTACTTATTATATAGCACAGACAAAGAAGCAGGGAAACTCTGACCAAAATAAGTCTGGAACCATTGCCCTTAAGTTGTGGCTATTGGTCACCAAATTCCTCCATCTAAGTCCTATCTCCTAAAGGTTTCTGTGACTTCCAAAAATATTTCTATTAGTTTAAAACCAATAATTCAAACTCATGATCATGTGGAACAGAGTTCACACTCAAGCTGTAAGATTGAACTTACATAAGTATGTTTAAACTATCCTTAATAACAAAAGTATTTTGTGCAATAATTGCTTACTCTCATAGATTAGAAAAGACACAGCTACAAAACAGTTATCTAGGACCATATCAAAGATATCTAAGACAAATTTCTTACATAAAGCCACACACACACACAGGCCCCCCACACACAAACATGCTATAAATAAAGCATAAGTCAAAATGCCCTTCAACTGATGAGTGGATAGAGAAAATGTGGTACATCTACTCAATGGAGTTCTATGCTGCAGTAAAGAAAGACAACATCATTAGATTTGCAGGAAAATGGCTGGAGCTAGAGGACATCATGCTGAGTGAAGTAACACAGTCCCAGAAAAACAAACAACAAATGGTATCCCTCATCGGTGGATGCTAGTGCCAATTACCTAGTTGAGCTTTTGTCCAAAGCAGCTGGGAGTGATGCATATTGGAAACGACAACAACAACAACAACAACAACAACAACAGAAAGGAGTGCATCGAAGAACTAACTGAAACAGTGAACTTCTGCTCAAAACAGTCAACTTCCTCGTGGAGAATATTGAGAAAGACTGAGAAAGATGAAAAGCATGTTTGGCAGAATGCATGAGCTCTGGTGGGGTGGGGGAATGGAGGGACACAGGTACAGATTTGATAATAAATAAATAAATAAATAAATAAATATAAATAAATAAATAAAGCATAAGCCAAGTTTGAATTTGTAAGAAGAAAAATAAATTTTCAGAGCAACTAAGCATTATAAACATAAAAATACTGAACCACAGAGAGAAACTATGTGCGTGCATAGAAGGACAGCCAGTGGCACACACTTGTCACACATGGTCTGGTGCATGGGCCAAAAGAGAAACCCCCACCCCCACCCCCCACCCCCAACCCCTGCTCAAGCTACTGGTACTGTGGTGGATGGAAAGTATAAGCTGCTGGTGCTGTGGTTTACTGTGGTTGGGATGATTCAGCAGTGTCAGTGATTTTAGCCTGCACAGCCAAAGCTGAGGAAGAAACCAGCAGGGAGCAAACTGAGTGACCAACCAGTCCTCCATATTAACATTTGAGATTAGTAACAGAAGCCAAACAAGCAAACAAAAGGGGGGAAATACACATGGCAAAGACACAACGGAAAATCAACAATATGGGAAAAGCTCATAATACTTCCCCATCAAACTCAACCAATCCTGTAGATCTCAACAACAAGATCTCCCTGAAAGGAAATGAAGACAGTGAGCTTAGCAGAATAATTGTAGATATATTCAAAGACTATGACAGAACAAATCAGAGAACTAAAGGCAGAGGAATGAAAACAAACCCATGAAGGAACTAGAGAAAGAATGGATAAATTTTTGGAAAAACTAAAGGGAGATATTTGACCCAAACTCTGAAAGAACTAGAGGAAGAAAAATGCGAGCTCGATAAAGAACTAGAGTGGGAGATGACAATTCTGGAAGGAATGTGGAAACACTCATGAAAAGATATCCTCAAAAAAACTAAAAAAAAAAAAAAAAAAAAAAAAAAAAAAAAAAAAGAAAAAGAAACTGACCTGTGAAGCAAGGAGCTACAAGAAGAGAATAAAAAATTCCAAAAGGAAGTTGAAATACTGAAGAAATCACAGGATGAAATGAAAAAGGAAATTGAACATTCATTCAATCAGCAGGCAAGGGTGGGAAAAAGCCTCAGAAGCAGAATGGATGAAGCAGAAAAAAGAATATTAGACCTACAGGATAACACAAAGCAGCTAGAAAACTCAAGTAAAGATTATGAAAAACTAAAAATTAAACACAGGAGTGGAACAATCAGGAAATGTGGGACACCATGAAAAGACCAAAAATCCACATCATAGGGATAGAGGAAGAAGATGCATTCCAACAGAATGGTATAGATCAGATCTTCAAAAGAATAATAGAAGAAAATTTCCCGAAACTGAAAACAGACAAAGCCATACAAATAAAAGAAACACATAGAACACCAAATAGACAAGACCAGAAAAAAATTCCCCACACCATATAGTTAAAACACTAGAGGCTGGGGCTGGAGAGATAGCCTAGTCGTTAAGACTGCTGACTGCTCTTGCAGAGGACCAGGGTTCGATCCCCAGCACCCACATGGTGGCTGAAAACTGTCTTTAACTCCAGTTCCAGGGGAATCTGACAACCTCTTCTGATCTCCAAGGCATTGCATGCCACAGGTGCACCAACCTACATGCAGACAGTACATTCATACATATACAAAAATAAATAAAATAAAAAAAAAAAACAGTAGATGTTCAAAACAAGGAAAACATATTGAAAGCCACAAGAGAAAAATAACAAGTTATATATAAGAGGAAACCCATCAGAATCAAACCTGACTTCTCAATCCAAACTACAAAAGCCAAAAGAACATGGACCAAAATATTCCCATTGCTAAATTTCTTTAGATGCCAAACCAGATTACTATACCCAGCAAAAATGTCAATCATAGTTGAAGCAGAAGGAAAAATCTTTCATGACACAAACAAAATGAAAGAGCACATGCCAAAAAAAAAAAAAACAAAAAAAAAAACCCAACACTTCAGAAAATACTTGAAGCACTTCAAAGAACAGAGGAAAGGAACAAGTATCCTTAAGCAACCCAAGAAAGAAATTAACAAAAGCATAACAAGGTAAATGAATGCCTAGTCCAAGAATGCAAAAGAAAAATAAGTAGAAAGGAAACAACACACATCTCTCAATAATAACCTTAAATATTAATGGTCTAAACTCCCCAATCAAAAGACATAGACTGAGAGAATGTATTAGGAAACAGAATGCATCTATATGCTGCCTACAAGAAACCCATCTCACCCTCAAGGAAAGACACCACCTTAGAGTGAAAGGATGGAAAAAAGTATTCCAAGCAAATGGAAGAAAAAAGAAAGCAGGAATGGCTATTCTAATATCAGACAAAATAGACCTCAGAGTAAAATTAATCAGAAAAGACAAAGAGGCCCTTATCCTTATCAATGGAACAATTAACCAGAAATATTTCACATCTTAACTGTTTATGCACCAAACTCTGGTGCACCAAACTTTATAAACACAACCTTTCAGGACCTCAAGACACAGATTAATTGCAGCATGCTAATGGTGGGGGGCTTCAATACCTCACTGAGTCCCATGGATAGGTCAACTAGACAAAAAATGAACAGAGAGATATCAGAACTGAACAATACAATACACCAAATGGACCTCACAGATATCTACATAATATTCCACCCAAACACCAGAGAGTATACATTCTACTCACTGCCTCACAGAACATTCTCAAAAATTGAGCACATACTGGGACACAAAAGAAATGTCAAGAAACACAAAAGGATTGAAATTATCCCATGCATTCTATCAGACCACAGTGCAATAAAGCTCAATATTAACAGCAGGGTAAGCCCTACTAAGTATAAGAACACATGAGACTAAACAACATGATCCTGAATAATGAGTGGGTCAGGGAAGAAATAAAGAGTGAAATAAAAGCATTCCTGGAAGTAAACGAAAATGACAATACAACACAACAAAACCTATGGGATACATTAAAGTCAGTCCTAGGAGGGAAATTGATAGTCTTAAGTGCCCACATTAAAAAACATAAAACAGAAAGAGAAGAAATAAATGATCTAATACTGCAGCTAAAAACACTTGAGCGACAATAACACATGAACCTTAAACCCAACAGACAGGAAGAAGAAACAAAAATTAGAGCAGAAATCAATGAAATAGAAACAAAGAAAACAATACAAAAAATCAATGAATCCAAAATCTGGTTCAATGAAAGGATAAACAAAACAGACAGGCCTCTATGTCAGTTAACCAAAAGACAGAAAGAGCAACTCCAAATCAATAGAATTAGTGATGAAGTGAGAAACATCACAACAGATAAAAAAATAAAATAAAGATCCAGACAATCATATGAGAATACTTCAAAAACCTATACTCTATGAAATTTGGGAAAATCTAAGAGAAATGGATGAATACCTGTAATCCTGGGATTTACCAAAGCTTAACAAAGAAGAAGTTGAAGACATAATAAAAAGCCTCCCTACTAAAAAAAAGACCAGGTCCAGATGGTTTCACAACAGAATTCTATAAAACATTTACAGAGGTCTTACAACAATTACTACTCAAAAATTTCAGGATCCAAACAGAGGGAAACATCCCAAATTTCTTCTATGAAGCCAGCCTCACTCTAATACCCAAACCAGACACAAACAAGAAAAATATATATATATATAGACCTGTGCTGGATACCTTTAGTGTCAACTTGACACACCTGGGTTGAGGGAGCCTCAATTGAGGAATTGGCTCCATTGGATTCACCTGTGGCCACATCTGTGGAGTATTGTCTTGACTGTCAAGCAGTGTGGGAGGACCCAGCCCACAATGAGTGGTGCCACCCTGGGCAGGTTGTTGTGTACCGTATAAGAAGGCAGGCTGGGCATGAGTCAGGGGAGAAAGCCAGTGAACAGCATTCCTCCATGGCTTGTGCTTCAACTCCTGCCTCCAGGTTCCTGCCCTGAGTTCCTGCTTTGGGCTCCCTAAGTGATGAACTATGACTCAGGAGATGTAAGCTGAATAAACCCTTTCCTCCCCAAGTTGGTGTTGGTCAGAGTGTTTTGTCACAGCAATGGAAGATAAACTAGAACAAGACCCATATAATTAACGAACACATATGCAAAAAATGTCAACAAAATACTTGCAAATCGCATACAGACCCACATCAAAAAGATCATTCATCATGACCAATCATCTCAATCCATGCAGAAAAAAGCTTCTGTCAAAATCCAGCATTCCATCATGCTTAAAGTCCTAGAGGCAATTGGACTGAAGGGATAATTCCTCAATGAAATCAAAGCCATATACAAGAAACCCACAGCCAACATCAACCTAAATGGAGAAAAGTTGGAAGCCTTCCCCTTAAAGGCAGGAACACTGCAAGGCTGTCCACTATCAACCCTCCTCTTCAATATAGTGCTTGAAATGCTTGCTAGAGCAATAAGAAAAGAAAGCAAAATTAAAGGAGTACTAATCAGAAAAGAGGAGGTAAATCTATCCCCTTTTGCAGATGATATGGTAGTTTACTTATGGAATTCTAAAAACTCCACCAGAAAACTCTTATAAATGATTAAAAGTTTCAGTAAAGTGGAGGGACACACAAAAAAAAAAAAAAACTAGAAAAATCAGGAGCTTTTCTTTACACCAACAATAAGCAACTGGAGAATGAATATAAGGAGACTTTCCCAATTACAATAGCTTCAAAAATATGTAGCAATAAACCTAACCAAAGACACCAAAGATCTCTACAATGAAAATTTTAAAACCCTGAAGGAGATTGAAAATGACATCAAAAAATGGAAAGACCTCACGTGATCATGGATTAGAAAAATTAATATAGTAAAAATGTCCATTATAACCGAATTAACATCTTCAATGCAATCCCGATCAAAATCCCCATGAGCTTTTTTCATAGACATGGAAAAAAATCCTTAAATTCATATGGAATAGCAAAAGACCCTGAATAGCTAAAGTAGTTCTGTGTGAAAAGTGCAATACAGGGGGGACCACTTTACCAAACTTCAAGCTATATTACAGGGCTATAGTCATAAAGACAGCCTGGGACTGGCAAAAAAAAAAAAAAAAAACAGACTCATTGACCAACGGAACAAAACTGAAAATCCAAACTTGAGATCATAAGCCACCTCATATTTGACAAAGGTGCCAAAAAAGCTCAATGGAGGAAAGATAGCATCTTCAACAAATGGTATTTAGGAAACCATTTCTTCTCTCACCCTGTACAAAAATGAACTCCAAGTGGATCAAAGATCTCACCCTGAAACCTGAAACCCTGAAAGTGACAGAAGAAAAAGTTGGCAGCAACCTACAAGACATAGGCATAGGAAAAGACTTTCTAAATCAAACAGCAGCTGCACAGGAAATAAGGACAACAGCTGACAAGTGGAACCTCATCAAACTCAAAAGCTTTTGTACAGCTAAAGAAACAATCAAGGAAGTGAAGAGAAAACCCACAGAGTGGGAGGAAACCTTCACCACTGATACTACAGACAGAGCATTAACATCCAGAATATATAAACTACTTAAAACACAAAGAAGTAAGAAAACACATGACTATTCAAAAGATGGAATAAAGGGATGAACAGACACTTCACCAGTAAAGAAGTAAAGATGGTTGAGAAACATCTTAAAAAGTGCTCACCATCATTAATAATTAAGGAAATGCAAATTAAAACCACACTAAAGTATCATCTCACTCCAATAAGACTGGCCAAGATCAAGAAAACAAAAGACACCAAATGCTGGAGAGGTTGGGGGAAAGGGAAACACTCATACACTGCTGGTGGGAATGTAAACTGGTACAACCACTGTGGAAAGCAGTGTGGAGAACCCTTAAAAGACTAAAAAATGAGCATATCACCTGACCCAGCCATTCCATTTCTGTGTATATACATACAAGACTCATCCTACTGCAAAGATAGATACACAGCTATGTTCATTGCAGCTCTCTTCACAATAGCAAAGAGCAGAAACCAACCCAAATGCCCCTCAACTGATGACTACATAACAAAAATGTGGTACATCTACACAATGGAGTTCTATGCAGAGGTAGATAAAGATGACATCATGAACTTTGCAGATAAATGAATGGAACTCTAAGCCATTATGCTAAGTGAAGTAACACATCCCAGAAAAATAAAGGTGAATGGTTTACCTGATTTGTGAATGCTAACACCAAATCCTCAATTGGCAGGCAAACTGAGCAAGTTTATTTTTATATTTCATTGTATCTGAAAGCAACTCTGCTATTATACATTGAATCTCTTAATGAGCTCTAGAATTGACCTACCACTTTATTTCACACATTGTAATTACCATATATGGGTGGAAGATATGCATTCATATTCTAAAAAAGCAATGTAAAGTTATACTTCTTTTTACCTGCATGCAACTTTACTATTAAAATGTGAATCTCCAAATGTGAAAAAAAAATTCTCAAGTCAATAAAATGTTTACAAATTAAAAAATTAAAAAAAGAAAAGCACTAATACCAAAAGGGACTGTGAAAAAGATGAAAAACATGTTTGGCAAAATGCATGAGCTCTGGTGGGTTGGGAAGAGGAAGTCTTCAATAAAAATTGGCAAAAAAAACAACTGTTTTTAAAACAAGTGACAGGATAAAATTGTTTGTAGAAGTATAATCATATAGGGATTATGCACAATTTTCTCTACTATAAATAAGTGCATATACAAAAAGTAGTACACATAGTGTGGTGGTTTGAATGAGTGTCCCCCATAGGCTGTAAGTATTCAGACATTTGTCTCCAGTTGGTGGCACTGTTTTTGAAGGTCTTAGAAGGTGTGGCCATGCTAGAGGAAGTATGTTATTGGGGGCAGGCTTAGTGAGTTTAACAAGCCTCGTGGTCTACAGTTGCTCTCTCTCTGCTTCCTGTGCTCTTTTCGAGATGTGACCCTCGGTTTGCTGCTCTAGTCTCCAGCCTCCATGCCTTCCACCACAATGGACTCTAATTCCCTGGAACCATCAATCGTAAGCTCAAATAAACTCTTCCTTTTATAAGTTTTTTGGTCATGGTGTTTTATCACAGCAACAGAAAAGTGACTAATACAGTTATTTGGTACCAGAGAGTGGGCTTTTGGCTGTGAAGAACCTGACCATGTGGATGTTTGGAGAAATGTGGAAGACTTTGGAACTTTAGGCTAGAAAAGCTGTTGAGTACTGTAAGCAGAGCTTAAGGAGCCATTCTAGTAGAAGCCTGGAAGAAAGCATTGCTGCAAAAAATGTGGTTCCAGAGGAAAATAAAGACTTAGGCAGCAACTGGGATATTTTTATAAAGAGTCTGGCAGCAGTTTGCCTGCAGCCCAAATGCTTGCCTGATGCTAAGTTGAAAAGCAATGGACTAATGTCTTTGGGCCAAGGATATTTCAAGACAGCCTAATGTAGAAATGGAGGCGTGGCTTTTAATGGTGAATATTATACAGATCTACAGTGGAAAAGAGCAAATGGAGCAGAAGGAAATGCAGAATGTACAGTTTGGATCTGTTAACTGCACCAGGAATATTAAAGGTGTGGCCAAGGCATGTGAAGGAGAGGCACCATTTCATAAGGAGACTAAAGTGATTAAGTAGAGGCCTGGAGATTTACAAGTAAACAAAAGAATCAGTACCTTCAGGGCAAGACCACACCCAGCTAATCCTCCAACTTTTGAAAGGAAAATACTGAAACGGTTTTCTGCTCCAAGTTCAGGGAAGAGAAAAGTTGCAAATGTGGTTGAAATAGGCCAGGGTCCATCCCAAACTTGCAGCCAAACTCGGAAGTTTCATTCACGTGGTGCTGGCTTTAGAGGCATGAAGTTTCTAAGAGTCATCAGTTCTTCCTCCATGGTTTCAGAGAGCTGCCAAGGTCAGGCAAAGTGCAGCAGGGGTGTCCCTGCATAAAGAAGGCCCTGATAGGCCATTGCGTGAAGCTGTGAACATGAAGCCTGGTTGGCAGCAGAGACCCCAAGAAGACATTCAACATGCTAGACCTGTGAGATATTTGCCAAGGAGAGTTGTATACAGGGAGTGGTACCAGCCTAAGAAAGAGATGTATGTTGCAAGCAAAGCTGGAAGAGCTGAGCCATCTAAGCCCTTTGGAAGTCAAGTCCCAGAAGTTGCATGTGGAGCTACTGGACTTGGCGTTTGCCCTGCTGGTTTTCAGTCTTGTTTTGGTCCAGTGTTTCCTCACTATGCCTCTATTCCTCCCTTTTGGAATGGGAATGTGTATTCAGTTCCACTGTACATTGGGAGTTTGTAATTTGCCTTTTGACTTTACAGGTGCTTACAGTTAAGAGATTGGCCTGAGTCTCAGAAGAGCCTTTGGACTGTAGACTTTTGAATGGCATTGAAAATGGTAAAGACTATGGGGACTTTTATGGTTGGACTAAATTCATTTTGCATTTTATATGGTCAGGAGCCTATGGAGGCCAGGGAGTGGAATGTGGTGGTTTGAATGAGTGTTCCCCATAGGCTGTAAGTATTCAGACATTTGTCTCCAGTTGGTGGCACTGTTTTTGGAGGTCTTAGAAGGTGTGGCTGTGCTAGAGAAAGTATATTATTGGGGGCAGGCTTAGTGAGTTTAACAAGCCTCGTGGTCTACAGTTGCTCTCTCTCTGCTTCCTGTGCTCTTTGTGAGATGTGACCCTCGGCATGCTGATCCAGATCCAGCCGCCATGCCTCCTGCCACAATGGACTCTAATTCCCTGGAACCATCAATCATAAGCTCAAGAAAATTCTTCCTTTTATAAGTTTCTTCTTCATGGTGTTTTATCACAGCAACAGAAAAGTGAGTAATACACGTAGTGATATTTATATTGTTTGGATTTGAAAGGACACTAACAATAAGTAAAAGAACAAAACGTAAATGCAACATTTTAAGACTTGCTGATAACAGCACATAGCATCAACAGAAAGCATTTCCTTTTTGAAATTGTGTTTATTATTTTTATTTTGTTTAAATAAATGTCTTGCCTGCATTATATGTAAGTGCGCACATTTTGTGATGTTCTTGAGGAGATAAGAGCAGGGCTTTGTATTTCCTAGGAACTGGATTTATGGACTATTGTTAGCCACCATTTAGGTGCTGAAAATGGAACCCAGGTCCTCTGCAACAGCCATGAGTGCTCTAAATTGCACCCTTGATAAGTATATTTCTTCAAACCCTTGTCTATGTCTGTGCATGAATGAATTCACAGATGAGACCAAGAACCTCTGGGACAAGAGTACAGTGCTGCACTGTGTTTATATTTGAAGACTAAGTATGAATACCAAAATTTCCTCTTTAGACAAGCTAATCCAAACTGTTTTCATCTAAAATGGCTGGCACATTAATGTCTGGATGCCTCCCTTATAGACTCAGGTTTTTATATTCTTCTTTTTGGGAGAGTAAAAGGCTCTGAAGTTGAAGTCAGGTCATATATGGAAGGGCAGATAAATAGGATTCAGAGTTCCAGGTAGGGCAGTTGAGGGATGGTCTATAGTCATGAAGAATTCTGTTACAGGGGTTCAAGGTTGGAGTTGAATTCAGAGGTGTTAGTTTTCAGGAAAGTGGCAATCATAGAAGGAATTTTCTAGACCTAATATTTCTCTATGACTTACCACCATTACAGAAATCACTAGGCAATAAAAGCCCCAAAAAGAGGCAGCTCTCCTTTCATGGAATTCCCTATGCTTTCCAGGAAGTAATGACTATTGCTCTTTTTTATTAGATAATTCCTCCTCCCGATTTACTTTATATCTTATCTGACCTTACCCATCAACAAGATGCTAATACACTTGTGCAGTGTGTGTTCAGCATTTTTATTTTTCATTTAGTGCTAGTGAATGAAAAGAGATATTTCTTTTATGGAGGAAAATGCTCTGTATTAATAAAGAGGTGAGAAGTTAAGAGTAACATTTTCTTTAGGCTTATAATACATTTAAAGAATGTTGAAAGAACAGATGAAAATATGGCCCAAAAAGGTTGCATGAAAATTAGAAACAGATAATACTCTTGTTATTCTGTAAGAAAAAGTGTGAGACTATATATCAGGAAAGGAATCAGAGAAGATTTTAGTTTTTGTGTTTTGGTACAGAATTTTTATTTGCTTGTTTTCTTGAGACAGTTTCTTCCTATAGCTTCAGCTGGCCTGGAACTCCCTGTATAGACCAGGCTGGCCTAAGTCTCACAGAGATATGCCTGTCACTTCATCCTAAATCCTGGGGTTAAGGGAATATACCACCATGTCCAGATTGGACAGACTTTTAAGTGCAATAAAATTTTATGATTTAAAATTGATATTAATTAAGAATTAATCTGAATCCCTGGTGGGGATAAAGTTGGTGGTAGGACAGATAGAAGTGGAAAATTAAATACAATAACAGTAGACATCATCTCAATACTATTTCTCAGTAAATCTAAGGTACACGAGGTGTAGCAACAGCTCAGTAGAGAGGATCAAACCATATGACTGTAACTGGTAGAGGGAAGCCTATACATAACTATAGACCTCAGGCTTTCCTGTGTTCATTGTATGCATAATCTTTAAGAGTGTCACCATGTACAAGCATTAATCAAATATTAACTTTTCTCTTAGAGTGTTTGTCTAAGAATTGATGACATTATTTTCCAAAATGTGAGTGGACCTGCAACCCTCTTCTAATCAGTTAGAATGAAAGGAGAAGGTAAAGAAGTGGTGAGAGGAGAAAAATGACCTAAGATAGAGGAACAGAATGGGATGGGTGGTAGGGAGTGGATGGGAGTGAGCAGAGAGAGAATAATGGTGAAAGAAAAAAAAGGCACATAACAAAATATTTTTTGATTCATTTGAGAATTTCATAAAAGGTATTTTGATCATATTTACCTCCTAACCTCTGTAAAATAATGCTCCTTTCCATACCCACTCAGCTTTGTTTCCTCAAGTCTGATTCATGCTACCCAATTACTCTTGGATATATATATATATTTTTTTGGGGGGGTCTTTTTGTGATAGGGTCTCCCTGTAGCCCCAGCTATCCTGGAACTCACTCTGTAGACCAGGCTGGCCTTGAATTCACAAAGATCTTCCTGCTTCTGCCTTCTGAGTGCTAGGATTAAAGGCATGTACCACCAAGCCTGGCATGTATTCTTATACAATGGTGAAAGGCCAACATGCCAGAGGCCACACAAATAAGATGCTCTCAGTCCCAGCAGCTATTGTCCTGAACTAGGGGTGGATTTAGGTCTAACTCCCACCTCCATCCTGAGATGTTGACTGGCTTGACCTTAAGTAGGTTTATGTGAGTGCTGTCATCACCACTGTGAGTTCATATGTGCAGTTACCCTTCTATGTCTGGACAATGGTGTTAGCTTGTATTCATCTAATAACTTTGTCTTTCAAAAGCATGCCTCCCTTCTGTGATGTTCCTGAGCCACAGAAAATTATAATGCAGATATACGATTTAAGGCTGAGCATTACTTACTCTCTTATTTTCTGTATGTTGACTACTTGTGCATCTCTAAAACAGTATTCTTCAACTTATAGCCTTGTCTTAATGTGTTTACCAGTGCAATGTTTTTTATTTACATCACAACTGTGTCAATAGCACTTTCAGGGATCGAGCATGGCTGCTTACCTAGAAGATAATTAACTTGTCAGCTTCTATAAAGGTGTGAGCCAGTGTCTCTCTGTAGCTCCAGCTAGCCTTGAACTCACTATGTAGACCAGTCAGGCCTTGAACTCATCCGCCTGCCTCTGCCTACCAAGTACTGGGATTAAAGTTGTGTGCCAGGCTGGCTGAATCTACAGGGAGACACTGTCTCTAAAAAGACAAAAAAGAAAAAAAAGTGTCAAGGTCTTAAAAGACAAGGAAAGACTGAAGACTTGTTATATTTCAGAGACTGAAAATTTCCCAAAATAAACATTTTTAAATCTCAGGTTATAGGAAATATATATATTTGATTAAAATGATTATGATATAGCAAAAAATGAAACAGCATACGATCCTATTGACTGAATAAAACTTTCCGAAGACATTGATGGATCTTGGGGTTACTGATACTTTTGAAATATCAGCAGCTCTTAAAAGTTTGTATGTCTTCTTTTGGCCAGTTTCCCATTCTTATTTAGAGAATGGATTATTAATATTTTGGAACTTGAGATTTAAGTGCTTGCTAGGAATAAATATCCCCTAACACCAATGTGGATTATATTGTTTGATAGTTCCTTGTCTTATGACTTATTAGCTTTTTAAGTTTAGTTTGTGTTCCTTGTTTGGGCTCTAGAAGCTCTGACTTTAACACATAAATAAAAACTTTAAAATAGAAAAAAATGTGTGATCCAGTCTTTATAATAAGTCTCATAGTATGGTTAGAAAATCCTCATTAAAATTCATACTGGAGACTGTACACAAGGCTTGGCAGTAAGGAACACTATTTCTCTTTCAGAAGACAAGGATTTTAATCCTAGTGCCTACATGTTGACTAAGAGCCACTCATAACTCCACTTGCAGGGAATCCTGTACCTTCTTCTAACCTCTATGTGGGCTCTGCACAACACGAGGGGGGGGACTTACATATATGCAGACATAAAACTTATTTACACTAAAATAAAAATCAAGTTAAAATATGGTTAAATTTAACCCTTGTGATGAAGTAGTAAGTGGTGGGGCCTTCCAGAGCTGGTTAGGGCATGAAGGCTCTGCCCTCTTGAATGGATTAATCCATTATGGCTGTATGAAGGAACTAAAGACTTTATTGTTTATCTTTTCATTTGTCTGATATAAGAGCAACTTTAGGTCTGCCCTTTAGATGAAACATTTTTGACATTTGAGGCTCTTGTGATATAATATATATATATATATATATATAAAGTTCAGCTTCAGGAGCAAGAAAAGCTCTTATGACTCGTGCGGCTGCACCCATCTGAGACAGTATGAATGTGTGAAAAAACAGGAGAGTGAGCGAGGGCAGGCAGCATCGATTTGTGAGGAGACAAAGACATTCATTCCAAAAGTAATCTGCAAGCATAAGACTTAAACGGCCCCACAACAAGATTAACATCATATTAAAATATTGCAGATAATAATTATAGTATTCAAATAAGAAACCAAGCAAAGAGCACTAATTACACTACAGCATATGGCGAATTGGTTATTTTAGCAGCAGTGGGTACTGAGAAATAAACATGTTGAGGTTTAAGTAACCAAATCTCCTGATGAATTAGCTACAAAGCATAAAATTAAATCAAGACTGACATAAACAAGAACTTTGCAGCTTGTGTAGCATAGAAAGGATGGGAAGCCAGGAAGATCAATTACTATATGCTGAAAGAGACACACAGCATAAAATTAGAGAATTAACAAAGAATGAGAGATCATTACAGTACCTGATGAATAACAGAGACAAACACCTAGTAATACCTGAGAAAAGGTGACATTATTGCCACTAATCACGTTTGTAGGAGAAGACAGAATTATGACTAGGAATCTGATTTTGATAGACAAGATAAAGTTTTTTTAAGAACTAAGGGTGTGTGATGGGCACACCAAAGACAGAGGCAGTCTGATCCCAGGCCAGCCCTGTCTACAGAAGAAATTGCAGGCCAACCATGGTAGCAGGGAGAACCTTCCTAAAAAAGACAAAAATAAAAATAATGAAAATTAAAAAAATAGAAGTAATCAGGGTGTTTTCAGTATGCAGGAGGCTGAGGTAGGCAGGCAGGCAGTCAGGCAAGCAGATCAAATCTCTGGAGAACTGTGGGCAGCCTGAACTACAAAGTAAGTTCTGTTTCATCTGGAACTATAGGGCCTGCCTCTGATACCATAAAAACGAGAACTATTCAGAAACACACCCAGTTGGAAGAAATGGGTAGGAAGCCCCAAATTTACTTGAGAAACTATTGGCAACTGAAGAAAACTGGGAGAGGGAGATTGATTTTCAAGTGATTGATGCTCACTGAATGGGTTTGCTAGGCTCTAGGGGATGGATTTATCTGGAGGGACATTTAACCCATAAACATCCATCTGAGACAGTATGAATTTCTGATAAAAGTGGAGAGCGAACGAGGGCAGGCAGCACAATATGTGAGGAAACAAAGACATTCATTCCAAAAGTAATCTGCAAGCATAAGAGTTAAAAGGACATTAGACATTAAAATTTATAACAGAATGCATGAAAAGCAGTGGTGGATATATGGTTGCATATTGAGAAGTTGTTCTAATTATCCTCAAAATGTATGTGAGAAGTTAGGGGAAAAAAGAATTAAAAAAGTAAATAACTTTAGAAATAGTTTCATCAGGGGCTGGAGAGATAGCCTAGCGGTTAAGAGCACCGACGCTCTTGCAGAGGACCCGGGTTCGATCCCCAGCACCCACATGGCGGCTAAGAACCGTCTGTAACTCCAATTCCAGGAGAACTCCAGTTCCAGGGGATCCAACGCCCTCTTCTGACCTCCGCGCAGTGCACGACACGGGGCACAGACCATGCAAACAAATCATCAATATCATAACATACAAAAATAAAAAAAAAAAAAAAAAAAAGAAATAGTTTCATCAGATATGCTTTAAAGAGCACATCAGCTTTCCCTAAGAAAAGAAGATAAGAAAGAAATTCTTGAAGAAATAGCTCATTAGACAGTATTTTCATGAAACTTAAGAGTTAATAGATTAAAAGTGATCCTAGTTGATTGAAAGAGAAAATTAATATATACTTAAATATGTAATTTAGCAATTGGCACATGAAGAATATAATGGGGAATTTGTAAATTAAACTCTATATTAGCTCTCTGTCCATAATTACAATTTTTAGGGCAACATATATAGAATCTTGGACTTCTGTTAAAATTACCAGCATACATAAAATTCTATAAAGTAGAAAAAAGTGACATGATTGTGTTAATTCTTGATGATGAAAAATGAACATTCATGAGACATTCATATCTTTCCACATTTTATTTTGGTTTGTATTTAACTTCATGTTTAAAGTGTATAAAATAGCAAAAAAAGAATGCCAAATAATGAGAAACAAGTGTGGACATAAATGTTTAATGTTCTGATATTTTCATGAGAACTGTACTGGAAAATTGATTTTCTGCTAAAGACTTGGTCCAAAATTACAGTTTTGAGGTTTTTTTGCTTTACACACATCACAATCAAGTCTACCAGGTTTACACGGAACAAGGCCTGCAGTGGGCCTGAAGGCAAGATGGAACAATTCTTTCCCATACCAGACAATATTGCTGCCTGCAATTACTGTGTGGTTGTTCATTCAGAGGGCAAAACTTGGAAGAACTGGAAGTAAGATGAGTTATCCAAAACCCAATAAAAGTAATTTTCAAGGCCCAAGTTTTAGCATCATTTAAAATTTGAAAACTATGAGATCAGTGCACCTCTCACTATGCAGGTACAGATCTATAATTCAAGGTTAACCAGCAATTAAATGTGCATGATATCTAAATAAATAAAATTCTGACTTCTGGGACTATTTAAAGCAATCATTAAAATTCCAGAGCTTTCTCTACCTAATAGATTTCTCGAGAGAATGTTTCCACACAGCCTTTTTCCTCAAGAACCGAGTTGTATAGTTATTTTTTCAATATACATTAGAGAAAGTTTGTGTTAACATTATTATAAAAATAAGACTCCCTTTTCCATGTACAAAATGGATACAGTCACATTTATAAAGTATTACTATGTTAGGTCATAAATAAAGGCATATAGTGGATGGAAAATGATATCTTAAGTTGCAATATGAGTAATGTAAGCACATTATAAACATCTTAACCTGGTCTTCTTTTGCATATTTTTCTTTAACACTAATAATAATGTAAAATTGGAAAAAATGCAGCAACCTGGTACTTGGTGTATTAGTTATGAAGTAACCAGTGAAAAGTACAGGTAGATCCTGAAGCTAGTTAGGCAGAAAGTCAGACCTGAGGAAACTAACTATAACTTAAGACACACCTTGGTGCTCTAACCCTTGATGGAATAACAACTTTGTTGTTAATCATTCTTTAAGCTGAAGTTAACTTCTAATTGGTATATAAGAAATCCAAGTTCCAGGGCATACTTTCTTAGATAGACCCTGTGTTTATTATAATGTCACTTGTAAGTTGGTTTTGATACCCCTTGTGGGGTTTATCAATTGCCTAATTTGTAGAAAGGCCCTAAGAAGTTTATCTGATCTACCATGATTTGGGACTAAAAAAGAATCACCTCATCCATATGAATTATGCCACCCATCTGATGAATATTAAAAAAAAAAAAACCTCCATCACTTTCTACAAAAGAAAGCTCAGCAGGTGATTTTTCCTATTTTACTATTGGATAAGTCCACTTTCTTCTAGAATGTTCTATCCTATGCAGAGTTTTGCTAAATACATTTCTTCCTATGCTTTCTTGCTTCAGGATGGATTATTTCTTTGTGCAAACTAAGTACTAAGAAAAATCATCATCTGCTAAATATTTCTGTGCTTGACACTATTATAAATTATTAAGCTATAAATAATACATGTCAGTAATCTCTATCAAATAACTAACATTGATTAAATCATGATGTGAAAAATAATACTACCCCATAAAGGAAAAGAGAAAAATTAAACATTTATTATTATTATTATTATTATTATTAATTTTGTTAATTTTTTTATCTGATTTTGTATTGTTTGATTTGTTTTGTTGTTTGTTTGCTTCTGTTCTTTTGAGCTTTTGATATAGAGTGGGCTATGGGAAATAGAACTTTCCCTAACTTGACCCATTACATCTCAGATATATAGTAAAAACAACACATGCTGTTTCTTCGGAGTTAAGAATTACTGTCTGGATCTGAGAACATGACAGAAAAGAGATCAAGCTACATAAAATCTATAATTTTTTTCTCTACTCGGTTGAAGGATTGCAGCCCACAGCAAACTAACAGAAAGGACATTCTGACTACAGTGTCTTTGTGATATCCTGCCATTGAGATGTGTATATATGAAAATTAGCTACCAAAGAAGTGTAGAAAATATGGTCCCTAACCACTAGAGGATGTAAGCTTGTGGACCCTGTCATATTTTACAGGAAAAAAAATGTAATTCATGGATTAACATACCATCTAAATATCTGTGTCTATACCAAAGTAACCTACCATAACAATTAGTACTGTTTAAATACCTATATATCTAATTGCCTGTGCTTCATTAGTAGGATTGAAAGGTGATTCCTGGACAAACTGCCAGCCCATGAAAGGAAACAGCCAGAATTGACCAGAGTCCAAAACGACAGATCCAGAGAAAGTAGACTGTTTTGCTTCTCATCCACCCGTGCCTCTTTTTTAAGCCTAGGGAACAATCTGCGGAAGAGAGTGTGTGGTAGAATGTAAGGGCTGCGTTTGGGGTGAATGGTGAAACTACAGCAATATAGACTGGACACTTATTTGTTTAACTTGATTGAGCATACAAGCCCCCCAGCTGGATGGTGGGACCCTTGGGCTGTGTGGGTTTGGGCACAACTGCTTGCAAATTGGTTTTACATGAAGGATGCTTGTACTCATAAATTATTAGTTATTGTTAAAAAATGAAAAAAAGTAATAGAAAAAAATAAGTAAAATTTTAAAAGAGGAAAAAAAATATGGTCCCATTGAAATGAACTTCTATAATAAATAAAAATTATTTCAAAAGTATTAAAAATTAAACATACATGTTACATTTCTTGTCCCAAGCAATATTCTTAAACTCAAATAATTATCTTGAGTTAAAGCAGATAAAGGAAAATATAGCTGTAGTCCTATTTTCTGTTGATGTCACTTCAATTCACAATGAGCAACAAATTCAAACAAATGGTAAAAATTGGAATTTTTTATAATTATCTATACATAAAATTAGAAGGATAATTGTTGAGGAGAGAAATGAAATGAAATTCCATGAATGAGATTCAATAAATACATGGAGGACTTACTAATATAATTACACCTAGATTGTTACCAAATTTACTAAAACAATTAAGCATGGTGATTCTAGATTGTAATAACAAATTCTTGAGACTGAGGCAGAAATAGCATGTTCAAGAACTGCCTGGGTTCCAAGGTGATTCTTTAACTCAAATCAATGGAAACAAAGCAAAATGCCACCACAACCACATACCACCACCAATACTACTATCGCCATAAGAACTGCAATCTGAACTTGGTTAAAACTAATTTAATGTGCATGAAAACATAGTGTGAGCTGTAGATGTAATTCACTGTTAGATGTTTCCAGGGAGAGAGGAAGCCCTGAGTTTAAGCTGAAGCCTAATCATCTGCTCTTCTACAAAGAAGAAGCATGTTTTATGAAATGACACAAAATAGACAGGAGAATGAAAGTTAAAAATTGCTATGGATATAATTAGATTCAGACAAATGTATGTGATTTTGTTTAAATTAAATGGTGTATTTTTACATGTAGCTGATAATCAATTATATGCTATTATTTTATATTTCACAAGAAAAACTATTTATCACTCTACTTCTAGTATTTGAACTAGAGATAGCATTAGCTTCTAATGACTTACATTTATCCAAAAGTGGTTGTGTAGATAGGAATGATCAATTATGATATTAATAACCATACAGTTCTAATCATGATGCATCAATATGTTCTACAAAATGTTCATTATTATTTTAGGCAATTAAAAAGTACTTAAAGTTTATATGAGAAACAGTTTGTTTATGTATTCTAATTTTAAAGAAAAGATAGCTAAATAAAAAAATATTATCAATGCATGGTATATAATCAGCAATTGATACTAAAGGAGTGATCAAATAAACTGAAAATATATTAGACATACTATATTTTGAAAGTTAAGGAGATTTAATTATTCTTCCCAGACCTTAATGGATCTGAGACTTATTTAAAAATTATTGGAGCATGCAATTATCCCTAAGCAGCTTAAGTAAGAGTATGAAACACTGGTCACCATAATTATGCTGTCATTGCCTCTGTTATTTCTCTATGTGTTTCTAGCCTGATTCAGAGGTTTTTGCAAAGAATTTTGTGCATAAGACACTTTAAGGAATTTCTTGAGATAGTATAGAAAAAAATCTTACCATACAATCTTTTCAATAACTGTCTAACATGTCAAATTTATATGAACATATTCATGTTTAGCAACCCATGTATAATCTCAGGAAGCTATGTAACTGTGTTTTCTACTTAACTTAGTTAATTTCAGAACAATAGAAAATAATTCCCTTTTTACTTTAAGGAAAATTTTTGATCATCTTAATATGACATAGCATGACATTCTCAGAGTGTTGGATATGGTCTGCTTCACAGTATTCATGTGCAGGAATGGTTTTATGTGGTAAACATACAATAGAAATAAATTAAGCTAATAAATTGGCTCTTAATGGAATTTATAAGCAGATAGTTCTAAGATGTGCTATTATGTGTTTCAAAGAATTGTAAAATTTTGCTCTTAGACAAATGTAAGGTATCATGTCCTTTAAAGTTGTTCATGTTAAAAAAAAGTTGTTCATGTTGATTACAGGATTAAACTTTTGAAAAAATTATTTTATTACCATTTTGCTTACTTGAAATGTGTCAAGATCAAAGAGAAAAATGAGGATTACTAAAATTAGAGGAATCAGAGAAAATAATGATATGGGCATAAACTTGGATTTGCAGTTAAATTCCAGCACAGTAAAACATATACTGAAAAAGTGATATAAATGACTTCCCCAATTTATGAATTTAAGCTTAGAAAGTATTTTAATTTCAATAATTTCTGTATGGATATGCATGGTGTCAAATGAGATATTGACTAAAAGGCCTACAGAATTTCAGTTGATTTTTTTTTATTGAGAATTCATACAACTCGTAAATTGGTTCCCAACGAAACCTGGTCCCCTCCATTCCTCAACCCCCATCAGAACTCATGCATTACCACATCCAAACTGAGTGCTAGCCAGTCAATCTCCCAAACCCAGACATCCTTCTGTGAAAATAGATCTTATATCTGCCAGATTCTAGTCAGCATATCTAGGAAACTTAGGTAAAGATTATTCTTCCTCACTTAACAGTCCTCACTCTCTTATAGTTTTCAGTCCACGGACAGTCCATCACCCATTTCTCTTGCTCTGCTTTGAGATCTTGTCCGAGTTGGCAGGGCTCCAGTGTCTGATGCCTACATTGCCACAGGTTTACTTGTGAAAACTTACTGTTGAATTTAAGTCACTGCTTCTCTTAGTTTATGCACTAACTCTGGCTCTTATAATCTTTCCACCTTTTCTTCAACAATAAACCCTGAGCAGTGAGTGGGTTGGGGAGGTTTAATGTAGGAACAGTCCAGGTGTATCCACTCTGGGGGCTCCCTTTCTTTCCAGGTTGACTAGTTGAGGCCTTCTGTTGCCTCATTCTCTATTGTATACAGAAGCATTACTGCTGAGAATTCAGGGGTCCACTTGTTTTCTCTCTGCCCCCCCCCCATTCTGTGTGTAGAAATTCATTTGTAGATGTGTCTCCTAGGAATAAGGATATTTCAAAGGCATATATTATGTGTCTGACTAGTGGCTTTCATCTTTTGCATAGAGTAGCTTTTTCGTTGAGTGGCATAGGATATGCTTGTTTGTAAATGTGAGTCCCTACTTAGTGTATGGTAAATTTCATTTGTCCAGAGATATGACCCAGTTTGGCTTTTCTCTAGGCTTATATCCTCTCCATCCCTGTTCATTAGGCTGAGTTTATAGTGGTTTTCATAGGATGACTCAGACAACAGTGCCCCTACAGTAACAATAAGGGTAGTTTTCTGGGCAGCTCATCATAGTTGTTAGAGTTTGGTTCTGGGTTGTACCATTGATTGTTTTTCTCTCATAGCAGTGTGCACATTATGAGTGCTTAACTTCAAATAGAAAAGTTGCAGGTCAGCTCCTGTTCCATTAATCTAAGTGCTGTCCCTGAAGCATGTCCTGTTCTTAAAAGTAGGGTCTTATTTTCTATTTCTAGTAGATAATAAAGAGCTTTGAATAAAACATATTTACTTTGAGAGTGACTTGGGTGGCTCTCACCAATGATTCAAAGAGGGGTTTCATCTCTCTTGTGCTGTGTTCACTGACCCACAGCCACCAGGTTGCACAACCAATGCACTAATGATCAGACTGTTTATGTGTATTTCTCATGAAGTCTCGAGGGCATTACATTACACTCTGGGTTTCTTAGTCTCTCAAATTCCAATCATTTATATTATTTCTTCTTCCCTTACCACCCACTCCTCCCTCCCCAGCCCCAGCACCCCCATCATTCCCATACTCCCTCTCCTGACCTCTCTCCATCATAACCCCCAAATATCTCCCCCTCTTCTCCTACAAAACACCCCAACCCTCCTGACCTCCTGCCTAGTAACATCTGTTCATGACTGAACCCCTGTTTAGAGATTTTCTTTTCCATTACTTCCATATATTCTTTCCAATTTCTTGGATTCTGGTGTTACATAAGGATATATATTCAATCCACAAATAAGGCAGATCATAGGTCACCTGATTTTTTGTTTTTGTGTTACTTCACTCAGAATAACATTCTCTAGTTCCATCCATTTACCTGTGAATTCCATAATTTCATCCTTTCTTACTGCTCAGTAGTACTGGTGCATTGTGTAGATGTGCCACATTTTCATTATTCAGTCAACAGTTGTGGAACGTTCACTTTTTTTTTCCATTTCTTCATTATTGTGAAGAGAGCAACAACAAACATGTATGTACAGGTATCTTTACAGTATGATGAGCCTTTTGAGTATATGGCAAGAAGTGTAATAACTGGGTCATGTGGTAGGTTCGTTTTTCCCCACACTGCTTTCCATAAGGGCTGCACTAGTCTGCATTCCCCCAAACAGTGCATGAGTGCTCCCCTTTGTCCACATACTTGGGAGCCTCTTGTGTCCTTAGATTTTTAGCTAATCTGATTCAGATAAGATGGGAAAAATAAATTTTTTTCACTGTGACAACATTTAGAAAATCATCATATGCCTGTCGGTTTTAAAAACCCTGAAAGAATTTTGCTTTTACTTCAACTTCTCAACCTCTAAGTTTCTAAAAGTCAAGAGTACTTTTGAAGTGTGCTCATTTTTTAGGAACTCAGTCATTTCCAATTCCCTTGAGTAACATATAGACACAAAGGCAGTTTTACCTAAATTGCTATCATCTTCTGTGCTGGTGACAATTATCTCTTACTATCTCCTAATGGAGTAATCAATTTCAACTAAGTATGTTCAATGATACACTTATATGGGCTTTTGTGTTACTATTCAAAACAAATTTGCTGATTTAGCCTTAAGATACTTTCTAGGGATTTTAGATGACAAGCTCTTCACTTTGTTTCTGATAACACTTAACTCTCATGTTTGTTTCATTCCTTGTCCTTATAGTGTGTGTGTGTGTGTGTGTGTGTGTGTGTGTGTATATATATATATATATATATATATATATATAATTGCCTCATAAGTACTTGAAATATTTTATTTTTAAGTTAAAGAAAATTGTGAATTTCAAAAATCTCTTAATCTGATAAAACTTATTTGAACCTTTATTCTTTAAGTAAAAGTGAGGTTTGTCCTACATATTTATTGTCATCTTTGTGCATTTATGCATAGAAGAGTTTCAGCATTTATTCCTCTAAAAAGAACAGAAGAACAATTACAATAGAAGATATATTTAATTAGAATTCAAAGGTAATAATGGGGAAAATTCTAAGCAGCTTAATTTAGTATCAGAGTTATAGAAAAATGAATATACAAAATTATACATAATGACATAGATATTAATGAAGAAAAATAATTTTAGTTCCTTAAAGGTAAAATAAGTACATTAATGTTTAGTGTTTATTCATTACTATGAGATACCTATTAAAGACAATAATGTGTACATGTACAAATAGAAATATCAGGGCTGGAGATATGGCCTAGTGGTTAAGAGCATCGACTGCTCTTGCAGAGGACCCGGGTTCGATCCCCAGCACCTACATGGTGGCTGAGACTGTCCTTAACTCCAGCTTCAGGGGAATCTGATGCCCTCTTCTGACCTCTGTGGCATTGCGCGACATGGGTGCACAAACCTAAATGCAGACAGTACATTCATACACATGAAAAATAAATAAAATTTAAAAAACAAATATAAATATCAACTTTTAATTATAAAGTTTGAAAAATATAATTTATTTTGGAATTATTTATTTACACAAAAATTGAAAAATATCCTGAAGGTATAGAGATATGTAACCCATACACATGCATACACATAAGCACATACACAGATATATACACATACATGCACAGATACACATGCATCCACAATTATACATAAAAAAAAATCACACCACATAGAAAGTGCATGAGTTCTCTCATAAATTTGAAAACTGTGCACCCATGAAAATAAACTGCTTATTCTTCATTCCTATAGTAATATCTTACTTGAAACACCATTTAATATATTAGTTATGACTATTATCACTCCTTTAACACAGCGTTAGCTCGGTGTATGTCTTATGTAAAAGGGATACATGTTGAAAATTATTTGAATCAAGGTATTACTTTATTAACCTGTAAGCAAATATGATAATCCCTCTGCAATTGTGTGACGAAAATTAAATTTAAGAAAAAATTAAGCATTATTAGAATGTTATCACATTCTGCAAATATTTGAATCTGACAACTTGAGGTCACGTTTGATTACACATGAATACTGCATTTTAAGAATGGCAGAACATTTTTATGCTGTTGACACTATCAGGAAAGAACATTGTTAAATGACTACCAAGGGACTTAATGAAATAGTTGAAGGCTGGAGAGATGGCTCAGCGGTTAAGAGGACTGACTGCTCTTGCAGAGGACCTGGGTTTGATTCCCAATACCCACATGGCAGCTGAGAACCATCTCTAACTCCAGTTCCAGGGGAATCTGACACCCTCTTCTGACCTCTGCAGCATTGCATGGCACAGGTGCAACAACCTACATGCAGATAGTATACACTCATACACATAGGAAAATAATTAATTCAAAAAAAAAAAGAAATAGTTGAATTAGAATATAATGTTAAGGTACATATTAATTGTAGTTCAGCGATGGTATGCATACTATTACTCATTTTTGAATATCAGGTGGTCATGATTTGCCATTTTACTTTACTCCTTGATTGCTCCTCACTCCCAAGCTCTGTTAAACATTAGTGAATTTCCAATTGATTTTCTCTGACTCCAGATGCCAGAGAAAAGGAGAGAGAAGTACTAAATCTTAAACCATACTCACTGTTTACAGTGTTTAAATGGATGAATCAATAGAGCCAAACGAAATAGTATTCTGCTGCCTGGTGAATAAAAATTTATTTGAGCTAAATATTAATAACAGAAACTGCAGAAAAAATTATCAAACCATATTTCACAATCTTCTTCAAGTAAATATTTTTGAGTGTTTAAAAACTTGTGTTGCAAGTTCTCAAATTAACATGAACTTTGCCTTTACAGCACTTTGTATGATTTTGAGTAATTATTTTCATCAAGGCTGGTTAAATGACTGAATATATTATTCCTACAAGTCCTTGAAGTTGTAATCTCTCAGCTCCCTGGTCAGGATGCCTGCTATCACACCTTACCTGCATTTATGGACAATTAACCCTCTAGGACCCTAAGAAAAAAGGAATCCTTCCTTCTATAAGTGGGTGACAGCTTTTTATCATTACAAAAGAAGACTAACTGATAATAAATACATACATCCACACAATATTAAATACAATAAAAGATTTTGAAATATCTTATTATAAAGCTTGATGTAGGAAAATATTGTATTTTCCACTGCTGTTGACCTGATACATATTATAAAGCATTATATTTAATGTTGAAATATTTGCTAAATGTTAAATACTAAATGCTAACCATATTTATGTGATTTACATTCCAAATTTAACTTCATATATTTTATTATTAACTTCAATTTATTACTGAGTCCTTTGGAATCATCTGCCAAAGATATCACAGAAATGCCCTCACATCCAACCACTGTTTAAGTATTTGATTCTTTATTCTTCTGCACTATCTTGAGCAAGGCCTCTACTAAAATAGTCCAGTATGCTCTGTTCCTACTACTCAACCACTTGTCTAGCCCAAAGTTCCAAGTTCATTCACATTTCTCACAAAATAGCAGTCACATTCTTCACAGCAACATCCCACTCTCTGGTATCCACTTCTGTTTTAGTTACTTTTCTATTTCTGTGACAAAGCTTCATGATCAAAGCAACTTATAGAAGTAGAGGTTTATTTAGCCTCACTATTTCAGTCTATGTGTCCATAATGGAAGGTAGGCATGGCAGCAGGTGGCTGGAATAGATAAATTAGATCCCACCTCTTCAAGATTTTGAAGGAAGTAGTGTAAACATAACTGGAAGTGGGGCCAGGTAATGAAATCTCGAATTCAGTCTTCAATGACTTTTTCCCTCTAGTAAGGATCCTCATCCGAAGAATCCTTGGCCTCCTCTAACAGCACCACAAAGTGTGGACTGTAAAGCAATTGTTCAAATATGTGATTGTATGGAGGATATTTATTATTCAAACAAAAAGGGTTATAAAATATAGTAGCTTCAATAGGAAATATCTCCCATATTTATGCACACACACACACACACACACACACACACACAATATACCATGTATGCTGTACTCTATTATAAATGTAGTATGTATGTACCCAGCGTGGTGGAACAGGCCTTTAATCCTAGCACTTGGCAGGCAAAGGCAGGCAGATCTCTGGGAGTTCAAGGACAACCTACTCTGGTCTACATAGCGAGTTCCATGACAGCCAGAGCTACAGAGAGACCCTGTCTCAAATAAATAAATAAATAAATTAATTAATTAATTAATTAAAAAAGTAGTATGTGTATATGTTATACTATATTGTAAAATTATAATGTGTACATATATAAAAATAGTATTCACAAAATACTGTTTTATATACGCATGCATATATATGTATGGTGTTTATGCATATGTGTATGCATGTTTTAGAGACACAGTCATTTCAGAAAATTTACAAATCAAGATAATAATGTGGAATTCTTTTAAATTTAGAACAACTAACATAATAGATTGTATATTATAAGTTTAGTGACTGTATTAGTCATGTTTCTGTTGCTGTGATAAAACCATGATGAGCAAGGGAACTTATAAAAGGAAGAGTTTATTTGAGCTTATGATTGACAGTTCCAGGGAATCCAAGTCCATTGTGGTAGGAAGCATGGTGGCTGGGGCTGGAGCAGCAAGCCAAGGGTCACATCTCGCAATGAGCACAGGAAGCAGAGAGAGAGAGACTGGAGACCGCAAGGCTTGTTAAACTCACTAAGCCTGCCCCCAGTGACATACTTCCTCCAGCATGGCCACACCTTCTATGACCTCCAAGAACAGTGCCACCAACTGGAGAGAAAATGTCTGAATATTTAAAGCCTATGCGGGACACTTATTGAAACCACCACAGTGACTAAAATAATTTTAAATTTGCTATATAATTATAAACATTAAACAAAACTTACTATGAAATAATAAAAATGGTGCATAATATTCATGTAAAAAATAAGAGTCTTAGTGTATTTTCTCCTTGTAAAGATTTGAGTTCTCCTTACATTAATCTGTTTATTGGAATAAAAACTAAAGAGATTTTGCTTTAAAATTTGAGAATTTGTATCTAAAATTTATCTGAAGAGATTTGCTTTAAAATGCTATTGGAAAAAAGTCACCATTCACAAAACTGGATTAACAGTACATGAGAAATTTATAACTAAGAGTGAGTTAATATTAATACAGATAGTTATAGATATAGATATATCAAGATGTAATATAAAAGGGCAAGAATTTCACAAATAGTAATAAAAATGTGATTTAAATATATCAGAAGATTATAGTATTTTCAGTAATACTAATAATTTGGAATATTCATATATCAAAATTGATGAAAATCCGAATCAAAAATAAAATAATTAAATCAAAAGATTTATTAAAAATTACTTGCTAAGGAGTTCTCTCTTTTTTAAAACAACATGTTCAACATTTTTTGAAGAATAAAGCTTAAGAGCTGCCATGATTTTGATGCCAACCTTGACTAATGAGATGCAGGCCAGCTTGAATCTGAGAGAGAGTGTCTCAAAACAAATAAATCCAACCAATCAAACAAACAAACCAAAAGCAAAGACCAAAAATGTTGGGTAATACAAAAGAACATAATTCACATTTTTTACAAATTAAAAATAGTAACTCAATATTCTGGCATATGATTCTGCCACTTCTTTTAGAAAACAGCATAATTGCATTCACCGTCTCTGTTCCTCACTTGGTATGTATAATGTAGCTTCTTGATTCAGTAAAATTAGTCAGAATTTGTCAGGATAACACTTGAAATTTTAGGACCCTTAGGGCTTTGAGTATTTTATTTTATTCCTGTCATCTCACCTGCTAAGGCAGAGACACCAGCGAGATTTCTAGTCCTAGGAGGGGAATGAGAGACACTTGAAAAGCCATCACAGAGGAGGCTTTACTGCTGAACAGCAGATGTGAATTGAAAAACACTCATCCTGTCATGACCAATCCCTCTACAGCAGACTCATTTACAAAAATGAAATGTTGAACTCAGTGAATATTGGTGTGATTTGACATTGGTTGTTAGTCTTGCCATTGATGATTGTTCTTCTCTCTTTCAGGAGAGTAGAGGGAGAGAATGCAGTCTGTGGGTATGTAAAGAAAAAATTTAAAAATACTGAATTATTGAATATATTTAAATTATGACAGGTAATAAAAGTTTATGTGTATTTCTCTCTCTCTGTCTCTCTCTTTGTCTCTCTCTCTGTCTCTCTCTCTCCTTTCTCTCTCTCTCTCTCTCTCTCTCTCTCTCTCTCTCTGTGAAATATGACAATATTTCTTTGGCACTTAAAGGAGAGTATTACTCTGTTCATTAAGTAAAAAAAATCATCAATTGAATTGAGCACATCAATGTTGGTAAACATATGAGATGCACAGAACAACAAAACATATATGTAATAAAAGATGAAGACTGAATTCCTAGACAATTTTAATTACATAAAAGGAAGGTGACTACGAATAAAGAGTGCTAGAGGATCAACTGAAGAAAATAAAAGCACAACTGATTGAGAAATATTATGATGAGACACTAAAGAAACAAGTTAATATCTAAAATTAGTGCTGGGTGTGGAGTAATGGAGTCATACACTTCTATTTCTATCACTGATGATGCAGAGGCAAGTGGATCTCTGTGACACTGACACTGAGGCTATTCTGTTCTACATAGAAAGTGCCAATTCCAGGGAGACCCTGTTTCAAAACACAATACAAAATCCAACACTAAAAAAAAATTTATTTTATTTATTCATAATTAAGAAAATTAATTGGGAAAATTGACACTGTCCACTGGGGATATGTATTTCTCCCCAACAATAACAATAAATTGAGCCTTTTCTACAATAGAGAAACCCCTAGTATGTATTAATGACACATACTTGACCATTGCTGGACATGGAGGACAAGCAATTACTTCTACATTTCTCTTTACTTCCTTTCACTTTGACTGAACATTCATACAAGATGGGAAGACTATGAAATCACGGTATCTGTCATGGTCAGTAACAAAATCATGAATGGAGTTATGATCATGAGAAACTGAAGAAATATTGCCTTACAAATCCCTGGCATGTAATGGGGGTATTCTTCCTTTAATAAGAAAGAATCAGGGGCTGGAGAGATGGCCTAGTGGTGAAGGGTGCCGATCGCTCTTACAGAGGACCCGGGTTCAATCCCCAGCACCCACATGGCAGCCAAGAATCGTCTGAAACTCCAATTCCAGGAGAACTCCAGTTCCAGGGGAATCTGAGACCCTCTTCTGACCTCCGCGGCATTGCACGACACGGATGCACAGACCTGCATGCAGACAGTACATTGATACACATACAGAAATAAATAAAAGAAAAAAAAAAAAGAAAGATTCAAAGAAATATGAAAAAAAAGAAAGATTCAGAGATAGATACCCTTCAGGGCTCTCTGTCTTTCTTAGTATGTTTTCCCTTTAGATGGCAAATCATATGAAACAGAGGATTTATTAATATCAATCAAAAACTATCTGGAAAGAGCACAAAATAAGTGAATTGGTTCTCTGAATGTTAATTGTGTTGAAAGCATGCTAGGAGGGATACATCAGATATATTCTGTTCAGAAGTCTGCCTTCAGTTCCTGTTCTGGGTTCACTACATAATGGACTACAATCTATGCAATGAAATAAACTTTTACCTGGCCAAGTTGCTTTTAGACATAGTGTTTATCATTTAAACAGAGGAAAAACTATAAGAATGATGAGCTCTTCATCCATATTATGTGGAAAATTGGTTGTATTTCTCTCTTTTGGGTCTGTCTCTTTGGATGTATATTTTTTTTTGGATACTAAAAACAGGAAGTTAAATCTTTGTCATTTTGGTCATTTTAAACATTCTATTCAGCCAGTTGCCTCATGTCAATGTCTGTCTGCAATTTCATTTATAGAGTTGTAAAAACTCATATGGAATCTTAGCCAGGCGTGGTGGTGCACGCCTTTAATCCTAGCACTCTGGAGGCAGAGGCAGGTGGATCTTTGTGAGTTCAAGGCCAACCTGGTCTACAGAGTGAGTTCCAGGACAGCTGGGGCTACAGGGAGACACTTTCTCGAAAAGACTAAGAAACAAACAAACAAACAAAAAAACAAAAATTCTCATATGGAATCTTGATTCATCTTGTGGCCATAATAAAACCATACAAAATTGAATATTTATTATTTTTCCTTTCCTCAGTTTATTTTCATCAAAAACTGTCTTGATAATTATGATTCATAGACCAAGTGACAAAATTGGTGTCAACATAAGAATATGTTCTGGGCATGGCATGGTGGAACACTCTTTAATCGCAGCACTCAGGAGTCAGAAGTAGGTGAATCTTCATGATTTCAAGGCCAGCCTATTCTACATAGTGAGTTCCAGGGCATCTGGGGCTATAAGGAGACCTTATCTCAAAAACAGAAAAAAAGTGATGTTATTAAATATTATATTCCCAAATGGATTTAAATAAAAAGTGGACTTTCCCATTTCCAATCTTACTAATATTCAAAAGAAAATCATTAAGCAGTAATTGGTGAAATACTTCTCCATGATCAGTTTCAAATTTTTTGGTATAACTCCACCAAACATGTTTACCTAACTTTTTAGCCTATTTTGTTTCAAAATTGTAAAATAAATTTTTCCAAGTAGTAAAGTTGTGATTTTATTTTTTTCTAATTCAGACGAAATGATTTTCTTGTTCTTTTCTACATGCCCAGAGTTCACATAAGTCAATGACAACAAAATGCAACTATAATACAACTTCAGGGTACAGATGTGATAAGTTAAAATTAATTAATAATTAAGAGATTAACGAAATTTCCATAGATCTGACATAAATTAGACTTTATTCTGAACAGACTGGCCCTGGCCATCAGATATGAGACAACAGAAGGCTTATGAACTGGAAGAATGGGGGTGTTGCAGGGTGAGTTAGTTGAGATAAGAAGCCCCCAGAAGAGGCTTGAGCTCATGGCAGTGGATTTCAGAAACAGGAAACCGGGGGCCTGGGAGGAAAATAGGAAGGGTTCTTAAGGTGTATCAGGACCAGTGGATGGAGAGAGGTGATTATGGGAATGGAAATGTCCCAGACTTGAGTGTTGACAGGATCAGGAGGGGCAGGAGCTGGACAGTCCAGAATGGGGACCTGGGGACATAAAAGAAGGTGAGACTTCAGAGAGGGTTTGAGGAACAGAGACATGGTTGCCTAGAAATGTCTTTGGATGAGAACACCCAAGAGGGGCATTGGGCAGATGGACATGACTAAAAAAAAAATGCTGAAAAAAAATGACCTGTGACAACACAGGGGAGGGGTAGAGTCTTTTGAAAGAAAGAGATGATTCCAACCACTCCCATGACAGAAATTGATGAGGGAACTGTAGGGCCTGAGTTTGAGTTCATTACAGAAAAGATAGCACAGTGGTCCAACAGGAAGGAGATGGACTTATCGTAAGCTAAGGTATTAGCCTAGCTTAGCATGATAGAGGGTCAATGGAGTCTCCAAGTCTGGCCACCATCATTTCATCACCAGGCAAAGAAATTCAGAGTCTGGAAGGGATTGGGGTGCCTGGGATAGTGAGGCTGGACCTCCATGCCAAGGCACAGAGGACAAGCCTGTACCCGGGCACTCAGATTTCCAATGGCCAGTTTGCCAGAAGAGAGTAGATGCCATGGTGGGTGGCCTGGGGTTTGGGCAGTTTTTGGCCCAGTGACCTCCTTGGCCACACTTGAAGCAGGCTCCTAGTAGAATGGACTTAAGACAGGCCCCTGTGGAATGGGGCTTGATGGAGTCCTGAGCATCCTTCTGCAGGAATGCTGTTGGCCTCAGGGCAGGTACCAGTGCTTGGGCATGGAACGTGGCCTTTTGTTGTAGTTGAGCCTGTTGGGAGGTCTCGGCTGCCTCCTCTTGGCCATTAAATACCTTAAAAGCCATTTTCACTAAATCCTGCATGAGAGTCTGTGGACCATCCTTCGCCCTTTTTAGTTTTATATTCCTGCTCTCTGGAAAAGACTGAGAAATAAAGTGTGAAGCCAAAACCATGGCTGCCAATGGGGAGTCAGGGTCAAAGCTCATGTACTGGGTCATAGCCTCCTGGAGCTGGTTCAAAAAAACAGCAGGATTTTCTTCCGGCTGTTGTGTAAGCTCATGAAGCTTATCCTAATAAACTGTTTTGTTGGAAATAGCTTCCGTACCTCGCAGGAGGCTGGTAACCATGTAGTACCACATCTGGTGGCTGGCTTGCCCAGCCTGGGCCTCTACCACCAGGCAGATGTTGTCAAAGAAATGACCACAGGTGGAACTGTAGCCAGCAGTCAAGCCCAGGCCCTTCCTGACCCAGGGAATCAGCAAGTACAGATGGCATGAATGGATACCTATTCCTCCTTGGCCTTGAGCAGGGCTAGGCACCTTGAGCCAGGCTCAATGAGTCTATCAAATCTAAAGAAATACAAGGAGACGGCAAGTAAAATCCTCAGGATACAAAATGGGTTCAAGAAAACCACTACAGATACTGAAGAAATTACTAAATTAATGCTTCTTGCCTGTACTAGTGTGTGATCATCGATCTTTTTTGATAATAATTGTAGGGATTCCCTTTGGCAGAAGCACTTAGGGAGTCAGCAAGCAACCTCCAGCCTGGACTCCTGCTGATCTCTTCCTTGCCTTTGAAAACCTGCCTGGCGCCAACTCTCTTTAATGGTTTGGGCAAAGCCTTGTCACATTCCTATAGTGATCTGGAGTATATGTCATGAAATTCTGTATTCCCCAACCCCCACAAGGTCCTGTATAAAACCCTGAATTAGAGAAATAAACCAAGTTATTCCCTCATGCAATTGCTCCTGGTCTCATCTCTGAGTCATCTCTTCTTTATTCTCTTTCTCTCTTTCTTTGTTACACAGGCATTGTTTTCAATCTCCCTCCCCCTCTCTACCAGGGATTAGGCCTAGGCAGTTAAGCTGCTAGCCAGGAACAATCCTGGGGCTTGCAGTCCTGTGCTACTGTGGGCCCTAGTCCAGAGAGGAGAAACACCTAGTGGAAGGCTGCACATGTGTGATACTACAATTGGCACCACAACTTGGGCCACAGCCTTTCATAAGACAAGAAGGAGAAAAGTAAGGTTTATGGTTTTCAGGTTATAATTCATAACTACATGCCTCTTCTGAGTGAGGCAGGTTAGCAGGCAGTACCCATGTAGGACTCAGCCAGTCCCATCCTCTCTCGAGTGAGGGCATCATCTTAGGCTTGGGCTGTCTCAGCCCCAAAACTATCTCCATATTGAGACAATTTTCGAAGGATTCAGAGAAGGGAAGTTGAGCCACCCCTGGCAGGGAAAGGTACCCAGGGTATTGGCCAGGTTTTGGCACATCCTCATGAGTTTTCCTGTGAAAGATAAACTTTCAATCTTGTCTTTACTTTTTTTTTTTTCTTTTGGAAACATTAACTGAATTGGGTTCCACCTGCTGAGCCAAGCAGCTGCAAAAGCTTTTTGCCTTTAAGCTCTTTCTATTTACTATCATTTCTCTCCCTTTCCATCCTAAATAAATCAATATGCAATCACACACACTTACGCCAGGTAGACTCTAAGACCGAAGGAATGAAGGAGGCCATGTTCAGCAATGACGTGGTGCTAGCCTGCTAATTCTAGCTCAGAAAAGACAGGTAAAATTTGCCTAGGTTGGGGGTGGGATGGAACTATCACCGGCCAAGTCCGAAACAGAGTACCTGGAAGTTCAAAAGCAGGGTGGAAAAGAGGAACCGTGAAGGCCACCCCTGGGGACTGGGGACAGTGCCCGTGGTCCTTCTCCCACCTGCTCCACAGAACTATTTCGCTGTGTGTGCCAGGAGACTACAAACCCCAGAATTTTTTGAGACTGTAGCAGCCATGTTAATTTCCTTTTTATTAACATTCCAAGCCAGCAGACTACAATTCCCAGAATTCTTCAACCTTGGTGCCATGGTGGAAAAATCTTCAAGATTCCAATGAATTAATTGTGTTCTTTCTCAAACAGTTTTCCTAAAAATATACAGAGATCATGTACCTTCAGACCTTACTGTGCTTTTTCTTATGCTGCTTATTCAAAATTGAGTTTTAATTGTTCCTTGCATATCAATTTTTATCTCAAGAGAGATATTTTTATAATATGGCCATTCAAAATCTGTTAAGTTAAAATCTATCTCAAACATGCTTATTAAGATATTAAACTTCTAAATCTAATACATGGGTACCCAAAAACATCTTTGAATAAAAAATATGCACAATAAATTGATTTAAAAAGGTCCCAGGCAATTCTGGAGTCAATTAATTAGAAAAAATGTTCTAGGCCATTTTGGAGTCTTTTAAATGTGCTTTCATTCACGGATCCCCAGACCATATGGTTTGTAATCTACCACCAGCTGAAACAACAAGTGATCCTACATCATGTTTGTCTTTAACTGTCTAAAATAACACCATTTTTCAGTTTCAGCATAATAAAAGCAAAACAGGCAGATTTGTATGGAGATTTTCAGGTCAGCCCAGCCTGACAAAAGGCTTTAACACTAATAAAATGTTCTTTGGCAACTATTGGTCATTTAAAAAATCTCAATTAAAAATACCCTATAGTTTTGGTTTAAAAATTAACTTGTTATAATTTTACTGCTTACATAAATGTAGTGTTTAAATTCAGTAAAGGTTAACTCTAGAAGAACTAAGATTGACCTTTTTTTTCTCCCTAACTCAGGTCTAGATGTGTTAGTAGTAAATAACTAATAAATTAATTAATTTGTTAAGGGTAAACATAAATTTACACATGTTGGGTATGTACTGTCATCTACTAGTTATGATCCACCAACACCCAAAAAGGATCTATAAAATGCATTCTATAAAATTTATAACTTAAAGTAATGTATCTAGGGGTTATAATATATACAAAGGTTAAAATCATAAACATGAAATTTATTTCTTCAGGATCAAGTCTTAATCAGGTAACTCAAAAATCATAATGTATGTTTAATCAAGGTTTATCTAACTTATGTTTACTTTTACCCAAAATTTATTCACACATTATATAATGGTAAGATAAATTGTTGGGCCCTACAGGCTCTCCAAAAGTGTGGCATGTTGGAAATCTCTAAGTCTGGCTCAAGTTTCACTGACTGTCCCCCACCTACTGAATAACTTCAGCCAAAGGGTCATGTAAACCATTGTAACTACAATGGTCACTATGACCATGAACTGAAAAGGGGAGAAAGATAAAGGAGAGTTCTGATAGGCTCAGAGGTACTTCCCTACTCGTGGACAGCTCACGATCAGTACCTGTCTCCCATAAGTTCTACGGAATAATCATTACATTACAGCCTGCATGCTACCTGGTCCTTTGAAACAATTGGTTGCCCGCTTGGCACCATGGAAACCTCTTTGTGGTTTTCGCCTTTATAAACTGCTGTGTTACCCACAATAAATAAGACCTTGCTAGACTTGGATCCCTGCTGCGTCTGATTGTCTCCTGGGATAGGGAGGCCACGGAAAGGTTGAGCAGATGCACCTGACCCTCCTCAATCCAGCCAGTCCGGCAAGCCAGGGGCTGGATAAGACCCCCGGTGTGACCCCCGCACCTTGGTGCCCAACGTGGGGCTCGAACCTATGACCAAAGGGACCCCCACACTGATCGAGGCAATCAGACATCCGGGACAGGTGAGACCTCAAGATGAGTAACACGACAGCTAAGAAAGAGCCAGCCCTCAGAACTTTGCACCTTATGCTGAAGTCTCGCAGGCTTGAACTAATTGAAACCAATGCCCTTAATACTTGGGAGACAATCGTTTCCCTAGCCTCCTGGGTTACAGGGGCAAATCTCTTTTCATGGCACACTTGGGCTAGAGTGGAAAAACTGGCTAGAGAAAGAGAGAGAGGCATTTTGGAATTGATCCCCCTTAGGTTTCTACCCTACTATTACAACTTTGAAAGCTTCCGTCCATCCGGAGTCTCTCGCTCCTCTGGGCGGGATAACATGGGGGAGGCAGCAGACTCTGAAGCAGAGGGAGAAAAGGAATGGGATAAGTTCACTGAGAAGAGAAAGGCTTTGGGGGATCCAGGCGCAGAGAGACCTCCCCCTTAGAAGCAGGTGGAGGGGATAAGCACTGAGGGACCCTACAAGGCCCTTAGGGCGGAACTTCTAGCCGAGGCACCTTGCACCGTGCTGAGTCTGCAGGCTCTGCCCCAGCCTAATGAGCCTCCATTTTGAGCCTTTCCAGTAAACCTCGCGCCTGGGGGGAACAAGCCCCTAGGTTGGTATCCCTGGGAAGCTAAAGATCTTAAGGAACTTAAAAAAGCGGTGGCCGAAGATGGCCCCAATTCACCCTGGGCATTGACGCTGCTCCAGGACATTGCATACCACCAGTGTGTTACCAGAGACTGGCTAGATCTGTCAAGGGCAGTGCTCCCCAGCCCACTATTTATCAAATGGACCGCTTTGTTCTGGGAGGAATGCCATCTACAACGGGAGACAAACGCTCGGGCAAACCCCCCCATCGCTGTCACCTTTGCAATGCTGGCCACTGGCCTGCACAGGGGCAGGTTTACAATGGGGACCCAGCAGGCAGCATTACCGGCCCCCTACAGGGACCAGGTCAGACAGTGTGGCATTGATGCATGGACCAAGCTTAACGCTGGGCCGTCAGAGAGCCCTCTGACAAAAGGTACATGAAACCCTTCCTGAGTTCATGGACAGAGTTGAAAAGAGCATGCAACACAAACTCCCCACCAGGGACCTCCTAGACCAGTTTGTCAGGATGACTATATGGGAGGGGATGAACGGGGACCACCATCTAAACTGTGCAGGATTAAAGGACAGATCTATGAGTTCATGGATCATTGCAACCCAAGACATAGGAACCCAAAGCCATAAAGTGCAAGCCTTCAGGCAGGCGATTCAAGCTCAAACTTCAGTTCTCACTGCTGCACGTACCCAAGCTCTATGAGCAACCAAGGTGGGCGGGGCTCCAGAGCTCAGCCAGCTTTGCTTCGGCTGTGGGCAGCCGGGACACTTCAAGCGTGATTGTCCCTCTGGAACCCCTGGGGAGGGCAAGAAGGAGGCGAAGGGCTGTCTCCCACCTCGCACCCTGTGCTCAAGATGTCGAAAAGGATTACACTGGAAAAAGGACTGTAGATCAAAATTTGACATTGATGGCAAGCCTTTAAACTAGGCCAGGGGCAGCTTCCAGCCCTGTCATCACAAGGAGGTCATGGTCCCTTGAGGGGAATGAGAGTCCCAATAAGAGCTCATTGGACAGTGCCACTCTATGAGGAATTGCGCCCCCAAACGTCTATAGTCATCAGAGGCATTAAGTTTTAATGCCTCATTGACACAGGGACTGATAGGACCATCCTGAGAAAGGAGGAAGTCCCAGCAACCTGGCCCTTGGTTCCTGGCCCATTGGTCCAGGGGGTGGGGCAAAACTCACGCACTGAGGAAACCTCCACCCTCATGAAATGGATGGACCTGGACCCTGGACAGGGACCAGGGAAAAATTAGGCTGTTGGTGGCCCCAGGCCTCACAGCTAATTTATTAGGTCAGGATTTGTTGGGACAAATGGATGCAGTGTTAACCACTGATCATAAACTTTTCTTTGAAGATCCCTTAATCGACCCCCATCATGATCACACCCAGAAGCAAGGACGAGTAAAAATTTATCCCCACTCATAGGGGCCACTGCTCCCCAGATTCCTCCCATACTATGGAAACTGGGAAAACCCGTCATGGAGCAGTGGCCACTAAAAAAACAAAAACTTGAGGCCCTACACCAGTTAACGGATGAACAATTAAAACTCGGGAACATCTGCCCTACTATGAGTCCCTGGAATACACCTGTCTTTGTCATTCGCAAGGCTTCAGGAGCATGGCCCATGCTTCAAGATTTGAGGAAGGTAAATGATAGAATAGAATTGGTTGGGACCCCTTTGTGAGGCATGCCCTGGATCCCTGCCATCCCTACAGACTTCTCTATAGCTGTAATTGATCTTAAAGATTTTTTTTTCCATTCCCCTGCACCATGAAGATTGCCCTAAATTTGCTTTCTCAGTGCCGTCTCTTAACTACTCCCAGCCAGACCACTGATATGAATGGGTGGTACTGCCACAGGGAATGGCCAATAGCCCAGCATTTTGTCAGCAATATCTTACCATCCTCCTGGCCCCCATGCTGTCGCAAGGGGACTCCTTAGTGTACCTCTACATGGATGATATGATCATTGGCCACTGGGACCCTCATAAACTTCCAGGATTCCTGGCTACAATATCACATACATTAATTAAAGGAGGATTCACTGTGGCACCTGAGAAAAATTTAATGAGTTCCTCCCTTCAAGGTGCTGGGTACTCATTTTTCTCTTTCTCAAGTTAATCCCATAAAACCTAATATATATGGGCTGGAGAGATGGCCTAGTGGTTAAGAGCACCGACCACTCTCACAGAGGACCCAGGTTCGATCCCCAGTACCCACATGGCGGCCGAGAGCCATCTGAAACTCCAATTCCAGGAGAACTCCAGTTCCAGGGGAATCCGAGACCTTCTTCTGACCTCCGCAGCATTGCACGACACGGGTCCACAGACCTGCATGCAGACAGTACATTCATACACATACAGAAATAAATAAGAAATAAATAAATAAATAAAAATATTAAAAAAAACCTAATATAAAAATACCTAACCGGCTCACTATAACACAACTCCAAAGCTTACTTGGTGAAATCAATTGGCTCCCACCCTGGGTAGCCATCCCCACAGAAACTTTAGTGCCATTATTTACCCTATTAAGAGACAAGAGTCCTCAGGAGGAAATCTTCCCTCACCCCAGAACACCACAAAATTCTCTAGATCTTTCAAAATGCTTTACATCACTGTTCTCTGAGAAGGTATTCTACAGAATGCCCTCTATCCCTTTAGGTCCTTACAGGACAGAGCCTGGAAACAGCAGTCATCACCCAGGAGGGGGCTCCTTTGAAATGGATACATAAATCCATGGCTGGTACACCTCGAGTATATTCTCAAACAGACCAGCTGGCAGATGCTATTATAAAGGGAAGAACTCAGGCACAGAGACACTATGGGATAGATCCTCATGACATCATCCTCCCATACAGACTGACAGATGTTGAATGGCTGGCTCGCAACCATTCACGCCTAGCTATTTCCTTAGAAGGCTTCATGGGAAAATTGGATTGTCATTTCGGACCTTCTAGGTGGAGAGCATTCCTGCAAAAATTCCCCCTAGAGTTTATAATGCCCTCTCTGTTTATAAAGGAACCCATACCACATGCACCATGCGTTTTCACTGATGGAGGGAAAGCCGGCTCAGCCTCTGTGGCTTTTAGAGAGAACAGTTCCACCCCAACCAGTCAAAGATTCCAGCCAAGCCAAGGATCCGCCCAATGTAAGGAATTATTAGCAGTCATAATGGCACTACAGGACATTCAGGAGTCCTGCAACCTCTTCACTGACAGTTTACATGTTGCTAACCTTCTACCTCATTTACCACAGGCCCACATTAGGCTTGACAGTAACCCAATCTCTCCTCTTGTGGTAGAGCTTAAGGTCCTTCTAGAAGGAAGAAATGCCCCAACATACCTTCAACACCTTAGAGGACACTCAGGCCTTCCTGGTTTCTTATCTACGAGCAATGCCCTGGCAGATCAGCTGGCTTCGGGACCTAACATTCTAACAGCTCAGGAAGCTACAAACTTTCATGAGCTAACCTATGTAAATTGGAGAGGTCTACACCAAAAGTTCCCTCAGGTGCCTATAAGCACCGACCACTATTACAGAGGACCTGGGTTCGATCCCCAGCACCCACATGGCGGCTGAGAACCATCTGAAACTCCAATTCCAGGAGAACTCCAGTTCCAGGGGAATCGACACCCTCTTCTGACCTCCGCGGTATTGCATGACACAGGTGCACAAACCTGCATGCAGTCAGTACATTCATACACATACAAAAATAAAAAAAAGAATTGAAAAAAATTGTTCAAAAGTGTAAATCTTGCCAGCCCTTCCTTAAGGTACCCCCTGCTTCAACCCCAAGGAGTTAATCCTCGAGGCTTACGACCTAATGCTTTCTGGCAAACTGATGTCACTCATTTTGCTGCTTTTGGCAAGTTTAAATATGTTTTTGTGTCCATTGACACCCATTCTAGAGCCTGTTGGGCCATGGCCCACACTGGAGAAAGAGCCAAACATGCCCAGTCTCACTTCCTTCAGTGCTTTGCAATGCTGGGACTGCCCAGTCAGATTAAAGCTGACAATGGGCCTTGCTTTACCTCTAAGACCCTTACAAACTGTCTTGAAAGATGGGGAATTAAACACACTACTGGAATTCCTTATAACTCCAAAGGGCAAGCCATTATAGAAAGAAACCATCAATGTCTCAAGGATCAATTACAAAAACAAAAAGGGGGAGTAAGCCCCCACCTGCAGTTGGCACAAGCCTTGTTTGCCATAAATATTTTAAATTTTTCCAAGGACATGATGTAATCTAGGTTCCAAAAACATTGGGGACAAGCAAGCCTTAACCCCCAAGTAAAGGTCAAATGGAAAGACCCTTTAACACGCCAATGGAAAGGCCCAGACCCACTAATCACGAAGGGGAGAGGCTTTGGATGTGTATATCCTATTGGGGAAGAAGCACCAATCTGGATACCAGCAAGGAACTTAAAGTTCCTACCGACCTCCTTGGAAAAGGAACAATAACATAATTAAATCCAAGGGCTACAAACCCTTGAGGAGTTTTTATGTCTTTTCTTGTTCGCAGATGGCATGGTTCCTAAGACTGCTAATGGTCGCATGGATGACAACAATGGTGACGGAGGCAGAGGACCCTAATGCCCACCAACCACAAAGAGTGACATGGATAATAGTTGACCCTACAACCGATGAGTCCTCAATTCCACCACGAAGGATACAACACCATCAACATGGTGGCCACCACTTTACTTTGACCTCTGTGACCTGGCCCGAGGAACCTGGGGCAGTGACTACTGGAAAATTGACCACTGCCTATACAAGGGACATCGAGAAGTGATTCAAGATTACCCCATATATGTGTGTCCTGGGAGTGGACGAACTGCGCAACAGATATCTGACTGTGGTGGGCCAGGGGATTTTTATTGTAAGTCTTGGGGGGTGTGAGACCACAGGATCCGGATATTGGATCCAACATAGAGGTCCTATTAAGGTGATAAAAATAATGGAAAAAGATTGTGAACACTTACAATGTAACCCCATTCAGGTGACATTCACTGACGAGGGAAAAAAGACAGCTGGGAAGTTGGAATGATATGGGGCCTTAGAATATACCAAGATGGTTATGATAATGGAGTAATGTTCTCCATCAGGAGAAAAATAAATCCCATTGCTAGTGAGATTCAAGTGGGGCCAAATGCCCCAAACCCAACCCCCAAGAAAACAAAAACTATAACAAGCCTACCACCAATAGTAAATACCCTCCAACCTCACACCACCCAGAGAAAATATAAGGGCAAAGGAAAATGAAAAGGACACAACAAGGATAAAGCTGGGAGCAAAACTAGCCCCTGGGAAGTAGCAGTAGAGATAGCTTATGAAGCCCTGAATGAGACCAGGCCTGAGTTAACAGAGTCATGCTGGCAGTGCCTTAGTACGGAGCCAACATACTATGAAACCCTAGAGTATATTGGAAATTTTATGAAGAAAATCATGTCCTCAGAATGTAGATGGGGCCCCCGATGGTCTAATGCAAAACAAAATATTAAAGGAACAGTTTTGACCTTACCCCTCTGGGGAACAAATTTCACTTGTATAACATCTGCCCTAGAAGTCTCTCTATGGGAAGTATGTCAGAATATTACTGGCAATACTGATGATGATGAATGGATAAAACCCTCAGAATAGGGAATATATTGGCTATGTCAACACTCATGCCTCACACCCTGCATAGCAACTGCAGTTCTTAAACAGGGCAATGATATCTGTGCTATGGTGGCAGTGATGCCCCATGTATTATATCATTCTAATGAAGAAATGGTCACCAGGCAAAGTAACCAAGGGAAAAGAGGGAATTCATTATTGTGCTGGTGGTCACTTCCATTCTGGGACTTGGGGTAGTGGGAACCGGCCTGGGAGGGACATCTCTGGCCCTGGTAAATACTAAATATCAAGAACTCAGGATGCAGATTGATGTCAACATTGATAGAGTGGAAACCACTCTCAGATATTTCAAAAATTCCCTAGATTCCATAGCACTAGTAGTCCTCCAAAATCGGAGACAACTGGATCTCCTAACCCTTGAACAAGGCAGAATTTGCAGAGCATTAGGGGAGGAGTGCTGCTTTTATGCAGACCACTCAGGGATCATTACAAAAAATCTGGATGAGATTCAAAAGGGAATAGAAGATAGGTGACTAAATTATGACAAGGGCTGGTTCAGCCAATGGTTTGACTGGTTGCCTTGGTTAACAACTCTTTTATCCACCCTAACCGGCCCACTTATAATAATATTACTTGCTTGCACCATCGGAACCGCATTTTTTTTTTTTTTTTTTTTGGTCTTTTTTGAGACAGAGTCTCCCTGTAGTCCCAGATGTCCTGGAACTCACTCTGTAGACCGGCTGGCCTTGAACTCACAAAGATCTGCCTGCCCTTGCCCCAAGTGTGCAGGATTTAAGGCGTGCACCAACATGCCCTCCTCTTTTTTTTTTGTTTGTTTTTGGGTCTGGACCTGCATTTTTAACAGGCTGACTTGGCTGATACAAAACAAGGCCCAGGAAATTCAACTTATGACACTGTGAGACGGATACGGCCCTGATAAAACCCCCTGCCCACTGTTTTGCCCCAAAGACGGTAGGGGTCCTGAAAGAGAGGCCAACCTAAGACGGGACAGTTTGGCAAAGAGGGGAGGGGAGGAGACACATGGCACCCATGATGGGTAAGATCTGACTGTCCCTAGGCAACTTAAAACAGGGGGTGGGCCAAAAGCCCCTTTAACTCCCGATGATGGGTAAGCCTAGTAGAGGTAAGCTGAGACAACCTAAGACAGGGGCCATGCTGACCAACCCCCCCATACAAAACAAAAAAGGGGAGTTGTTGGACCCTACAGGCTCTCCAAAATTGTGGCCTGTTGGAAATCTCTAAGCCTGGCTTGAGTTTCACGTGACTGTCCCCCACCTACCAAATAACTTCAGCCAAAGAGTCATGTAAACCATTGAACTACAATGCTCACTATGACCATGAACTGAAAAGGGGAGAAGAAAAGGAGAGTTTCTGATGGGCTCAGAGGTACTTCCCTACTCATGGACAGCTCGCAATCAGAACCTGTTTCCCATTAAGTTTTATGGAATAATCATTACATACAGTCTGTGTGCTACCTGGCCCTTTGAAACAATTGGTTGCCCCTTGGCACCATGGAAACCTTTGTGGTTTTTGCCTTTATAAACTTCTGTGTTACCCACAATAAACAGACCTTGCTTGACTTGGCTCCCTGCTGCGTCTGATTGTCTCCTGGGACAGGGAGGGTCATGGAAAGGGCAGCAGATGCACCTGGCCTCCTCGATCCAGCCAGTCCTGCAAGCCCGGGGCTGGCTAAGACCCCTGGTGCTACCCCAGCAATAAATTAGTTATGTTGTTTAAAATTGGCCAATATATATCAACATAAAGGATTGGTCACACTTAAATTTATTAGAAATAGATTGTTGTTATAGATTATCTAGGTAACAGCCTTACATTGATGTATATCAGTGTTCCCAATGTCTTTCTGTGGTGTTATCTGTAACATGCCCTTTTTATCTATAAGATAACTTAACCTTAAAAGACTGGATTTCACCCTTAATCAACAATGGACCTGAAAACACTGGGTCCTCTAAGGGAATATAGTACTATGCTTTTCTTTTTTTTTAAATTATTTTTCATGTGTATGAATGTACGCATCTGCATGCAGGTTGTGCGCGGTGTCGTGCAATGCACGGAGGTCAGAAGAGGGTGTCGGATTCCCTGGAACTGGAGTTAAAGACGGTTCTCAGCTGCCCATGTGGGTGCTGGGGATTCAAACCTGGGTCCCTCTGCAAGAACCAGTCGGTGCTCTTAACCACTAGGCCTCTCTCCAGCCCAATAGTACTACGATTTTAAAAAAAGGGACTATTCTCCTAAAATAGAAGTAAAAATTAATATAATGCCCTAAAAGTACAGCTTGATTTCTTCCTTGCATTAAGAGACATAAGATATCTTGGAGGGATATTCTATTTCTCATAAACATCTATTAAAAAAATGTATCAAAGCCAGGTACTGTACTGGCTGGGGCTTCTCTCAGCAGCAGCCAATTGTATCAGTAAAAAATAAACAGTTGTCTTTTATCAAACCAAAAATCAGGTCAAACATTCGATCAAGGCTAAAAGGCCATGGGTACAAACACAAGTACTAAACTGATACATTTTTTTGTTTTCAAACTTAATGTTAGTAGGACTAAAATATCTGATTCTTAAAAGAACACTGATTGGCTTTCATCCATTTATCTACTAAAATTATAAGTGAGGTATTTTCTGTAAATACCTATAGTAACATAAAAAGAATGGCTTATTTCTAACCACCTGTGCCATACCAAAAGCACAACCTAGTATAATAATAATTTTACTTAAGTGCCTATGCTTTTATTATTCATATTCCATCAGTAAGATTACATAAAATACCCCTGGAAGGCCTAAACTCCTGGTCAGCCTGAGGTCACTTGCTGGGCCCTAGCCTCGCTCCATCTCCAGGCCCAAAGTGCTCTGCCCTTGAGTAAGGACATGGATCCAGAGCTGAGATTCCAAACTCCTTCAAGGAAAAATAGCTGGACACACTACAAGGACCTAGGTGATAACTTCAACAAAAAATGGATGCTCTATTTCTCATCTATCCCTTCCCCTCCCCTCTTCAAAGCTTTGGACTACTCACTCGGGGAGAAAACCTGCCAGAGTCCAAAAGGATGGTTGTGGGCTCTCATAGATTGGACTTTATCCATCAATACAGTGTTAAAATATAGAGGTCTTTCCAGCCAAACTTAGGAATTGGGCGACAATTGGAATCACTATCTAATATTAAAAGGAAATAAAATAATATTTGTATGTCTTGGGGGGAGGAAAATTATTGCTTTAGAAAAAAATGTACTTCCATGTCCCATGCTTGGAGGGAGGAATAGTATTACTTTCGGAGGAAGATGTTACTTCCATGTCTATGTCTTGGGGGAAGGAAAAGTATTGCTTTTAAAAGGAAATTCACTCACATGTATATGTCTGGGGGAAGAGAAAATGTTGTCTTAACATATGGGTTGTTTACAAAGCTCTTCACATGCCCCCAACCCAAGTCCCTCTAGGCCACTAAATAATCCCTTTTTAGGAATAATTCCACCTTAGGAGAGTCAGACTTCCTGGTTTGTCAAAATCCAATTTGGGCTTACAGAGCGGAGTGTCCTAGTCCAATGTTAACCATCCCTAAAAACTCTTGATAAACAAGCAGCATCCCCCATTTTTAATAAAGAAGGGTGAGTATAGAATGAGGCCTTGTTGGCTAGAGCAGAATCCCATGCATTCTCCACTCCCAAAAACTCCATTGGAGCCCAGGAAGGACAGGGTTCTAATCCAACGAACTCTATCTGCTCTTGGTAGGAGCTGCACCCGACTCCTGTTCCAGGAGGTATTCCCCCAAAGAAAAAAAAAAAAAAAAAATATATATCTATCTAAATATTATAGATATTATATATATATGAAATTCATATCATATATATATAATATATAATATTATATTATAATTAAAATAACTTTTGTGTTTAAGTCAATTTTTTATTTTTTTTTTTCAATTATTGAAGTGTTGTTGCATTTCCATACAAAATTTCCATCAAATCGGACCTGTACCCCCCATCCCTGCCATCCCAATCACCCACACAGAGCTCATGCATTCTGCCCAAAAATATTTTCATCTTTTTTTTTTTTTTGGTCTCTTTTAAAAATTTTCTTATGCAGAAAGTTGACTGGTTTTGAGCCGAAGTTCACCATTTCATCAGTTCTTTGAACCTCAGTCCTGTGGTTCCTTACCATTTGCATCACTCCAAAATATGACATCATGCCATGCTACATATATCATAGGTTTTAGCATTTTTATGATTTTTTCTTTATTTTTTTCTTTGTTATCTTTTTTTTATCAGGGATTCTACGATAATCCAGCCCAGTTTGATTTCAGATCAATATGACTTTGCTCCAGTTTGCCATAACAACTAGATAATTGATGCATTTTTTTGGAAGTGAGCCAAATTATTAAACCATAAGCAATAGATGTAGTATACTTCATGTAAAACCAATTGGCAGTCCCATGTACAAATTTGAACAACTCAAGGTTCCCATAGTCCAGTTGGAGAAGCTTTATGCACAAGCATGTGATCAATAGGAGTCCAGTCTATATTGCTTGAGTTTCACGATTTACCCCAATCTTGCAGCCCTTACATTCTTCCAGGCCTCCTCTTCCGCAAGTATGTTCCCTAGGCTGTTTGGAAAGGGAATGAGGGGGCGAGAAAGGCAAAAGAGTCTATTTTTCTGAGATATCATTTTGAATCTAGTCTGTTTCAGGTTGTTCCTTCATGGTTTGACAGTTCATACAGGATACCTTTTTAATCCTTACTAACAAAGCACAGCAAAAAAATTAGATTAAAGGATTTCAGGCAGTACTAATTTATTAATGGCAAGGTAAGCTGTGAGCCTAAACATAGATGTTTGATGGTATGCCTAATCCACCAAAAGGTGGTTTCTCTCAACGGGTGACAAGGCGTTCCTATTGTGGCTTATACGTCACCTAACCACTAGAAGACCATAAGTTGTGGCATCCGTTGTGAGTTATTCTCCAAGAGAGAGCTAATAGCCAATTAATTTGGGATATCTTTATATCTAGAACCCATTGCTGCACGTTGACAAGTAAAATCTCCGGGCAGTTTTGAGTTGTAGCATGGATAAGACCAGAGGAGTCGTGCTTGGCCCAAGGAGACAAATATTTTTGCTTTATTGCTTTATTGATCTTTGGTAACGCTCTCTTGGCATTTCAGAGGCCAAATTTACATTAGCAAGTGACATCTCAAAACGTTGTTTCATGCTTACACCAGATCTCTGACAACAGGGACTTACCACCTTTCTCCTTGCATATATCTCACTTATAGGCAAAGGGCCTTTAACATTTTGGGGGCTTGGATCCCTGGCCACCATCTCCTAGGCGAAAATCAGGCGATCCATTGCTGATACAGAGCTCTCCTGTATGAATATAGTTTTGCTTAATTACACAGTTTTTAAACACTTTACTATTTGTATTTGGCGTCTAAATAGAGAGTAAATCCTTTCAGCAGATCACGATTCTAGCAGTCAGTTAAAAAAAAGGTAGTTATACCGTTTTATAAGAAATTACCACTATAACAGTTGGCTCTAGTTTTCAGTTAGGGAATGACTTCATCACAATAATTTTTTCCCTTTTCATTAAGGAGAGAGGTAGGATGGTTTCTCAGCATCTGGAAGGTATACTTCATTAGGACCCATTATAAACAGTTATCCCCAATAGAATTCAGAGAGATGCTCAGTGGTCTGAGGACTCAAGGCAGTCTGAGGTTCCTGCTTCTTTAACGTTTAGATGGGTCAGCCTCTCTGCTAGCATTTCCCAGACCATCCTGCAGGGTCATAAGTTGTATGTTTACAGGCATTTAGATTGGTGTCTTTACCTGTAGAAACATACAAATCTCCTCCCATTAGCTTTCAATAGCTCAAAATTGAAAATATTAATCAATATTTTTGGAACAGATTTTCCATTTGGTTTGTCCCAGGGGAAGGAAGAGATGAGATACACCTCCCACCTCACTCTTTTTGTTTTGTGTAAATGTTTATGTTTTGGCCTATAGATCCCTAAGTTGTGATCACACATACCCATAAACAGTACCAGCGGTAATTTCATGAATTTTTAACCACAAAGTGTTATCATTACGGGATGCTATTTATTTGGGAATTAAACTTAAATTTAATTCCTTTAAATTATCCTATAAGTAAAAGAAAGTGTTACAGGTGATACTGTATAACACAAAAAATATAGAGAACATCTCTGTGTAAATTAACCCCAAAGGTTATTGTTGGAAATTAAATACAATGATAAATAAAACATTAACAGTTTATATTCCCAATTATTTCAAGTGTATTACCATTTTACGAAACAATAACCAAATTTAATTATCTAAACATTTTTACTAATCTTAAAATATCCCATAATATTGGACAAAGCTTGGGCAGAGTTGAATACCTTCCAAATAAATTTAAACAGTTGTCTCTGGAACACCAGAGAGAGTTACCNCTCGCTATGTAGCCCAGCTGGTCTCCACCTCACAGCAGTCCCTCAGCCTCCCCGTGTTGAGATCTGCTGTGTGTCACCATGCCTAGGTTTTTGATATTTTTTGAGAGATAGTTCTCTTACATTGTCCAACCTTATCTTGAACTTCTGGCTCCAGTGACCCACCTGCCTCCAGCCTCAGGAGCCACACAGCACCATGCCTGGCAAAAAATGCCTCTACCTGGATTTTATGGATTACAGAAGTCCGAGCCTCCACTGGAGATGGCTGGAGATTGTCCAGAGACAGCAAGAGCTGGGCCTCCTTGTGACCTCACTCCACAGGCCACCAGTGTGCCAGGGTCCCAGCTCATCCCTTCCCCGTCTGGAAAGTTCTTCCTAAAGATGCCTCTACTTGCCTCCCCTCTGCCAGGAAGCCCCCCCCCCCCCCCCCGTTTGCTTTAGGAGAAGCAATCTCCTTTCCAGTTGCTGAGAGAACCCTCACTTTGCTTTGGGGTTTGAAAAATATCTATTTTACCTGGGTGTGAGGCCCTCAGTCTTTAAACCCCAGCACTTCATAGGATATGCAGGCAATCTCTGTTGGCATTTGGCCACCCCATCCTGTCTACATAGTAAGTTCCAGGCCAGTCATGACTATATGATCAGACCCTGTCTTGAAAAACAAGCCAAACAAAAAAAAAAAAAAAAAAAAAAAAAAAAAAAAAAAAAAATTTTTTAATTACATTTATTGTGTTGGTGTTGTGTTGTGTGTGTCCACATGCCATGGCATGCATGTGGAATCAAAGAACAACTATGGAAATCAGTTCTCTCCTTCTACCATGTGGGCTCCAGGGATCAAACTCAAGTTGTCAGGATTGGTGACATGTCCCTGTACCCACTGAGCTAACCCCTAACTCCCTAACCCCATGCCTTGGTTTTTATGTTTATGCATCTGTATGAGTATCTGCCACATGTGTGTGAGTGTCCGTGGAGGCTAGACGAAGGTGTCGATCCCTTGAAGCTGGAGTTACAGGCAGTTGGGAGCTGACCAACACAATGTGTGGGTGGATGCTGGGAACTGAACTCTGGAAGAGCAATACGCACACTTTTTTATTTATTAATTTTAAGGGATTCACATATAGCGCACAGTTGTTTTCAGCTCACATTCATGTGACTCAGTTTGCCATTTCCAATTAGGTAATTGGTGTTTTGCTAGCATCCTAGTGCTGATACCATTTGTTATTTGTTTATCTGGGACTGTGTACTTCACTCAGCATGATATCTTCTAAACTCCATCCATTACCTGCAACGCTCATGATTGTCACCTTTTTTTTTTAACCACTGTAAGAAACTCCATGTGTAGATGTACAACCATTTCTCATCACTGTCAGCTTGAGGTGCATTTGGTTTGGTTCCAGCCCCTTGCTATGTGAAGAGAGCTGAAATAAAAACATGGCTGTGCATGTCTCTCTGATAAGCTGAGTATTGCGGGTACATGCCTAGAGTGGTGTGGCGGGTTCAGGTGCAGTTCATTCCAAGGTCCTTACTAAGGGTCCTTTCAACACTGGCTCTGTTCCATAGTTGGCCTATATGGTGTATCATTCCCCAATCATTGTATTAGTTTGTTATGAGTGTTGGTAATATGTTGTCCACATTACCCAACCTCCTAACAGCTCTCTTTTTTTCTTTATCTTATTGGTTTCTACTCATGTTTGTTTTTTGATCCTAGCCAGTCTTATTGGGGTAAGCTGATATCTTAGAGTGTTTTTGATTTGCATTTCCTTAATGATTAATTGATTTGAACATCTTATCATGTTTCTTAGCCATCTCTAATTCCTAACGTGTGAAGTCTCTGTTAAGCTCTTTGCTCCATTATTGAGTTGGTCATTGTTTTCTTTCTTCTTGTTTTTTTTTTTTTAATTTTTTACGGAGGACATGAATTCTTTTTTTTTTCATTTATTTTTTTTTATGTGTATGAATGTATTGTCTGCATGCAGGTCTGTGCACTGTGTTGTCGAATGCCCGCGAGGTCAGAAGAGGGTGTGGATTCCCTGGAAATGGAGTTCTCCTGGATGGAGTCAAGACGGTTCTCAGCCAGCCATGTGGGTGCTGGGGATCGAAACGGGTCCTCTGCAAGAGCGTCGCGGCTCTTAACCGACTAGGCCATCTCTCAGCCCCTCTCTTTGTTTTTTGTGTAGTTTTGATATATTCTGGAGGCTCAATGCTTTGTCGGATGTTTCTGCAGTGAAGGTTTCCTCCCACTTTGTGGGATTTCTTTTCACTCCCTTGCTTTTTCTTTGATGTACAGAAGGCTTTTGAGTTTAATGGGGTCCCATTTTTCAATTGTCACCTTAATTCTTGCGCAGTCTGTCTGATTTAGCAAGTCTTTCCCTATGCTGCCTATGTCTTGTAACCTGCTGCCAACTTTTTCTTCTGTCGTCTTCAAAGTTGCAGTTTCCTATGTATGTCTTTGATCCACTAGAGTTGGACTTTTGTTACAGGACAGAAGTAGGGGTTTAATCATTATTTTAACAAGTGGTGATCCAGTTTTTCCAAAACACCACTTTGCTGAAAATGCTGTCTTTCCTCCATTGTGTCTTCTGGCCCCTTTGTCAAATATGAGATGGTGAAATTGTATGTGCTCAAGTGGATCTTCGGTTTGTTCCATTGGTCAACAGGTCGGTTTTTGTGCCCGTAACAGGCGTTTTTTTATGACTCTAGCCCTTGTCGTATAGTTTGAAGTCTGGTATAGAGTCCCCTGTGTTGTTCTTTCACTCAGGGTTGTTTTGGCTATTCGGGGGTCTTTTGTTTTCAAATGAAAGTAAGACTTTTTTCCCAAGTCTGTGAAGAAAATCTATTGGGGGATTTTAATTGGGATGCATTAAATCTATACAAGAGTTGAAGAATGGGACATTTTTACAATGTTAATTTTTTCCCAATTCCATGAGCATGGCGAGTGTTTTTCCATCTTCTTATGTCTTATTCAATCTCCTTCTCCAGGGGGTTAACATTTTTGTTGTAGAGATATTTGGTTGTTTTGGTTAGGTTTGTTTCTTAGGATATTTTCTTGTTTTTTGAGACTATGTGAGTGGGAAGTTCTCTTGAATTCCTCTTCAGTTGCTTGTTGTGGTGTAAAGAAAGGCTAATGATTTTTCAGGCTTTTAAAATTTTTTTGGTATCCTGCACTCTTTACTGAAAGTTTTAACCATTTCTAGGAGTTTATGGTGGATTTTTTTGCATCCCTAAAGTAAACAATCATATCATCAGCCAATAGGGACAGCTGATCCTCATCTTTTTTCCAATTAGTACTACTTAATATCCTTTTCTTGCCTTATTGACCCAGCAAGTGTTTTTTTTCAAAGCACTATATTGAAGAGGAGTGGTGACGAGGCAGCCTTGCTGAGTTCCTTACTTTAAAGGGAATGCTCTGTCGTTTCCCCATTTAGGATGATATTGGCTGTGGGTTTCCTGTATATGGCTTTGATTACATTGAGGAATGATCCCTCCAATCCAATTCCCTCTAGGACTTTAAGAATGAAGGGATGCTGGATTTTTTTAAAAATATTTTTTAATTTATTTTCATATGTGTATGAATGTATTGTCTGCATGTAGGTTGGTGCACCCGTGTCGTGCAATGCTGTGGAGGTCAGAAGAGAGTGTCGGATTCCCCTGGAACTGGACTTAAAGATGGCTCTTAGCTGCCATGTGGGTGCTGGGGATTGAACCCCAGTCCTCTGCAAGAGCAGTCAGCGCTCTTAACTGCTAGGCTATCTCTCCAGCCCCTGGATTTTATTTTTTTGGTCTTTTTGAGACAGAGTCTCCCTGTAGTCCCAGATGTCCTGGAACTCACTCTGTAGACCAGGCTGGCCTTGAACTCACAAAGATCTGCCTGCCTCTGCCTCCCAAGTGCTAGGATTTAAGGCGTGCACCAACATGCCCATCCTCTTTTTTTTTTTGTTGTTTTTGGTCTGGACCTGCATTTTTAACAGGCTGACTTGGCTGATACAAAACAAGGCCCAGGAAATTCAACTTATGACACTGTGAGACGGATACGGCCCTGATAAAACCCCCTGCCCACTGTTTTGCCCCAAAGACAGGTAGGGGTCCTGAAAGAGAGGCCAACCTAAGACAGGGGACAGTTTTGCAAAGATCGGGAGGGGAGGAGACACATGGCACCCAATGATGGGTAAGATCTGACTGTCCCTAGGCAACTTAAAACAGGGGGTGGGCCAAAAGCCGCCTTTAACTCCCGATGATGGGTAAGCCTAGTAGAGGTAAGCTGAGACAACCTAAGACAGGGGCCATGCTGACCAACCCCCCCATACAAAACAAAAAAGGGGAGATGTTGGACCCTACAGGCTCTCCAAAATTGTGGCCTGTTGGAAATCTCTAAGCCTGGCTTGAGTTTCACTGACTGTCCCCCACCTACCAAATAACTTCAGCCAAAGAGTCATGTAAACCATTGCAACTACAATGGTCACTATGACCATGAACTGAAAAGGGGAGGAAGAAAAAGGAGAGTTCTGATGGGCTCAGAGGTACTTCCCTACTCATGGACAGCTCGCAATCAGAACCTGTTTCCCATTAAGTTTTATGGAATAATCATTACATACAGTCTGTGTGCTACCTGGCCCTTTGAAACAATTGGTTGCCCGCTTGGCACCATGCAAACCTCTCTGTTGTTTTTGCCTTTATAAACTTCTGTGTTACCCACAATAAACAAGACCTTGCTTGACTTGGCTCCCTGCTGAGTCTGATTGTCTCCTGGGACAGGGAGGCAGTGGAAAGGGCAAGCAGATGCACCTGACCCTCCTCGATCCAGCCAGTCCTGCAAGCCCGGGGCTGGCTAAGACCCCTGGTGCTACCCCAGCAATAAATTAGTTATGTTGTTTAATAATTGGCCAAATACTATCAACATAAAGGATTGGTCACACTTAAATTTATTAGAAATAGATGTTGTTATAGATTTCTAGGTAACAGCCTTACATTGATGTATATCAGTGTTCCCAATGTCTTTCTGTGGTGTTATCTGTAACATGCCCTTTTTATCTATAAGATAACTTAGATTTAGAGACTGTATTTCACTCTTAATCAACAATGGACCTGAAAACACTGGGTCCTCTAAGGGAATATAGTACTATGATTTTCTTTTTTTTAATTATTTTTCATGTGTATGAATGTACCATCTGCATGCAGGTCTGTGCGCCGGTGTCATGCAATGCCACGGAGGTCAGAAGAGGGTGTCGGATTCCCCTGGAACTGGAGTTAAAGACGGTTCTCAGCTGCCATGTGGGTGCTGGGGATCAAACCTGGGTCCTCTGCAAGAACAGTCGGTGCTCTTAACCACTAGGCCATCTCTCCAGCCCCAATAGTACTACGATTTTAAAAAAAGGGACTATTCTCCTAAAATAGAAGTAAAAATTAATATAATGCCCTAAAAGTACAGCTTGATTTCTTCCTTGCATTAAGAGACATAAGATATCTTGGAGGGATATTCTATTTCTCATAAACATCTATTAAAAAATGTATCAAAGCCAGGTACTGTACTGGCTGGGGCTTCTCTCAGCAGCAGCCAATTGTATCAGTAAAAAATAAACAGTTGTCTTTTATCAAACCAAAAATCAGGTCAAACAATTCGATCAAGGCTAAAAGGCCATGAACAAAACCACAAGTACTAAACTGATACATTTTTTTGTTTTTCAAACTTAATGTTAGAGGACTAAAATATCTGATTCTTAAAAGAACACTGATTGGCTTTCATCCATTTATCTACTAAAATTATAAGTGAGGTATTTTCTGTAAATACCTATAGTAACATAAAAAGAATGGCATTTCTAACCACCTGTGCCATACCAACAGCACAACCTAGTATAATAATAATTTTTACTTAAGTGCCTATGCTTTTATTATTCATATTCCATCAGTAAATTACATAAAATACCCCCTGGAAGGCCTAAACTCCTGGTCAGCCTGAGGTCACTTGCTGGGCCCTAGCCTCGCTCCATCTCCAGGCCCAAAGTGCTCTGCCCTTGAGTAAGGACATGGATCCAGAGCTGAGATTCCAAACTCCTTCAAGGAAAAATAGCTGGACACACTACAAGGCCCTAGGTGATAACTTCAACAAAAATATGGATTGCTCTATTTCTCATCCATCCTTCCCCCATCCTCTTCAAAACTTTGGAACTACTCACTGGGGAGAAAACCTGCCAGAGTCCAAAAGGATGGTTGTGGGCTCTCATAGATTGGACTTTATTCCATCGATATAGTTAAATATATAGGTCTTTCCAGCCAAACTTAGGACTTTGGGCGTACAATTAAGTCACTATCTATATTAAAAGGAAATAAAATAATATTTGTATGTCTTGGGGGGAGGAAAATTATTGCATTTAGAATAAAAATGTTACTTCCATGTCCATGTCTTGGAGGGAGGAATAGTATTACTTTCAGGAGGAAGATGTTACTTCCATGTCTATGTCTTGGGGGAAGGAAAAGTATTGCTTTTAAAAGGAAAATGTCACTCACATGTATATGTCTGGGGGAAGAAAAATGTTGTCTTAACATATGGGTTGTTTACAAAGCTCTATCACATGCCCCCAACCCAAGTCCCTCTAGGTCACCTAAATAATCCCTTTTTTTTAAGACTAATCTCCACCTTAGGAGGTCAGATTCCAGGTTTGTCAAAATCCAATTTGGGCTTACAGAGCGGAGTGTCCTAGTCCAATGTTAACCATCCCTAAAAACTCTTTGATAAAATAGCAGCACTACCCCATTTTAATAAAAATGAAGGGGGAGCTATAGAAATGAGGCCTTGTCTGGCTAGAGAAGAATCCTGCATTTCACCTTCCCAAAAACTCCATTGGAGCCCGGAAGGACAGGGTTCTAATCCTAAAAACTTATTCTGCTCTGGTAGGAGCTGCCTCGACTCCTGCTTCCCAGAGTATCCCCCAAAGGAAAAAAAAAAAAAAAAATATATAATAATATATATAATATAATATAATATATATATAGGAAATATAATATAATTAATTATATCTATATATAGATATCTATATATAATATAGATATATAAATATATATTTTTTCAAAGCCAATTTTTATTGAAGTGTTGTGCATTTAATACAAAATTTCCAATCAAATCTAGACCTGTAGCCCCATCCTTGCCTCCCAATCACCCACCAGAGCTCATGCATTCTGCCAAAAATATTTTTCATCTTTTTTTTTTTTTTGGTCTCTTTTAAAATTTCTATGCAGAAGTTTACTGTTTTGAGCAGAAGTTCACCATTGCAGTCAGTTCTTTGACCTAGTCTTGTTGTTCCTTCCAATTTGCATCACTCCAAAATATGCACATATGCATGCTACATATATCATAGGTTTTAGCATTTTCGGCTCATGATTTTTTTCTTTTTTTTTCTTCCTTTGTTTATTTTTTAAGGGATTCTACAGTATAATAGCCCAGTTGATTTCAGATAAAATTGATGTTGCTCAGTTTGCCATACAACTAGATAATTGATGCTTTTTTTGGAAGTGAGCCAAATTATTAAGCATAAGCAATGAATGTAAGTAACATTCATGTAAAACCAATTTGCAGTACCTATGTACAAATTTTGAACAACTCAAGGTTCCCATAGTCCAGTTGGAGAAGCTTGTATGCACAAGCATGTTGATCAAATAGGAGTCCAGTCTATATTGCTGTAGTTTCACGATTTACCCCAATCTCTGCAGCCCTTACATTCTTCCAGGCCTCCTCTTCCGCAAGTTGTTCCCTAGGCTTTTGGAAAGGGGAATAGGTGGGCGAGAAGCAAAAGAGTCTATTTTTCTGGAGATGTCATTTTGGAATCTAGTCTTTTCAGGTTGTTCCCCTTCATGTGTTGACAGCTTATCCAGGGATACCTTTTTAATCCTACTAACAAAGCACAAGCAATTAGATGTACAGGTATTTAAGCAGTACTAATTATTATGGCAAGGTAAGCTGTGAGCATAAACATAGATGTTTGGATGGTATGCTAATCCACAAAAGGTGGTTTCTCTCTAAAGGGTGACAAGTTCCTATTGTGGCTTATAACGTCACCTAACCACTAGAAGACATAAGCTTGTGGCATCCGTTGTGAGTTATTTCTCCAAGGAGAGAGCTAATAGCCAATTAGATTTGGGATATATTTATATATAGACACATTGCTGCCACTGTTGCACAGTATCTCCAGGCAGTTGAGTTGTAGCTGATATAGACAGAGGAGTCTTGCTTGTCCCAAGGAGACCAATATTTTGCTTTATTGCTTTATTGATCTTTGGTAACGCTCTCTGGCATTTCAGAGGCCAACTGTACATTAGCAAGTGACATCTCAAAACGTTGTTTCATGCTTACACCAGATCTCTGACAACAGGGACTTACCACCTTTCTCCTTGCATATATCTCACTTATAGGCAAAAGGCCTTTATCATTTTGGGGGCTTGGATCCCCTGGCCACCATCTCCTAGGCGAAAATCAGCGAATCCATTGCTGATATCAGAGCTCTCCTGTATTAATATATTTTGCTTAATTACACAGTTTATAAAGACTTTACTATTGTATTTGGCTCTAAATAGAGAAGTATCCTTTCACAGTTCCTATGTCTATCAGTCAGTTAAAAAAGGTAGTTATACCTGTTTTATAAGAAATTACCACTATAACAGTTGGCTCTAGTTTACAGTTAGGGAATGACTTCATTACCATAATGTTTTTCTTTTTCTATTAAGGGGAGAGGTAGGATGGTTTCTCAGCATCTGGAAGGTAAACTTCATTAGGACCCATTATAAACAGTTATCCCAAATAGAATTCAGAGAGATGCTCAGTGTCTGAGACTCAGGCAGTCTGAGGTTCCTCTTTCTTTAACGTTTAGATGGGTCAGCCTCTCTGCTAGCATTTCTCAGTCCATTCTGCATGGTCAAAAGTTGTATGTTTTCAGGCATTTAGATTGGTGTTCTTACCTGAGGGAACATACAAATCTCCTCCCATTTAGTTTCAATATCTCAAAATTGAAAATTTATCAATATGTTTGGAACACAGATTTTTCCATTTGTTTCCCAGAAGGAATATGATACCACCTCCCACCTCCCTCTTTTTGTTTTTGTAAATTTTTATGTTTTGGCCTATAGATCCCTAAGTTGTATCACACATACCCATAAACAGGATCCAAGCTGTAAGTTTTCATTAAATTTACCCACAAAGTTTATCATTGACGGTATGCTACTTATTTGGGAATTAAACTTAAATTTAATTCCTTTAAATTATCCTACAAGCAAAAGAAAGTGTTACATGGTGATATTGTATAACACAGAAAAATATAGAGAACATTTGTGTAACTTAGCCCCAAAGTTATTGTTGGAAATTAAATACAAATTATAAATAAAACAATTAACATTTTATATTCCCAATTATTTCAAGTGTATTACCATTTTCAGCTAAACCTATAACCAAATTTAATTAATCTAAACATTTTACTAAGTCTTAAAATATCCCATAATATGTGGACAAAGCTTGGGCAGAGTTGAATACCTTCCAAATAAATTTAAACAGTTGTCTCTGGAACACCAGAGAGTGTTACCAAAGGCCACTAAACCAATAAAGCAAATGTTGGTCTCCTAGAGTCAAGCAAGTCTTCTCCGTCAGTATCAGCTATACCTCACCTGCCTGGAAATACTGTGTAGCAGTGGCAGCCATATGTCTGTATATCCCAAATCTAATTGGCTATTGGCTCTCTCCTTGGAGGAAGAACTCACGGCTGATGCCACAAGCTTGCATCCTCTAGTGGTTAGGAGATGTTATAAGATACAGTAAGACCTTGTCATCTTTTACAGAAAAAAATGTAATTCATGGATTAGCATACCATCCAAACATTTGTGTCTATACCAAAGTAACCTACCATAATAAATAGTACTGTTTAAATACCTATATATCTAATTGCTTGTGCTTCATTAATAGGATTGAAAGGTTAGTCCAGCACAAACTGTCAGCCCATGAAAGGAAACAGCCAGAACTGATAAGAGTCCAAAACGACATCTCCAGATAAAGTAAACTGTTTTGCTTCTCATCCACTTGTGCTCCTTTTCTAAGACTAGGGAACAATCTGCGGAAGAGGGGGCATTGTAGAATGTAAGGGCTGTGATTGGGGTGAATGGTGAAACTACAGCAATATAGACTGGAAACTTATTTGATCAACTTGATTGTACATACAAGCACCTCCAGGTGGATGGTGGGAGCCTTGGGCTGTGTGGGTTTGGGCACAACTGCTTGCAAATTGGTTTTACATGAAGGATGTTTGTACTCATAAAAAAAATGGAGCTAGATATTGAAAAGTCTTTAAAGCAGGTTTTCATGCCAGGCCTGAAGAAGGCCAAGAACTTGGAGGAAGATAGTCATTAAAATCCACTCTGTAAGGTTTACAGTTTAAAATGGTATACTTAATAATAACATATATTTATATAGAGAGGTATTTCAGTAGATATTTCTGCAGATCTTTTTTTGTTTTTTAATGAGAGAAAAAGGGGGAGATGTAGGGATTCCATTTGGCAGAAGCACTTATGAAGTTAGCAAGCAACCTCTAGGCTGGACTCCTGCTGATCTCCTGTTTGCCTTTGAAAACCTGCCTGGCAACAACTGTCTTTACTGCTTTGGGCAAAGCATTGTCACATTCCTGTAGTGATGTTGAGAATATGGCATGAAATCTTGTCATTTCCAACCCACACAAGATCCTGTATAAAAACTCCAGATTACAACACTTAGCCGAATTATTCCCTGGTGGATTTGCTCCCAGTCTCATCTTTTGATTCTGTCCCTTCTTTATTCTCTCTTATTCTCTCTTTCTCTTTTCTTTGTTTCACTTGGCATCACTTCCTATCTCCCTCCTCCTATCTATCATGGCTTAGACCCTGTTTCTTGACCTGCTGGAACAGGACTACCCCAGGGCTTGCAGTCCCTCAGAAACTCAGAAATTGCTAGCCTTGGTCCAGGGAAAAGAACACTCTGTGGGAGGCTGCACACACACAATACTTCAACTACTACAAACAATTGGTACAAACAGATAAAATCTTCGCATGCTATGTTAGACCTTGTTTTTGCTTTAATGTATAATGTTAATATTTATATGTTTTACAGATGTGAGACCCATTGGAGAGAAATCAAGCACACCTAAAGAAACAAGGTTAAAAGGTAAATTCATTAAGGGGTATCAGGAGCAAGTATAATTTTTTTAAAGTTTTTTTTTTAATTTTATTTATTTCTGTATGTGTATGAATGTACTGTCTGCATGCAAGTCTGCGCACCTGTGTCGTGCAATGCCACGGAGGTCAGAAGAGGTCATCGAATTCCCCTGGAACTGGAGTTCTCCTGGAATTGGAGTTTCTTGGCCACCATGCGGGTTCTCGGCCACCATGTGGGTGCTGGGGATTGAACCCTGGTCCTCTGTAAGAGAGGTCAGCACTCTTAACCACTAGGCCATCTCTCCAACCCAGGTGCAAGTATAATTGTGAAATCCTTGGGAGATTTATGAATGGGTAAGACATAAGTGATATTCAACCAGATGATTGAGAAAAGTCAATAATGGCCTGTGCCTAAAGTTGCCAAAGTTTAAACAGATATCTTAGGAAAAATTAAAAAAAGGCTTCCCTCCAAATTGTACAGGTGTTAATTAAATAGTTTATTAGCTAGGGTGAGTTGATCCCTATGAGCTATTGGCCAGAGAGGCTCTTGAGGCCCCCAAAACAGAGGTTACTGTCTCTAATGTAGATTGCACACAGGAAAAGAATGGTAAGACCCTATTACTGAAGACATGGCATTGATGTGAGTATGGGGAAGAGAAATCATGCTGAGACCTAGCTAAGGCCTTCCTGCTACTGGTCAGCTGCTCTTCATAGTGTTAGAGAATGCTATGATGATCTCTAGGGAGGATTTGTCCCCAAAGTTCTACTACAGACTTCATGTGCTGCGTTATCACAAGCCAAACAAGTTGTTCTTATTATTGCTATTGTGTCCATCTTCTATATGTACAACCAATAAGATTGCAGTTGTATTTAAGGCCCACTCCCTGGGGAGAAACACACATCTGATATCTGTAAGAGGGTTCACCTCTAGTGGCAGAGAAGGTTATAGCCCAAATAAGAAAGCCATTGCAAATGTTTTGTTAAAGGGCTGTGATGTCCTGCTAAGATACTGCCCAAGCATTTGTATTTGTGCCCATGGAATGTGTTATTATAATGGTCAGGGTTTGTTTAGATAGTTATGCTTCTTTCTATTTGTGTTCTATTAATGAGAAAGATTCTCCTGAAATGAGCCAACAGTCTACTGGAACATGGACAAAACCAAAAGCTTGATGTCTCACAACAGAGCAAAAATAATTTTTCCTATGACAATTATGCCCTTCCTAGGCCCAGGGAGGGACAGATATATTGTAAGGGCCAATAGAAAGGACATGAGGTGTGGCATAAATTAGACTTTCTTCTGAACTGACTGGCTCTGGTCATCACACATCAGACATCAGATATCAGAAGCCTCCCAGAGATAGTGCTACTGAAAGAGGCAGAGCTCTGGATCCAGCAACTCCTCCTGACCACCTGCTCAGCTAAGTGGAGGGCCCATCTGCTCATAAGGAACAAGTTCTCATGGGTGAGTCTCTCTCTCTCTCTCTCTCTCTCTCTCTCTCTCTCTCTCTCCCACACCTCTCTGGTGCCAGAAGGTTGGAGTGTCTGTTCCTTGGGCAGTCTTCAGGAACAATAGGGCTTCAGAGGAAGCAGGTGCCAGGATGGCCACCAGCTACTTTTGAGCAAGCATGTGCACTCTTCCGCCGAGATGGAGAAATTTCTGCTACAATGTGTAAATAACCTTAGAATAGTTATTAAGAAAATGGTTTTGAGTTATCCATCTGAAGTGGTTTGGTTCATCTTCTTCAATTAAGAAAGCTAAATGAGAGGTCATAGCCCAAAGCTAACTTCCTTTGTTCTTATATATGCCAAATACCCTGTTCCTTTTGTGTTACATCTCCATTCATTTTTTCTTAATTTTTTTATTGAGCTTTTGTACATTTCATACAAGAATTCTTAATCAAATTTAGATCCACTCACCCACCCATGCCCCTCACACACAGCCAGAGCTCATGTATTCTACAATAGGTGATAAATTGTTATCCAGTCAAGCCTTGTACCCAAATGTCCTTCCAAAATGAAAATATTCCTTCAAAACTTTGAAATTCATCTACAATTCACAGAGCTCACCTAGTACAGACTACTCATAACAGTTCTAAGCTGACTTTTCAATTACGTGTATTAGGTTTATTAATATCCATAGAATATTCATTACTTTAACCAAACCAGTCATACAGAATGTAAAATTTGTTTCATGCAGGAAACTTTTATTCATCTTTTTTATCACATGGTTTGTGAAAAATTTATAAAAGTTGATGCAGTAGAGATCTCCTGAGAACAGCTCAGGCAAGCCCAGGTGCCGGGGCCCACAGATGGTCGTCCCCTCCCCACCAACTGAAATTATGAAGGCATCTGAAGGAGACAAGCAAGGCAAGTCTTCAACACAATGAAGAGGCATTTAAGACCTACATTGGAATACAGGCAAGGAGAAGCTCATATGCCAGGAACACGAAGAAAATACAACACAGGAAAGGGGCAGGATAATCCCACATCAAACTCTACCAACCCTATGGAAGATTTCTACATTGGGAGCCCTATGGGGATGGCCCAGGACACAGATATCAGAAACACAATTGGGAACATATTTAAAGAACTGCAACAATATAAAGAGCAAATCAAAGAACTAAAGAAAGAGAATAAAGAACTCAAGAAGGACCTAGAGAGAGAGAATGACAAACTCCGGAAGGAACTGGAAACACTGAAAAAATCCCATGCTGAAAAATATAAGGAAACCAACCAGCAAAGCAAAGAGCAACAAGAAGAGATTGAGAAGCTCCAAAAAGAAGTAGAAATACTAAAGAAATGGGAAGAAGAAATGAAAAAGGAAATCAAACACTCATCCAATCAAGATTAAAGGAGTGAAAAAAGCCTCAGAAGCAGAATGGAGGAAGCAGAACAAAGAATATCAGACCTGGAAGATAACGCAGAGCAACTAAAAACTTCAAGGAAGGACTATGAAAAATTTTAAAATACACAAAAGTGGAACAACCAGGAACTGTGGGACACTATGAAAAGATCGAACCTCTGCATCATAGGAATAGAGGAAGGAGAAGAATCCCAAGGGAATGGTATTGATCAGATCTTCAACAGAATAACAGATGAAAACTTCCCCAAACTTAAAAAAGACAAACCAATACAAATACAAGAAGCACATAGAACTCCAAACAGACAAGATCTGAAAAGAAATTTTCCACACCACATCATACTTAAAATGCTAGACACACAAACCAAAGACAAAAATCCTTAAAGCAACAAGAGAAAAACAAGTGACCTATAAGAGGAAACCTATCAGAATTACAACTGACTTCTCAATGCAAACTATTAAAGTAAGAAGAACCTGGAGCAAAGCGTTTCCAGTGTTAAAGGACAATAGATCCCAACCCAGGTTACTATAGCCAGCAAAAATGTCGATTATAATTGAAGGAGAGAGAAAAAATTTCCATGACATAAACAAGTTGAAAGAATACAAGTCCGGAAGACCAACCCTTCAGAGAATACCAGAAGCAATTCAAAGAACAGAAGAAAAGAGCAACCATCCCCAGACACCTAGAAAGAGAAATCAATAAAAGCATAACTGCAGAAGTAGAAACCGAAACCGAAACCGCAAATGGATAACAAGGCAAAAGGAAGCAACACAAAACTATCAGTCATAATCTTAAATATTAATGGACTAAATTCCCCAATCAAAAGACAGAGACTTGGAGATTGGATTAGGAAACAGAATCCATCCATATGCTGTCCACAAGAAACACGTCTTACCTTCAAGGACAGACACCACCTTAAAGTGAAAGGATGGAAAAAAAATATTCCAAGCAAATGGTAGCTAAAAGAAAGCAGGTGTTGCTATTTTAATATAAGACAAAATAGACTTCAAAGTAAAAGAAATCAGAAGAGACAAAGAAGGCCATTACATCTTTATCAAAGGAACAATTCACCAGGAAGATTTCACAATCATGAATATATATGCCCCAAACTCTGGTGCACCAAACTTTATAAAGACAATTCTCCAGGACCACAAGTCACACACTAACCCCAGTACACTCATAGTAGGGGACTTCAATACCCCACTGAGTCCTTTGGACAGGTCAACAGGACAAAGAATAAACAGAGAGACATCTGAACTGAACGATATGATACACCAAATGGACCTCATAGACCTCTACCGAATATTCCATCCTAATACCAGAGAATACACTTTCTACTCAGCACCCCACGGAACATTCTCCAAAATCGACCACATACTGGGACACAGAAGAAACCTCTACAAATACAAAAAGATTGAAATAATTTCATGCATTCTGTCAGACCACAGTGCAATAAAGCTCAACATCAACACCAGGACAAGCCCTCCTGCCTACAAGAACACATGGAGACTAAACAACACACTCTTGAATAATGAATGGGTCAAGGAAGAGATAAAGAAAGAAATAAAAGCATTCCTGGAACTGAATGACAATGACAATACAACACAACAAAACTTATGGGATACCTTAAAAGCAGTCCTAAGAGGGAAGTTTATAGCCCTGGGTGCCTACATTAGAAAAACAGAAAGAGCACAAGTGAATGATCTAACACTACAGCTAAAAGCACTTGAGAGGCAACAACAGATGAACCCTAAACGCAACAGACAGGAAGAAATAACAAAAATCAGAGCAGAAATCAATGAAATAGAAACAAAGAAAACAATACAAAAAATCAATGAAGCCAAAAGTTGGTTCTTTGAAAGAATAAACAAGATAGACAGACCTCTAGCCCAGTTAACCAAAAGAAAGAAGGAACAACTCCAAATCAATACAATCCGTGATGAAAAGGGAAATATCACAACAGACAAGGAAAAGATCCAGAAAATCATATGGGAATATTACAAGAACCTATATTCTACCAAGTTTGAAAACCTAGAAGAAATGGATGAATATCTGAAATCCTGGGAATCACCAAAGCTCGGCCAAGAAGAGATCAGCAGCTTAAACAGAACCATAATATATGAAGAAATTGAGGATGTAGTAAGAAGCCTCCCAACTAAAAAAAGCCCAGGCCCAGACGGTTTCACAGCAGAATTCTATAAAACATTTCAAAAAGACCTACAACCATTATTACTGAAACTGTTTAGAAGGATACAATCAGAGGTAATTCTCCCAAATTCCTTCTATGAAGCCAGTATCACTCTATTAACAAACCCAGGCAAAAACACAACCAAAAAGGAAACTATAGACCCATCTCCCTAATGAACACAGATGCCAAAATTCTAAACAGGATACTGGCAAATCACATACAGACTCACATCAAGATTATCCGTCATGACCAAGTTGGATTCGTACCAGAGATGCAGGGATAGTTCAACATACAAAAATAATAAAAAAAAAAAATCAGCAAACACATAAATGGAATCAAAGACAAAAACCACACCATCATCTCAATTGATGCTGAAAAAGCCTTTGACAAAAATCCAACATCCCTTCATGCTTCAAGTCCTAGAAGGAATTGGACTGGAGGGATCATTCCTCAATATAATGAAAGCCATATACAGGAAACCCACAGCCAATATCATCCTAAATGGGGAAATGACAGAAAGGTAGGAACTCGGCAAGGTTGCCTCCTGTCACCACTCTTCTTCAATATAGTGCTTGATACACTTGCTAGAGCAATAAGGCAAGAAAAGGAAATTAAAGGAGTACTAATTGGAAAAGAGGAAGTCAAGCTATCCCTATTTGCTAATGATGTGATTGTTTACTTAAGGGATGCTAAAAACTCCACCAGAAAACTCCTAGAAACAATTAACAGCTTCAGCAAAGTGGCAGGATACAAAATCAACCTTAAAAAAATCAATGGTCTTTCTTTACACCAACAACAAGCAACTGGAGAAAGAATTCAAGGAGACCTTCCCACTCACAATAGCCTCAAAAACAATAAAATTCCTAGGAACAAACCTAACCAAAGACACCAAGGATCTCTACAACAAAAAATTTTTTTTTATTTTTTTTTTATTGATGCTTTGTGTATTTCATACATCATTTTCCAATTCAGTTCAGGCGTGTATTCCCTTCCCTTCACCCCGTCCCACCCCTACCCATCCCAGATCATGCATTCTGCCGTAACTTTTCTGCATCTTTCTGTTTTTTTTGTTTTTTTTGTTGTTGTTGTTGTTGTTTTGTTTTCATTTTTTTTAACAATAAGTGATAATTTGTGAGTACAAGTATCCTTCATGTCTAACCAATTTGCGAGCAGTTGTGCCCAAACCCATACAGCTCATGGGTCCCACCATCCAGCGGGGGGGGAGGGGGTTGTATGTTCAATCAAGTTGATCAAGTGAGTGTCCAGTCTATATTGTTGTAGTTTGACCTTTCACCCCAATCGCAGCCCTTACATTCTAGTGTGCCTCCTCTTCTGCAGATTGTTCCCAGTAGGATTGAAAGGTTATGTCTACAACAAAAATTTTAACCTTTAAAGAAAGAAATTGAAGACGACACCAGAAGATGGAAAAACCTCCTATGCTCATGGGTTTGGAAAATTAACATTGTAAAAATGTCCATTTTACCGAAACTCTTGTATAGATTTAATGCAATTCCAATCAAATTCCCCAAGAGTTTCTTCACAGGCTTGGAAACGAAAGTCCTTAAATTTATTTGGAAAAACAAAAGACCCCAAATAGCCAAAATAGTGAAAAGAGCTACACGGGGGGATCTTTGTACCAGACTTCAAACTATACTACAGGGCTATAGTCATAAAAACAGCCTGGTACTGTTTTTTAAAAAACATACCTGTTGACCAATGAAACAAAACCGAAGATCCAAATCTTAGCACATACAATTTCAGCCATCTTATATTTGACAAGGGGGCCAAGAAGCCACAATGGAGAAAAGACAGCATCTTCAGCAAGTGGTGTTGGCAAAACTGGATCATCACTTGTAGAAGAATGAAATTAAACCCCTACCTCTCGCCCTGTGCAAAAATCAACTCCAGATGGATCAAAGACCTGAACGTGAAACCCCAAATTCTGAAGGCAATAGAAGAAAAAGTTGGCAGCAGACTACAAGACATAGGTGTAGGAAAAGACTTCCTAAATCAGACAGCAGCTGTGCAAGAATTAAGGTGGACAATTGACAAATGGGACCTCATTAAACTCAAAAGCTTCTATACATCAAAAGAAACAATCAAGGAAGTGAAGAGAAATCCCACAGAGCGGGAGGAAACCTTCACCGTGGATATATCTGAGAAAGCATTGATTTCCAGAATATATAAACTACTCATAAAACAAAGAAAAAAGAAAACAAATGACGCACTCAATAGATGGAGCAAAGAACTGAACAGAGACTTCACAAGTGAGGAATTAGAGATGTCTGAGAAACACCTTACTAATTATTAAGGAAATGCAAATCAAAACCACTTTAAGATATCATCTTACTCCAATAAGACTGGCTAGGATCAAGAAAACAAATGATACCAAGTGCTGGAGAGGTTGTGAAGAAAGGGGAACACTCATCCACTGCTGGTGGGAACATAAACTCATACAGCCACTATAGAAAGCAGTGTGGAGAATGCTTGGAAGACTTGGAATGAACTTCCCACCCGACCCAGCTGTATGGCTCCTGGGCATGTACCACCAAGACTCACCCCACCACAGAGATACGTGCATGGCCATGTTTATTTCAGCTCTCTTCACAATAGCAAGGAGGTGGAACCAACCCATATGCCCCTCGACTGATAAGTGGATAGAGACAATGTGGTACATCTACACAATGGAGTTCTATGCAGCAGAAAGAAAGATGACATCATGAGCTTTGCAGGAAAATGGCTGGAGCTAGAGGATATCATGCTGAGTGAAGTAATACAGTCCCAGAAAAACAAATGATGAATTGTATCCCTCATCTGTGGATGCTAGTGCCAATTACATAGTTGTAAGTATTTCTTGTGTATGGCCCCCTGAACTTTTGTCCAAAGCAGTTTGGAGTGATGCATATTGGAAACAACACAACAACAACAACAACAACAACAACAGAAAGGACTGCATCGAAGAACTGACTGAAACAGTGAACTTCTGCTCAAAACATTGAACTTCCTCATGGAGAATATTGAGAATGACTAAGAAAGAAATGAAAGGCATGTTTGGCAGAATGCATGAGCTCTGGTGGAGAGGGGGAATGGGGGGGACACGGGTCTAGAGTTTTTAAAATACAAAAATAATAAAATTATAAAAAAAGAAATAGGGAAAGAAGTTGATGCAGAAAAAAATTATAATATTTAGAAATTATCTCTGATTTCAGAGTTCAACTTCAAACTTTAAAAATGGATAAGGTTTAGTACCAATTTTTTCTTTTCAAAATATTTAATAGGTATAAAACATGTAATGAAGGTACATTGCACCACTTTGTATGCCAAATTATTGTGCAGTTAAAAATTATTTAAAATTGGAGAATAAGAAAAAAAATGTAGACTGAGAAACATACAGAAATGTATTGTGAGTATACATATAAATAAAATAAACAGTAATTTTTTTTGGTCTTTTTGAGACAGGTTCTCCCTGTAGCCCCAGCTGTCCTGGAACTCAGTCTGTAGACCAGGTTGGTCTTGAACTAACAAAGATCTGCCTGCATCTGCCTCCCGAGGGCTAGGATTAAAGGCATGGCCCACCATGCTGGGCTGTAATCTTAATTTAATAGAGATGTAGTAAATGTTTTTAATTTCAGTTTGAGATTAATTTGACATTAAAATGAAATGTAAGATGAAATTTTCTCTGAACTTAAAAGACAACCTAGATTGATTTGAACACAAATTCAGGAGTTGAATTATATGATGCACAGTGAAGCTTTTGGGTTTCAGTTGGGCAACTGTTTTCATTTCATTTGAGGATAGAAGTCCTTATTTTCTTAGATAAAATATGATTATATTCTAAGAATTGAAAGGTTTCTTAATAATTTGCATAACATTGTAATAGTAGCAGAATTTCTAGAAAACCCAATTCCTTAAATGTGCATTTGAAAATTACTACAAATAGTTGTGTATGTTTACTGTATTTTATGAAGCAGAACAATAGTGTTGTGAATATGATGGGATATATATGATTGCATAAATGTGATAGTAAGAAAAACAATGTCTCAAAAATTTATATGATTCAGTATAAAATCCAGGTAAGTAGCTACATTGGACATAGACAAGTTTACTCAGAAAAATTCAAACTAAAATTTAGACATTGCTCAGTCATGTCCATGAGAATTAGAGATGAGAGATGGCATTTTCAAGTTGAAATTAAAACTTTCATAAATAAACCTGCCCATCACAACAGCTATTGAACTCATAAAAAGTCAGAATAACACTCCAAAGTAGAGCAACTTCAGGGTGATGAAAATATTTACTGCTATTCATACTAAGTAATCAATTGAAAGATGATTTGACAATTCATACATTTCTCCAAAATATAACACTTTTTATGGTAATTTTATTAATATTATCTTTTTATTATTTTTATTATTGTATAAAATAAATACATATCTTCATAAGAATAATAAATGAATGTTCCCTGACACCCCAGTGGATGACACCATGCCCATGTACATATGCATGGACAGTAGTAATTGCCCTAAGTGTATTAAAATATTTAATAATTAAACAATATAATTTTTTCATGATATTTTTAGATGCCATAAATTTTTTCTGAGCTTGAGTGCAGATTTAAAATTTTATAAAAAACAAAAAAATTTTGATAATCATGGAAAAAATGTAGGCACTACACAGAGAGGGTAATCTTAGATTAAGGAATAATAAATCAACATCTTTCTTGAATTCAGAATATTATTGATTACTATTTTGTATTAGCAGCACATTAGGTAATTTTAGTTAGTCATAAGGTCTTAACTTTCATTCCATAATATTTAACTTCAGTGTATGAATAATCAAAACTAAATCCAATAATTCTAAATTTGGAACACAATTTAATTTATGGTTATCTTCTTTGGTTATTTCTTACATAACTGCTTTGTAATTCATTAGTGTTCATCTTTTAAAAAAAAGCAAACACAACATCTAGCTGAGTAACTAAAAACTAACTAAATCCTCATAAAATATTGTCCAATGTGAGTGTCTACCTCTTCTCATTTGACAAACACCATTACCAAAAACATCTTGGAGAGCAAGGGGTCAAATTCCATTTAGAATGTATTCCTCCATCAAGGGAACCCAGAGCCCAAGCTGAAGAAGGAACATGGTGGTAGAAACTGAAGCACAGACAATGGAGGAATTTAACTCTGGGCAGTCTGCAACCCTGGGCAGCTTCTAACCTTTTATATCCCAGGACCACCTTCTCAAGGATAGTAGCCCTCACCGCAGGCTGAACGCTCACAAATCACATAACACTCAAGAAAATGCTTAGCAGACATGCTAAGAGGAACTTCCTCATCTGAGGTTATCTCTTTCCAGGAGTTTCAAACAGACATCTGAAGCTGTCCAGTACATTAATTTTCAGAGGTACATTGTAAAGGAACCTAAATTTCTGTCCTGGTAACACATTTATTCCTGAAATACAGTAGTATGATACAGAGTACTGTGTCATTAAATGAGAGCATTTTGGAACAAAACGACTTACCTGTTAGGTCAGCAAACAAAAGCAAAAGAAAGGAGTCCAGGTTGGCATAACATGCTTGGAGACATAACCCAAATGGCCCAGTGACATCCCCAAAGTCCTGGCCTGTTGCACATTCTACTACATCTTTCTCAGTTGTGCAACCTAAGTCACCAAGTCCTTTAACACACCATGTCTTTTAACAACATCCATGAAGCAAGGACTACTAATATTAATTGCCTATTATATGTGTCTTCTTTATACATATGTGATATTTAGATCTTCTTACCATAGAGATAATTTTCCAGAATTTTCTCAAAAGAAGAGAGATCAGCTGTACTAGAACTTTAAATACCGATTAAGTATTTCATTCAATTTAATAACCATATCGGTTTTGAACAGGTGCAACCATCCTTTCTTAAAGCCCCCAGGAAAATTTAATCTAGGATTAACTACAAACAGAGAACAGCTTTTGTTCCACATAAAAGAGAAGAAAAAATGATGTAGGTAAATGTATTTTCAACAATTTGCCAACAGTCATCCAATTAAGTGACTGTCAGTCAAAATTGGTTACAGATGTTCAATCATTTTGAAAAAAAAATGAGCTCATTCTATGGTCACTTATTTCTAATGCTTTTTTTTTTCATTTATAAAACATCTATAAAATACAAATGCAATATAAACAAATATTACTTTCCAAAGAATTGAATATGTATTGAATTCTCTCATTAAGAATTAAATTATATTTTATCATTCTATATAATAAATTTGATAACTGAAAATAATACTACGTTTAAGCTAAACAAGATCAAAATTAAAAAGGTTAATACCATATCTATTATATTATGTTTCAATTCTGATGTCCCAAACTAATCTTCATGATACAAATTTCTGTCTTCAGTAGTAGGTAGGTTATCTTAACTTTATTACTAATTATGCCTATGGAAAAGTGTCACTCTACAGTTTTCTATTTATTTTAGCATTTATTCAACTAAATGCTGAGTCTTTCTTCCTCTTGTTTCCAATATGTTGTCTTCTAAACACAGTTGTAGGCTACATTCTTTCTCCTTTCATTTAATCCTACAGATTACCAGGAAAATACTCTTTAAAAGTGAAAACTGGCCTGGCATGGTGGTGCATGCCTTTAATCCTAGCACTCAGGAGGCAGAGGCAGGTGGATCTCTGTGAGTTCAAGTCCAGCCTGGTCTACATAGCGAGCTCCAGGCCAGCTGGGACTAAAGGAAGAAACTGTATCAAAAATACAAAAAATAAAAAATAAATAAAAAAGAATAAAATGGGGAAAATTATATTTAAAAAGATGAAAACTGTAATAATAATTAAAATCTATAGCAATGAAAGTCTACAATAAATAAAAATCCATAATAAATTCTTATAAAATGTGTACTATAGATACAGATTATGGAGCAGAAAAAGTGTAAGAGCCAGCGGTAAGGTAGGTCTGGGGAGGACTGTTTCAAAACAGTGTGGCCATTACAAGGCCTCTGAATGCATGACAAAACAGCAGGTATGTTTGCCAGAAAATGACTGACATGTTCAAATTAATCATCACTGTTCTGTGGTGTATGGAGGTACTCATGATCACTCATCCTTAACTGAGGAGCTCTTAGAATTGATGGCTTATTAGGGAAGGAGAACTGGTTTCCTTTCAAAATGTGACCCCTGGTACATTACTTATGTTTCTGTGAATATCAACACACCTATAAGTATTTGGATAGCACAAATTGGAATGGGTAGAGAGTTGTTTTATTTTGAGAGGACACTAATTTGGGCAGGTGTGGGTAGGTGAGTTGTGCATCTATGTATCTTGGAGCAGTTGAAGTGATGAATGAAGTTAAAACACATTGTAAGAAATGCTCAATGAAAAAAAAGACAGTAAAAATTGAAATATATTTCAATTGCATGGAATTTTGTAACAACCTTTCTTAAACTGTATCACTCTTCTCTGACTTATTTTCATTTTCTGTGGCACCATTATGATTGCTTTACTTTATATGAATAATTTTGGATGTATGTTACACAGAGAATAACAGATTTAATAAGGATTAGTTTTCATACTATCATATTTTATTTTGTTTATTTATTTTTGGTCTTTTCAAGACAGGGTCTCCCTGTAGCCTCAGCTGTCATGAAACTCAATCTGTAGACCAGGCTGGCCTTGAAATCACAAAGATCTGCCTGCCTCTGCCTCCCAAGTGCTAGGATGAAAGGCATGTGCCACCATACCCAGCCAGCCATACTATCGTATTTTAATGTGACATAAGTAGGCACAATCCTGTAGAATCCATAAAATGTTTACTGGTGTCATGGTCTATCTCTGGAGTAGTTGTGAGAACTATCTAAGAGGGACATAAAAAAAAATCTGAAGCATTTGACTGGGGTTTTATCAAGTACACCAAGTGAAAAATCTAATATAAATATGGAAATAATAGAAATTAGTATACTAAATAATTGTTCAAATAAATACAAAATAAATGAATATATTTCAGATGAAACCAATGGGCACTTTGGAAAAACTATTACATTGTAGGTAGATCTGTATTAGGAAAGTAAGAATTAGTAAGTGTTTATTTCCATGGGGACATGGAAGCCAAAGAGAAGTATATAATGAAGAATCCAATTTCTTGTCATCTCCTCCTCCACTACTGGTATCTCGGTCACCATTAGTATCCATATAATTATATGTGAGCGTGTCTGATTTCATAAGTGCAAAATATGACATTTTATGTTCCATTACTTGTTCTATGTTTATTTTATTTTTTATAATACATTTCTTTATAATACAGTATAATACTCATACTGTAATTTAGTTTCTATATGAATGGGCTTCTGTTTTAGTTTCTTATATTTTTATTGAATTTTCTATATGTTCATACTTAATTTTTCAATCAGTCCTAATCACCTTTATACCCACTTCTTCCTTGGCAGCCTCTCGCCAGTCTCTGCCCTGCCCCCAGGTTCACACATTCTGTCATTCAGGAACATAAGGTCCATTCAGCCAAATGACTCTCCTTGCCCACTCCTTTGTGAAGCTCATCCTTTGAGCTCTAGCCAGCCTATCCAGAGTCCCTTTCCTAAAGCAGGCCATGGATTCCTCACTCTACAGATATAAGCTGCCAATATTTCCTCTGCTGGGTTGGACTAAGTTACACAATTCTGCAGTTCTCTGTGGACCTTTTTGCCAGCTGGGCTGGCATGGGTCCTGTGCGTGCTGAAACCAGTGCTATAGCTTCATATGAATAGGATTCCAGGAGTTTGCAGGGTTAATTTCTGCTTAGTCTTGAATCACTTTCTTGGCTCTTAGAATTTTTCCTCCCCCTCTTCCACAATATTTCTTGATCTTTAGGTGATTGAAGCTGAATATAGGCAACCTTTGCATGGGACAACACTCTTCCATAGACTGCTAATCTTCAAGGTTTTGCCTTTCAGACCCTTTTGAGTTCCTGGACTCCTGTTTCATGGAGGAGCTGCCTTATCAGTTGATAAGAGGTGGTTAATCCATTCTTGGGTTATTGTTCTATGATATTTGGAGCTTATGTGTAGAGGTTGCATTGTAGATGTTTCACCTAGACATGAGCAATTCACAGACCTTTTCTGCCTGTCAATTGTGAGGCTCTGTATTATTCTCATCTAGTACAGAATAAACTTCTTCTGTAAGTAATGTCTGGCATATTTGTCCATAACTAAAAAGATAACTAGTGTAGTTAGTAAGATGTTACTTTAGGCTAAGGATGTGTCAAACTTGAGAATTTCTCTAAGATTTATGATCCCTCCAGTTGTGTCCATCTTTCTATGTTTACACTATCCCACATGAGTTTTCTCCCACTTAGTGGGCTTTAGGTCCAATTAGTTAACCATTGATTTCTCCCACGATAAAAGTGCCAGTATTGTAAAGATGTTGCATACTGTGTTAGTCATTAATGTGGATATTTGGTCTTAAGGCTGCAGTTTGACAAGTTATTGATGTTCTCCCTTGGTGGCTTGCATACTTCTCTGTAAACCTATGAGAGCAGTCTTTCAGGGGAGATAACTTCGGGGTCACACCCAGCCTCAATTCTCAAGATCTGGTCCCTGAAATATGTCCAGTGTTGAGCAATACAGTCTTACCCTCAAGTTCTGAGTCACATTCAAGGGCTGTGGCAATAGCCTGTGTAATTTTGGTAGTCCCTTGGACTACCCTGGCCAATGACTCAAAGGAAGTTTTCTCCTGCCCAGTACTGTTTCTTGTTATGTAGTCTTCGTCGTTGCATATGGACTCAGGTAGAGATATTGCTATTGTTAATTTTTCAATAGATTCTTAGACTAATATGATACTGTCAGGATTTTTTACCACCACAAGGCATTATTTCTCTTCTCTCTCTTTTTCTGTTTAACCCTCCCCCCATGTCTTCTCCATTAATTACCCACTTAAAGTAATCCCATTTCTCTCTTGATACTGCCAGACTCCTTTGGTCCCACTTCCCTTGAGCCCTATCTTTCCCTTTATCCTCTTCTTTCGTTCTAGAATCTTTCCACTCTCTTTTCATTTAGATACCATGATTTTATCCATTTCTTCCTTAGCTATACCTCTCACATACTAGCCATCTGTCTCAGGTTCCCTCTTTCCATTTACCTTCTTGGTTAATTTTCATTGACTTTGTTCCTGCAGTTACATCCAGAAATACACTTACTTAAAAGAATTTGGTCCTAGGATCCACACATGAGGATTTGTGCTTTTTTTTTATTTCTAAGTTTCTGTTACTTCACACAGCTACTGGTTCTATCCACTTACCTGCAATTTTTTTTATTTACCTGTAAATTTTATGAAATAAGCTTTTGTTTTTACCACTGCATAGGATTCCATTCTGCAAATGTACCATATTTTCATTATCCACTCATCATTTGAGAGACACTTAGGTTGCTATCAGCTGTAAAAAGAGCAGAAAACAAAACAAAACAAAATGCTGGCGGTGGTGGCACATGCCTTTAATCCTAGTACCCAGGAGACAGAGGCAGGCAGATCTCTGTGAGTTCAAGGCCATCCCGGTCTAGAGTGTGAGCTCCAGGCCAGCTGGAACTTAAAGGGAGACCCTGTCTCAAAAATACCAATAAAAAAAAAAAAGAAAAAAGACCAAAAAAAAGAGCAGCAATAAACATGGATGTCCAAGTATCTCTATTTATCTATTACAAAAGGATGAATCCTTTGGGTATACTGCCAGGAACCTTGGAGGAAATATTCACCAGTGATGCATCTGACAGAGGTTTAACATCCAGTGTATGTAAATTACTGGAAAAAAAGGACAAATAAAATAAACGAACCAATTAACACACAGGCTAAATATCTGATCAGAGAGTTCTCAAAAGCAAAAGTAATGAGGGCTAAGAAATGTCCTAAAAAAAGTGTTCAATATACTTAGTAATTATGTAAATGCAAATTAAAACCACTTTAAGATTTCATCTTAACCTGGTAAGACTGGATATGATGAAGAAAATAAATGGAACCAAATGCTGGAAAGATTGTGGGGAAAGGGGAATACTCATTCACTGTTGATGAGATTGCAAACTCACACAACTGCTCTGGAAAGGCAAAGTGGAAAGCTCTTAAAAAACTAAAAATTAACCTACAGTTTGACCCAGTCTACGTTTACTTTTGCTGCTGACTGTGCAGATCTCTAACAGATACCTAATCTGTGTAGTCTTTTGATTTTTTGCTCATACAAAACTGAGATCCTTAATAAAATGTTTCCTTATGATTTTGAGTAGATGCTGAATAAAGATGTTCCATTAGGAGATATGGTTCTCTACCATCACGTTGGTTTCAGGTCATAGTAATTTTTATCATCTTTAACAGTATTCAACCACGGAAGACATAGAAATCTAGAATAAACATATTTTGTTCATTGCACAGTAAAGTGGTGAATCCTTAAACAAATGTTAGTATCCAGTAGTGTGTTATTATTATTAAATTACAGTGATATATTTGTCCTCTCAAAAGACTCATTTACCTTGAAAATACAATGCAGACAGCTAATGTCGAAAAACAAAAACAGTTAAGTCACCAGAGTGCTAAAGAAGCATGAAATTATAGCTTAGTTCTTATTTTCATCCTTCAGAAAATCTGGCTTTCACTTGATTCGTTCATTTTCTTTGAGAAGTTTCAATCCCCTTTCACAGATGTGCCTATTGTTCACCTCAGCCAATATGGGATTTGCAAGATGTTCCCAGTTTCTCATATATGTTTAATTTCCTGCTGCCGTGCACCAGCACTGTGCAACAGCCCATGATAGGATGTGAACAGAATCACTTCTTAGACCAAGTAAGTTGGATATCACTCTCTTAATATTTTATTCTGTAGCAAGTTTTGCTCTACATCTCATATAATCACCAGGCTCATGTTATTCACCCAACTTAAATCTATATTCTGTTTTTTAAGTTATATTCTGTTTTGGCAAGTTTACATCATCTTAGAAGTACAAAATTTCCCAAAGTGCAATTATCCATATGGTAATGATAGACAGCTGTGGATAGAAGATACATAGGAGTTGGAGGAAGAATATGAGAGAAAAGGGACTTCATATGATTTAATGTTCACTAAGAATGTTTAAGACTTACTCATTTAAAAACTTAGCTATAGGAATTTTGTAACTAGGCAAATTTACTATATGTTTGCTTCCTTAAATTAAAGGACATATAACATAAATTAGACCCTCAAAGCTTTATTATGGAATACATTTAAAGCAAGCACATTGCTTTTCTGAAGTTCTCTACAATACTGTCATTGATATGATTAAAATTGTACAATGTTGAAATAAGAATCCCCCATTGCGTCTTTAAAGTCCCGGGAAACCCTTACCTTACTGCTTATAGGATCCTGCCTATTGGTAAGACTTGTAGAATTAAAAAATATTGAATTAATATATAAAGATATATAAATAGTATATTTTTATTTACTAAAATTAAGCCACCAAAGATGGATAGAAGAATGAAGAGAAGAGCCAATATATATTAAGTAAATAGCATTAAACTACAAACCTTATAAGCATGCCCTAAGCCCTAAATGTGTTGTTTTAGTATAATAAAGTAAGGGTGCAAAGTGAATTGAAGGAGATATGAGAAATATACAAAAGACTAATGAGATTCTTAATTTATTCTCCTTCTCTGCCTAATAATCTTTTTATTTCTGCTTTTTAAAGATAACTTTTTTTTTTTTTTTTTTTTTTTTTTTTTTTTTTTGGTCTTTTCGAGACAGGGTCTCCCTGTAACCCCAGCTGTCCTGGAATTCGCTCTGTAGACCAGGCTGGCCTTGACCTCACAAAGATCCTCCTGCCTCTGCCTCCCAAGTGCTAGGATTAAAGGTGTGCACCACCACGCCCGGCTAAGATATCTTGTACTTTTTTGATATTGCTGAATTCCATGGTATGGCTAGTCCTAGATCTTTATATATCAACTATATTTTTTAATGATTTTACATTTTTCCATCTTTATATCTGTCTATAATTATATTGGACTTTATTTTGCCTTATCTATTTGTTATGTTGTTAATAATCAGCTACAGAAATTTAGTATGCTTAGTAATAACATATGGAAAATAAAATTTTAAGGAAATTGTACATAAACACTAATTCCAACCAAGGAGTTTTCTCTTTGCATATATATTAATATTAGCCACTGTTTAATCAACTAAATATGTACTTATAATATTGTAATGTAATCTGAGCTAAAATTATCTAAAACTACAACTTTTTAAATATACTTTTATTGATGTTTTGTGTATTTTATACATCATTTTTCAGTTCAATTTAGATATACTCCCCTTTCCCTTCCCCCACCCCACCCCAGTCCATGCATTCTGCCATACATGTCCTGTATCTTTCTCTCAGTCTTTTTTTTTAATTATTTTTTATTTTTTATTTTTAAGAGATTCTACAATATAATGACACAGTTGTTTGCAGATAACATTGATGTTACTCAGTATGTCATACAATTAGGTAATTGGTGCATTTTTCAAGTATCTATGTCCAAATTTTGAACAACCAAAGGTTCCCATAGTCCAGTTGGAGAAGGTTGTATGCACAGGCATGTTGATCGGTTAGGAGTCCAGACTATATTCCTGTAGTCTCATGATTCACCCCTATCTCTCTGCAGCCCTTACAATCTACCATGCCTCCTCTTCTGCAGTTTGTTCCCTGGGCTTTGAGATAGGGGCACAAGTGGGTGAGAAGAAAACAGTCTAATTTCTTTGGAGTTGTCATTTTGGACTCCAGTCTGTTCATGTTGTTTCCCTTCATGGGATGACAGCTTTTCCAGTGATACTCTTTTTAGTCATAATAACAAAGCACAAGCTATTGGATGTACAGGCATTTAAGCAGTACCAATTATTATGTCAAGCTAAGCTGTGAGCATAGACACAGATGCTTGGATGGCATGCTAATCCTCAAACTGTGGTTTCTCTATAAAGGGTGACAAGTTCTTATTGTGGCTTATAACATCTCCTAACCACTAGAAGACATAAGCTTGTGGCATCCACTGTGAGTTATTCATCCATAAAACTACAACTTTTAAGAAAATATAACAACTTAGTTTAACATAAAAATCAATAGTATTAGATTTGTGTACATAAACCTGTGCATTTTCCTTATACTGAATATCAAAATAGACCAATAAAGTACAAGAAAATAACACACACATTTTATTAAAGAGAATAGTGGTCATTTCATATATGAATATATATGTCCCACTTATTGAATAATCAGACAAAATTTGTGAAATCCACACTATGCTCTGCAGCATTAAGTTTGTTTGAAAACATATCAGAACTAAATATTTTTCTTCTGTTACCTACTCATTTAATACCTCAGGTCTACATAAACATTGGTTCAGTTCCTCTCTTCCAAAGGGACTTTGTTTTTGACTTTTACTTCCTTGGAATTTATCCAATTTATCTTTATTATTTATATTTATTAGTAGCCTTTTTCTCTTAACTCATTTCAGATTACTATGACTTATTAATACTTTTTCTTTATCAAATATATATTAGAAGAACATTGCTTATTTTCATCACATCAAATTTTTCTGTTGAGTAACTTGATTACCTATATGTTCTAGCTAGCATGATTTTTTAATGTGAATTAATAATTTTTCATCAACATTTAAGCTTCTTCTGTATTTATAGTGTTTACAAATAAAAGCACATCTCTTCCCAACAGCCCTTTGATATGGACCCATCCATTGGTATGTGGTAATAACACCTATTTGCATAGATGTGGTAAGTAGGTAATAAACCCAATTCTACCTGAGGCACTATTGACAACTAATGGCTGCTGGGAGGGGGCACTCAGTCTGGTTCATGAAATGCTATGTTAATTATATTCCTGAATAAGTTGTTAAAATCAATCCCTGGAAAATCTACCTATACTATCATGATCAATGCATAATCACAATCATCTAAGCAATAGTGAATTGAATAAAATCAGTAAAAGTCCAAACATTAAGTGTATCTCATTTCTTCTAAGCACATTCTCTCTGCTAGAATCTGTTTATTTACTATCTGGTTTCTTCTGGGAGTTGCTTTTGATGATATGTTTAGAATTTATAACTCCAATCTGTAAGAAGTTCTGATAAGCCTTTGTTCACAACTACACAGGGGAGGGGGCACAGGAGTCCCACTGATCAATTCTTAAAAGGTAAATCCCATCATGTTTGAAAGTTACCAATATCTTTGTTTTGTTCTTAGGATGAAGAAAAAAAAATTTTCTTTTCCAGCATCCTAACATCTCTAATAGACCAGAGGCTCCTGCTTCCCCTGTTGAGTTTCTCAACATGATTCATTTATGCTGACTTTTTCCTTCTCTTTAATCTTCTTTGTTTCCCTAGGTAAAGCATTCAGTCAAACGATTTGGTTTACAAAAATGTCAACTTTTTTCTTCCCCAGTAAACTCCTCTGCTGAAACAAATCTTCCTCAGGAAAGTGATCACTTTTGTTTTTGAAGATTAGGAGTGACTGACAAATTTACTTGTAGCACTTGTTAGACTTTTTTTTTAAATACTTTAGTGATTATTTAAATAATTCCTTTATTTTACATATTTCTGTGGTTATTCTATCCTATTGAATAATTTACCTCATATTAAGTAATCTCACAAAGAAGCATGGAATTTATTTGTAGAATAAACTCTGAATATCAAACAAGATCACTAACTTTGTCCTGCATTTGATCTTAATTTGTAAAGCTTTAATTCTATAAATGCAATTTATTTTTCTGTTGAATCACATAAGAGAAGTCCAGTAAAATGATTGCCAAGTTGTCTATTTCATTATTTTCCTCCAAATATCTGAATATCTTTTTTTGTATAATCTACCTCTCAATTTTTATTTTACTGTTTTATTTTCATTAGCAGCAATGTTCTAAAGTGTTGCTATTCAGTTTAACTTCAACCAATAACTAGAGATTATAACAGATTTAAATTTTATTATTTTTTAAATGTTAAACTCATACTTTCCCTTGTGTGGTTTGTAAAAGTTTTCTCCACATACATGACACTTTGTGCTTCTACCTTTTGCAAAAGTAATCTTTGGAATTTAATAATTTTATGTTTTTATCACTTTCCTCATAATGTGAGAACAAAAATCACAAAGAGATACAATTTTTGTGTGTGTGAAATTGGAAGTGTTCATCTTAAAATTATTAAATTCATGTTTATAAACAACTTACTTAGATAAAACAAATCACGTGTGGGTGTTTGTATGTTTTATATACATCGGTATTAAGTACTTTGACTAGTCACTTAAAATCAGCTAAAAATTATTGCATATAACTCTGTCATAGCATAACCACCTAGAATGCATGATTCCCTGAATTCAGTTTTTATTACCACCCACAATATTCTATGAATTGAAATTTGAAAAAATTTCCTCTGATTCACAATTAGAAGCATATGGGGAAAAATCAAGATAAAAATCTTGATAAAATCAATAAAAGTATGATATATATATATATATATATATATATATAAGATAGAGCAATACAAATTGGAGGGAATAAAAAGAGAAACAAAAGAACTGGGACAAAGAACTGACTGAAACAGTAAAGTTCTCCCCAAAACAATAATCCTCTGCTTAGAAAAACTTATTATATATATATATTTTATTAATCTTATATATATTATTATATGTAGTGTGTGTGTGTAACGCATTACTCCTGCGCGCGATGTGTAAACATACATACCTTGTATATACTGGTACAGTTATTCATATTTCGATATATATATATATATTCATACTTTTATTGAATTTTATCAAGTATTTTTATCTTGATTTTCCCATATGCTTCTATAATGTGAATCAGAGGAAATTTTTTTCAATTTCAATTCATAGAATAGTGGGTGGATATAAAAACTGAATTCAGGGGGAATCATGCATTCTAGGTGGTTAGGCTATGACAGAGTATATTGCGAATAATTTTAGCTGATTTTAAGTGACTAGTCAAAGTACTTAATACCGATGTATATAAAACATACAAACACCCACACGTGATTTGTTTTATCTAAGTAAGTTGTTTATAAACATGAATTTAATAATTTTAAGATGAACACTTCCAATTTCACACACACAAAAATTGTATCTCTTTGTGATTTTTGTTCTCACATTATGAGGAAAGTGGATAAAAACATAAAATTATTAAATTCCAAAGATTACTTTTGCAAAAGGTAGAAGCACAAAGTGTCATGTATGTGGAGAAAACTTTTACAAACCACACAAGGGAAAGTATGAGTTTAACATTTTAAAAAATAATAAAATTTAAATCTGTTATAATCTCTAGTTATTGGTTGAAGTTAAACTGAATAGCAACACTTTAGAACATTGGCTGCTAATGAAAATAAAACAGTAAAATAAAAATTGAGAGGTAGATTATACAAAAAAAGATATTCAGATATTTGGAGGAAAATAATGAAATAGACAACTTGGCAATCATTTTACTGGACTTCTCTTATGTGATTCAACAGAAAAATAATAGGACTTTTGCCGCAAAAATGACACTATCATTCACCACAACAACAACCTCAATCAACAACCCCACATCACCAAAACACAAACAAACCAAAAAGACAAAAAAAAAAACAAAACGAAAAACAAAAAAAAAAACAAAAAAGAAGACCCTACATCCATTATTACTGAAATTGGTTAGAAGGATGATAAAACAGAGGGAATTCTCCCAATTCCTTCTATGTGAAGCCAGGCATTCACTCTATTTACCAAAACCAGGCAAAGATCACAACCAAAAAGAGAATTACAATAAGACCATCTCACTAATGAACAAGATGCCAAAATTCTAAACAGAATCTTGGCAAATTGCATACAGACCCACATCAAGAAGTTCATCCATCTATGATCAAGTTTGGATTCATACCAGAGATGCAGGGATGGTTTCAACATACGAAAACCAGTAAACATTCATCAAACACATAAATGGAATGAAAGACAAAACCACACCATCATCTCGATTCATGCTGAAAAATCTCCTTTGACAAATCCAGGCATCCCTTCATGCCTTTAAAGTCCTAGAGGGAACTGGAATTGATGGATCATTCTTCATTGTAATCAAAGCAATATACAGAAAACCCACAGCCATATCATGCTAAATGGGGAAATGACAAGAAACATTCCCTTTAAAGGTAGGACTGGGGCAAGGCTGCCCCGTCACACTCCTCTTCAATATAGTGGCTTGAATTACTTGCAGAGGGCGGAGAGATGGCCTAGCATAAAGAGCGCGACCGCCTCTTTACAGAGGACCCGGGTTCATCCCCCAGCACCCACATGGCGGCGAGAACAGTCTGAAAACTTCCAATTCCAGGAGAACTCCAGTCCAGGGGAATTCCGAGACCCTTCTTCTGACTCCGCGGCAGTTGCACGACACGGTGCACAAACCAGCATGGCAGGACAGTACATTGATACACATACAGAATAAATAAAAAAAATTAAAAAAAAGAATTAAAAAAAAAAAGAATTACTTGCTAGAGAAATAAGGCAAGAAAGGAAATTTAAGGAGTACCAAATGAAAAAGAGGAAGTCAAGCTATCCTATTTGCTGATGATATGATTGTTGAATTTAAGGAATGCTAAAACTCCACCAGAAAACTCCTGAAATGATTACAGGCTTCAACAAAGTGGCAGGATACAACAATAACCTAAAAATTCAGTGGCCTTCTTTACACCAACAACTAGCAACTGGAGTGAAAGAATCTACAAGGAGGACCTTCCCACTCACAAATTAGACCTTCAAAAACAATAAAATACCTAGGAACAAACCTACCAAAGACACAAAGATTTCTAAACAAAAATTTTTAAACCCTTAAAGAAAGAAGTTGAAGAACACATTCAGAAGATGGAAAGACCTCCATGCTCATGTATTGGAAATTTAACATTGTAAAATGTCCATTCTACCCAAAACTCTTGTATAGATTTAACACAATCCACATCAAAATCCCCAAGAGTTTCTTACACCTTAGAAAAAAAATCCTTAAATTCATTTGGAAAAACAAAAGACCCTGAAATAGCCAAAACAACCCTGAGTGGAAAGGAACTACACAGGGGGGATCTCTATACCAGACTTCAAACTATACTACAGGGCTATAGTCATAAAAACAGCTGGTACCGGCACAAAAAACAGACCTGTTGACAATTGGAACAAAACCAAAGATTTCCAAACCTGAGCCACATACAATTTCAGCCAACCATATTTCAAGGGTGGCAAGAAGACACAATGGAGAAAAAAGGGACAGCATCTTCAGTAAGTCGTGATGTTAGCAAAACTGAATCACCACTTGCAGAAGAATTGAATTAAACCCCTACCTCTCGCACCTGTACAAAAGTCAACTCCAGAGGATTAAAAGGACCTCAGTGGGAAACCCCAAACTCTGAAGGTGAATAGAAGAAAAGTTGGGCAGCAGACTACAAGACATAGGTGTAGGTAAAAAAGAACTTCCTGAATCGGACAGCAGCTGTACAAGAATTAAGGTCGACAATTAGCAAATGGGACCTCGTTAAAACTCAAAAGCTTCTGTTACATCAAAAGAAACAATCAAGGAAGTAAAGAGAAATTCCCACAAAGTGGGAGAAACCTTAACACTGCAGAAAACATCTGACAAAGCATTGATTTCCAGTTAATATATAAACTAACTCAAAAAACCAAAGAAGAAAGAAAACAAATGACCCAACTCAAAAGGAAGAGCAAAGAGCTGAACAAGACTTCCACCAAAGTGAGGAATTAGAGATGGCTGAGAAAACACCTTAAGAAGTCAACATCACTAAATCATTAAGGAAATGCAAATAAAACACTTAAAGGTATCATCTACTCCAATAAGACTGGCTAGGATCAAGAAAACAAATGGATAGTGCTAGAGACGGTTGTAGGGAAGGGGAAACACTCATACACTGCTTGGTGGGAATGTAAAACTGTACAGCCACTATGGAAAACACTGTGGCGAGAACACTTGGAAGACTTGGAATGAAATGCCACCTGACCGAGCCATACCACTCCTGGCATTACCCTCAAGACTCACCCCAACCACAGAGATACATGCATGGCCATGTTTATTCAAGCTCCTTTCACAATAGCAAGGAGCCGGAAACCAACCCAAATGGCCCTTAGCTGATGAGTGGATAGAGAAAAGTGGTACATCTACAAAATGAAGTTCTATGAGGCAGTTAAAGAAAGATGAACATCATGAGCTTTGCAGGAAAATGGTGGAGCTAGAGGACATCAAGCTGAGTTTGAAGTAATACAATTCCAGAAAAACAAAACAAGAATGGTATCCCTTCATTGTGGATGCTAGTGCCAATTACCAGTTGTAAGTATTTCTTTGTGCATAGGCTCCTTGAGCTTTTGTTCCAAGCAGTTGGGGAGTGATGCATACTGGAAACAACAACAACAAACAACAACAACAACAACAACAGAAAGGAATGCATCAAAAAACTGACTGAAACAGTGAATTTCAGCTCAAAACAGTCAACTTCCACCATGGAGAATATTGAGAAAGACTGAGAAGAGATGAAAAGCATGTTGACAGAATGCATGAGCTCGGTGGCGTGGGGGGATAGGGTGGGGGACACAGGTCTAGATTTGATATATCTCCTCTCTCTCTCTCTCTCTCCTCTTCTATATATATATATATATATATAATATATATTATATAAATTTAAAAAAAAAGAAAAGACTGTCACCTATGGTCAGCTTTCAGTAGCTCCTGGGAGGACTACTAGCGGTTGCACCAAACTCAGTAGTTTGGTGATGGCACAAGAACTATCACATCATGGGCAACTTATGCAATGCTCACACGAATGTCTAATTTGTAAGGCCCTCCTGGGAATGATTTCATTAAACAGTGATTTGAAAGATTCGGAAGTATTTGTTTCCAGTAAGAACTTTTAAAATGGGGGGGGGGGGGGTTTTTTTTTTTTTTTTTTTTTTTTTTTTCAGGGGGAGATCATTTTTTCTTTTAGTTAGTTGATATTTTGCAGGAAAAGACCAAATTGTGAGAAGCTGTTGCAAGGGGGAGGGCTATAGGATCCATAATCATGTGTCATCATCAGTATTAATAGAAACAGATAGATATAGGGATATTGTTACTGTTGATTACCAACTTGTATCAGGTCTGAGATATCTTTCTTACATTATTATATAAACAGTAGGTTCAAGGCACTATATATAATGTTACATTTTCTCAGCAGCCCATGGGACTTTATTCAAAATACTTAAATCATATATTAGGACACAAATCCAATCTTAGATACAGGAGAATGAAATAGCTCCTTATATTCTATCTGATCAAAATGGAGTAAGAATACGAATCAGGGCTTGGGAGAGATGGCCTTAGTGGTTAAGAGCGCCAGCTGCTCTTGCAGAGGACCCAGGTTCGATCCCCAGCACTTACATGGTTGCTGAGAAACCATCATTTAACTCCAGTTCTGGGGGGAATCCCCAACACCCTCTTCCGACCCCCACAGCATTGCACAACACAGTACACCAACCTACATTGCATGCAGTACATCATATAACATTAAAAAAGAACTACAAATTCAACAAAGAGAAATTTAAGATCATATACAAACTCACAGAACTAAAACAACGCACTACGGAACAATGGATGTATCCTTGAAGAAATCAAGAGTAAATAAAACATTCCTAGAATTTAATGAAAATAAAAATACAGCATACAAAAACTTATGGGATACATAAAAGAAGTCCCATGTGTTTATAGCTCCAAGCACCTAAATTTAAGAAATCACAGAGCTCAGCCAGATGTTGGCTGACACACACTTTTAATCGTAGCACTCATGAGGCAGAAGAAGATGGATTTCTGTGAGTTCACGAAACCTTCATTTACTAGTTGAGTTCCAAGCCAGCCTGACTACATAGTGAGACCCTATCTAAAAACAAATCAGAGAGCTCTCAAATAACTACATGATACACCCTAGGACTCTGGGAAAATGAAACGTGTCAAAACCAAGTGAAATAAATTATTAAAACAGGACAGAAAATAATTGAAATGAAAACAACCAACCAAACAACACACAACCAAAAAATGTCAATAATACAACGGTGTGGATTCTTTGAAAAAGTAAACAGGATTGACAATCGCCTAGCCAGACTAATCAAATTTGAGAACTAAAAGATTCACATAATAAAAATTAGAGATGAAAGGGGCAATTATAACAGGTATTGATGAAATCCAGAAAACAATTAAATCTAACCTTATAACATGCATTGCACTAAATTGGAAAATATAAAAGGAAAGTATTAAGCCTTAGATGCATTTAACCTACCAAAATTAAACCAAGATAAACAATTTAAACAGATCTAAAACAACCAGTGAGCCTGAAGCAATAATTAAAAACCTCCCAGTTTAAGAAGTTAGCTGATATGGTGGCACTCACGTTAAGCACATGGCACACAGGAAGCAGAAGGAACGGCAGATCTCTCTGAGTTCAACGACAGCTTGGTATACATAGTGAATTCCAGTCAGCTGGGACTACAGGAGAGACCCTGTCTCAAAAAAAAAAAAAATAGGGCCCACATCCAGGTTGATTCACTTATGAATTTTACCAGGCCTTAAAAAAAAAACAAAACAAAAAAACAAAAAAACTAATTCCCAATGGCATCTCAAAAATTAACTCTCCCTCACCCAGGAGCAATCAGTTTTCAACATTTCTCAATCTAGGTCTGGCCTGCCACCCCTTCTCTCCTCCTTCTGAATCCTTGTGTAACTGAGTTGGCATGGTTCCTGTGCTCAATGCCACCATTGACCAAAGTTCACATATGCAAACTTCTGGTGGCCTGAAATCTTCTTCTCCCTGTGTTGATGAACCACTCCTGGCCTTTACAATCTGTCAGCCTCCTCTGAATGGTCCCTGTGCTGTGTGGGTAGGTGAGTTGGAGGATGGGGGAGGGGCTCTAGCTTGATTGAGAACTGCGCTTTGAAACTACAAAGGTTAACTTAAATTTCTTTCATTAAATAAGAAAGGCAGGAATATTGTCAAAGTCTTTTTATGAACCTAGTATAATCTTATTCCAAGAATTAATTTCCTTGATGAACACAGATGCAAAATTTCCCAACAAAATAATTGCAAAACCTGAACCCAAGAACACATAAAAACTTAATGGGAGGTTTCAATTGCCTGACACTTGGATTTTTGTTACCTAAGCTCCAGCTATACACATACCCTCATATAATGTTGTTATATTTTGTTATGTATTTATTATCTGTTTATTTATATATTATGTATATTGAGTATTTTGTTTGCATTTAGGTAATTACACCATATGCATTCAACACCTATAGAAGTTAGAAAGAGGACATTGAATCCCTTAGGGCTGGAGGTGCTGAAGGTTGTTAGCCACCATGTGGATGCTGGGAACTGAACCTGGTTTCTCTGCAAGAGCAGTCCAGTCTCTTAATCACTTGAGGACATCTCTCCAGAACCCTGATATGTATATTTTTTAAGAAGGTTTGAATAAATACAGTTTCTTACAGATTTTCTGCATCATCTTAACATTATTATCCCTCCTTCCATTTCCTTCTGCCCTCTCTGGTTAAAATCTCACAATTTTTCCCATTTCTGCCCATCTATATGAAGACCTATGTCCCTTCTATCTCCCCGTTCAAAGCGCCTCTTGTGCGTTGTCTTCAGGTTATGTAACTCATAATCTAAAGATTCAGAGCCAGGATCCACAAATGTGTGAGTACACGCAAGTGTTTTTTTCTGGGTCTCAGTTATTTCACTCAGTATGTTTCCCAGATATACCCTTTCATCTGCAAATATGGAGATTTCTTCTTCTTTCAAAGCTGAATAGAATGCCATCATGGGTATGTACATTTTGATTACCCATTCACTAGTGAGGGACATTCAGGTTGCTCCAATTTTTTTCCCTTAAAAGGGGGGCTAAACTGTTGAAAAAGAGCAGTGATAAATATGGCTGAGCCTGTGTATCTGTGAGAGGATTTTAAGTTGGTCAGGGTAGTCCCTTGAGACTCAAAATAAATAGCCCTTATTTTCCTGCCAGAACTTGTAGTTGAGATCTTGTTGCTGAAGATGTCACATACTTCATACACAGGAGAAATTGCTGACATTGACACCTCCTTCCTGAGGACCAGGTCTCTTAGTGTTGGAAGATGCATTCAAGCTGCCAAAGGAGAAAGATAATCAGTACCCTTACCCAGCTGTTAAGGAGTGTGAACCCCCCCCCCCCCCCCTAGCAGTGATCTGCTACGAAAACTCCCTTTGTATAATAGTGGCAATTTATCTTGGGGGTAATCACTAGCTGCCTAATTGGACTGAAAGCCCACTCAATAGGAGGTATCTATGTGTTGTACTATAAACATAGCCAAATAGGCTAAATACCCATGGTTGGAGAGGTCATATACCCTAGAGAAGAAGCTACTACTGCCACTTTTCCTAAATCAATGCAATTTCTTACTATACTCTAAAAACATATCCTTATATTTACAGACAAGTGTAACTCTCATCATTCATCAAAAAGCTTCTTTTCTTGAAGCAGTTGGAGACTATTATNTATATATATATATGTTAAAACCAGCAACATAGTCTTCAAAATACATTAAAACAGAAAACTAAAGAAAGACAAATCACTACATAGGTGTTTGCTCTTTTTAAGGAGGATTCTTTATTATTTATAACACAAATTGCAGTGGGAAGTCCTTTGTCCTTTGCCTGTCCCAGCTGAGCAAGGCAAACACAGATTATGGACCCTGTCCATTGTTTCTGAACTGAAGAGTATCTCATCATACCTCTTGTAACTTCTCCTGATAGCTCTCATCAGCTTAGCCAGAGCTCCTTTGTCTTTGGGCTAACCTGAGTTAAGGCAACTGTGATGTAAACCTTCTTGTTCAATAGCCCAGACTAATTTTTCTCTGGATGATTCACTAGGTACCATCCCCCCATGTCTCACAGCAGAGGGCAAGATGGTAAACCAACAAAATGGGTAGTCTGCCAGAGAAGGGATAAGTTTACCTTTGCTCAAAGGAAAGTTGGTATCTTAGTGGGGGTATCCTCTTTGCCTACAATTTTCTCCTCAGCCTGTTCCAAAAGGCTCTGCAGCATCCCCTTTTGTCTCTGGCCTGTCCTTTCAGCCAGGCATAGGCAGCTGGTGTCTCTCAACAGTTAGAAGTCCTGGGTAAACCAGTAAATTTCAGAAGGCACTTTCAGAACCTTATATCAGTTCTTTGTCAATGCAGCCAGACGTTGAGGAAATATTTGACAAAGTGGGTGAAATCTCTTTTGGATTCAAAAATTCTATGCAATGCAAATATTCTTTTGTCTTTTCTCACACAGAGTATTTGCCACCTTTGTGGACTCTTGCTTTCTTTCTGACAGGCTGGGCATGACCACACTGCCATTTTCCTTTCTTTGCTTTCTCGCTTGACAAGAGAGTAAGCTTTACCTTTGTTTTATAATTTCTACTCCCAAGTTGCCAAAAAGAATGGAAAACTCTACAAACACTGTAAAAATTAAATAGCATATGAGAATACCCTCCTCAAAAAAAAAGGACCTCATCCTCCGGAATGAAGGAGAAATAAAGTCTTTCAAAAATAAGATGTAACAGGGAATCAACCCGTGTCAGCTCCACGGGAAATACTTAAAAGAGGTTGATTTGTATAAAACTCAGTGAATGAGAATAGTCAGGAGTCAAAGTACAAACTATTACCCAATAGATAAAGAGAAGAAAAACAGCAGAAACTATAGGAGGTAACAGGATACTGGACTTCTAACATAAATGCAGGCCAATAGCTGAAAGCATGCCCTTAACTTCAGCAGCCGCCAGCACTACAACAATGTTGATAAGGGCCCCTGAGAGAAGGGACAAAAGACCAGATCAAACCACTAACCTCCTGAGACCCAACAAATGTCAAAAATACAGAAGCTAGAAAACTTCTTACATTTTGTTCTTCATTTGTAAGCTAATTTTTTGCTATTATTTGTGGGATTTATTTAATTTGCTTAATATTAAAAAAGTTAAGTATTTTTAATTTCATTTATTTTCACATGGAATTATTTTTGTTAAATTTAATTTTTATTGAATTTTTGTGTATTTCCTGAATAAGAACTCAATCTTAATTACCTTTATATCAGTTTAATTAATTGAGATATGCTCCTTCCAGTCCAATTATATGATTTATGACACTTTTGTTTGAGGTTGCAGTTTTTTCTTTTATTTAACTGGGTTAAGGGTCTTTCTATCTTGTTTATCTTTTCAAAAAACCAGTTCCTGGAGGGACTGATTTTTTGTATTGTTTTCTTTATTTCTCTTTCATTAATCTCTGATCTAATTTTTATGATTTCTTCTTGTCTGAGGAGTTTGAGTTCCATTTGTTGTTTAGGTTATGGTGGTTGTTGGTTTGTTTCTTCTGTGTGTGTGTTTTGTTATTTCCTGTAAAGTAAATTGGAGAGACTGATATTTTTTCAAAAGGAACCTCCTCTCTGAGAATATACATATGATTACAATATCAATAATTGGGCAACTTGCAACAAAGAAATACAAAATAAAAGCAAGGAAAAGAGATTCTGTCACAAGTTAATAAAATTTCATTAATCAAATTGAAAGATATTAAGCTCGGTGAAATGTCAGAAAGAAAACTTAGAATTTTAGTTTTAAAATAATAATATCACAGCTGCTCTTTCAAAGGACCTGCATTCAATTTCCAGTACCACGTGTTGGCTAGCATTTGTCCATAAGTCCAGTGAAGGGGAACCATGGAATATTCTGACCTGTGTGCGCATTATACCCTATAAGTGCACTTATGTACATTGAAACAGTACACTCATACATGAAATATAAAAAATGATTCATAAAATATCAATAATATCAGTGATTTAAAAATATCACTATAAATAACTACAACATTCTACACAGAGCTAAAAAAAAATCATCCAAATTTCATATGGAATCACAAAAGAACCCTGATGATCAAAGCAATCTTGGGCAAGAAAGAACAATGCTGGGGGGAATCACTATACTGGGTCTCAGATTGTATTGTAGAGCTGTTGTAGTCATAAAAATAAGCACAAAAGTAGAAAAGCAGATCAACAAAACACAATAGAAAACTCAAACATGAGTACATGCATTTATTTTTAATTTTATTTATTTTATTATGTGTAGGAATGTACTGTTTGCTTGTAGGTCTGTGCATCCGTGTCGTGCAATGCTGTGGAGGTCAGAAGTGGGCGTCAAAATCCCTTGGAACTGGAGTTAAAGACAGGTATCAGCTGCCATGTGGGTGCTGGGTCCTCTGCAAGAGCACTTGACACTCTTAACCACTAGGCCATCTCTCCAGCCCTGAGTACATGCATTTTAAGACCACTGATATTTAACAAAGGCTCCAATAATACACAATGAAGGAAAGCCAGCATTTTCAAAAATTGGTGCTGATCAAACTTGATGCCTGCGTGTAGAAAAATGAAATTGAACCCTCATCTTTAAAGTTATGGGCTGGAGAGATAGCCTACCAGTTAAGAGCACTGACTGCTCTGGCATAGGACCCAGGTTCCATCCCCAGCACACACATGGTGGCTGAGAACCGTCTGTAACTCCAATTCCAGGAGAACTCCAATTCCAGGGGAATCTGAGACCCTCTTCTGACCTCCGTGGTGGCATTGCACGACATGGGTGCACAAACCTAGATGCAGACAGTACATACACATACAAAAATAAATAAAATTAAAAAAAGTTATACAAAAGTCACTTCCAAATGGATAAAAGACCTCAATATAAAACCTGATATTCAGAAACTTACAGCTGAAATCAGGATAGTACCTTCCAAGATGTAGGGGTAAGAAAAAAGTTCCTTTATTGCACATCATCTTCCCAGGCATTAAGGTCAACAATCAGTAAGTGGGACCTCATTAAGCTACAAAGCTTCTGAAAAGCAAAAGAAACTGAAGAAGGGTAGAGAAAACATATTGACAGGGAGAAAATGTTTCCACCTACACATCTGATAGAGGAATAAAATTCATAATATACAAAGAACAAAAAAAGAAGAAAATAAACCTCAAAGAAATAAAACTTATTAAGGAACAACTTCAAAAATGCTCAAAATTTAGTAATTACAGAAATGTAAATAAATGTCACTTTAAGATTCTACCTTAATCCAGTCAGACAGGATAAGATCAAGAGAATGAAAGAAACCAAATGCTGGGGAGGATGTGCGAAACAGAGATACTCATTTACTGATGATGGGAATGAAGATTAGTTCAGTTACTGTGCAAGACAGTATAGCAAAATCTCCAAAAACTAAAAGTAATTCTACCATGTAGTCCAATTATATCTCACTCCTTGGCATATACCTAAAGGGATCATAATTCTCTAAGAGATATCTGTACATCCATGTACGATAGCTAAGAAAAAGGAAACAACCAAAATGTCCCACAGTGATGAATGGATTAAAAAACTGTGGCACATCTACAAAATCGAATACTACTCAGCAGTAAGAAAAGATGAAATTTTGAAATTTGCATGAACAAGGATGGAACTAGAGAGTGTTATATTAAAGTAACACACAGGCAAACAACAACAACAACAACAACAACAACAACAAAAGCAGGCAAAATATGTTCTTCCTCATTTGTGTATTGTGGCACCAATTCCCTTGCAGGAGTCAACATCCTAAGGTGAAACCCGGAGCCAAGAAAATAGAAAGGATGCATGGGGGTCAAGGAAAAGAAAGAACTGAAAGAGGGGACAAGATGGGGAAAGTGGGAGTGTTGAGTTGGGAAGAGAAGATGGAGGAACATACAGGAGGGCAAAGTGGGGGCTAGCAAACTCAGGAGGTGGAGAGGATGGCGATAAGAGGGGTACTAGGGGATTTCCCTTTGATCTATCACTTTGAATAATTTGAGTAATAATGGGTTCTCTTTAAATGTCATATAAAACTGTGCCATAAATCCATCCATGCCTGTACTTTTGTATAGTTGGGAGGTTTTGGATTACTATTTCAGTTACATCTTATGTTATGGGTCTGTTTAAGCTGTCCCTCACTTCTTGGTTAAGCTTTGGTGATTTCCACGACTTCAGATATTCATCCATTTCTCTTAGATTTTCAAATTGAATAGCGTACAAGTTTTTAAAGTATTCTCCTCTAATTGTCTGGATATTTTTGCTTTGTGTTGTGATGTTTACCTTTTCCTATCTGATTTTGTTCATTTGGAGTTGCTCTTTCTTTTTTTTTTTTTTTTAAATTAATTTTTTTTATATTGAGCTTGTCTTATTGCAACATTTTTTTCAATTCAGGGCAGGCTGATGGCCTTTTCCATCCCCCCACCCCCCACCCCATCCCAATTCATGCATCCTGCCATACAAAGGTCCTGCCTATATCTTTCTTCAGTTTTTTTTTTCATTTTTAGCTATAAGTGATAATCCATGAGTACAAGCATCCTTCATGCAAAACCTATCTGCAGGCTGTTGTGCCCAAACACCTACAGCCCCACCATCCAGTGGGGGGTGACAGGTTGTTTGTTCAATCAAGTTGATCAAATGAGTGTCCAGACTACATTGCTGTAGTTTCACCATTCACCCCAATCGCAGCCCTTACATTCTACCACGCCCCCTCTTCCGCAGGTTGTTCCCTAGGCTTAGAAAAGGGGCACAGGTGGATGAGAGGTAAAACAGTCCACTCTCTCTGGAGCTGTTGACTTGGACTCTGGTCAATTCTGGCTGTTTCCTTTCATGGGCTGACAGTTTGTCCAGGAATAACCTTTCGATCCTACTAATGAAGAACAAGCAATTAGATATATAGGTATTTAAGCAGCACTAATAGTTATGGTAGGTTACTTTAGCATAGACACATGTTTGGATATGTTAATCCATGAATTACAATTTTCCCCCCTGTTAAATATGACAGGGTCTTACTGTGGCTTATAACATCTAACCTGTAGAGGATGTAAGCTTGTGGCATCAGCCATGGGTTATTTCTCTTGCTCTTTCTTTTGGTCAACTGGGCTAGAAGTCTATCATCTTGTTTACCCTTTCAAAGAAGCAGCAGCTCTTGGATTCATTGATCCTTTGTATTATTTTCTTTGTTTATATTTCATTGAACTCTGCTCTGAATTTTGTTATTTCTTCTTGTCTGTTGGAGTATGGGAATCACTTTTTTTATCTCTCAAGTGTTTTTAGATGCAGTGTTAGGTCATTTATTTGTGCTCTTTCTGTTTCTTTTTTATTTTATTTTTTTTTTAATCTATTTTCGGTATGTGTATCAATGTACTGTCTGCATGCAGGTCTGTGCACCCGTGTCGTGCAATGCCGCGGAGGTCAGAAGAGGGTCTTGGATTCCCCTGGAACTGGAGCTCTCCTGGAATTGGAGTCTCAGACGGCTCTCGGCCGCCATGTGGGTGCTGGGGATCGAACCCGGGTCCTCTGCAAGAGCGGTCGGTGCTCCCAACCGCTAGGCCATCTCTCCAGCCCCCCTGTTTCTTTTTAAAAGTAGGCACTTATAGCAATAAATGTCCTTCTGGGGCTGGAGGGATAGCCTAGCTGTTAAGAGCAGCTCTTGCAGAGGACCCGGGCTCGATCTCCAGCACCCAAATGGTGGCTAAGAACCATCTGTAACTCCAATTCCAGGAGAACTCCAGTTCCAGGGGAATCCAAGACCCTCTTCTGACGTGGCATTGCACGACACGGGTGCACAAACCTACATGCAGACAGTACATTCATACACAGACAAAAATAAATAATAAATTTAAAAAAAATTAAAAAAACAGTGTCCTTCTTAGGACTACTTTTGAAGTGTCCCACTGTTTTTCTTGTGTTATATTTTCCTTTTCATTTAATTCCAGAAATACTTTTATTTCTTTCTTTATTTCTCCCTTGACCCATTCATTATTAAGGAGTTTGTGATTTATTCTCCATGAGTTCTTGTAGATAGTAGGGTGTCTTCTTTTGTTGATATTAAGCTTTGCATTGTGGTCTGATTGAACGCATGGAAATGAATACAGATGCAAAAATTCTCAATAAACTCCTTGCAAACCATATACAGACATACATCAAAAAGGTCTTCCACCATGACCAAGTTGGATTTAAACCAGAGATGCAGCAATGTTTCGACATAGGTAAATCAATAAATGTCATAAAACACATAAATGGACTGAAAGACAAAAATCATATGATCACCTCAGTTGATGCAGAAAATGCCTTTGATAAAATTCAATATGGCTTTATGTTTAAAGTCCTAGAGGGGATTGGACTAGAGGGAAAATTCCTCAACATAATTAAGCCATATACAACAAACCCACAGCCAACATCATGCTAAATGGAGAAACATGTGAAGCACTCCCCTTACAGTCAGGAAGCTGACCAGCTGTTCCCTCTCCACTCCTTTTCAATGTAGTACTTGAAACACTCGGGAGACCAATAAGTTAAGAGAAGGAGATTAAATGAGTACTAATTGTAAAAAATAAGGTCAATATATCCCTTTTTGCTGATGACATGATAGTATCCTATGGGACAAAAAAAAAATTCCACCAGAAAACTCCTGTGTGATTAACAGTTTCAGAAAAATAACAGGTTACAAAATTAATCTCGAAAAATCAGTAGCCTTCTTTATGTCACAAACAAAGAAATGGAAAAGGAATACAGGGAGACCTTCACTTTCACAATAGCCTCAAAAAATAAAATATTTAGGAACAAACCTGAAAAAGACACTAAAGATCTCTACAATGAAAATTTTAAATCATTGAAGAAGGAGATTGAAGAAGACACCAGACTTGGAAAGATCTCCCATACTCATAGAATTACTGTAGTAAAAATGACCATCCTACCCAAAATAATATATAGATTGAATGTAATCCCAAATAAAATCCTCATGGCTTTCTTCACAGATTTAGAAAAAAATTCTAAATTTCATACAGAAAAAAATGAACATGGATAGCCAAAACAGCCCTCAGCTAAAAGAGGAATGTGTGTGTGTGTGTGTGTGTGTGTGTGTGTGTGTGTGTGTGGGGGGGTACTTTACCAGGCTTCAAATTATTGTACAGGACTATAGTCATAAAACCAGCATGGTACTGGCACGAAAACAGATCCATAGATCACTGGAACAAAACTGAAGTTCCAAACTTAAGCACATGCAATTTCAGCCACTTCAAATTTGACAAAGGGCCCAAGAAGTTTCATTGGAAGAAAGACAGTATCTTCAGCTAATGATGCTGGCAAAAATGTATTATTACTTGTAGAAGAAAAAAAACTAAACCCCTACTTTTCGCTCTGTACAAAAATCAACTCCAAATGGATGAAAGATCTCATTGATATTTGACTCAGTCATACCACTCCTGGGTATATACCCCAAATATTCATCTTACTGCAGAGATATGTGCACAACCATGTTTATTGCAGTTCTTTTCACAATAGTGAAGAGTTGAAAACAACATAATTATCCCTGAATTGATGAACGGATAAGAAAAATATGGTATGTCTACACAGTGGAGTTCTATCCAGTGGCAAAGGAAGACAGTATCATGAAATTTGCAAGTAAATGGATGGAACTAGAAACTGTTATGCTAAGTAAAGTATCACAGTTCCAGAAAAAGAAACAATGTATGTTTGGTTTTTGGTTGGATTTAATGCTAAGATCCCTCGTTTGTGGGTCCTAGCATTAATTTCTTATATACACTGTCATTCTGGTATATGTGTGGAGTGTATATTTGCATAGTTTTGAGTAATGTGAAATTAAAGGGAAAAACAAAAAAGACAGACTTGATTAAAGATATGACCAAAATAGTAAACTTCTACATCAAACAAAGTCAAAATCAACTAAGCAAAAGATGCAAGACAGGATTTAACATGTATGGCACAATGCATGAGCTCTCGTGGCAGGGTGGTGTGGGGAGACCATGGATGGGGAAGCAGGTCTAAATTTGGGAAAGCTTGTATGAAATGCACAAGAGCTCAATAAGTAATTAAAAAAACACATAGATATTGACCAATTCATTGTTTAAATGATCAATATATCATTCAACAAATTGAAAAAGTTGCAATATTTGTAGATACAAGGTAAAATTAAATAAAATTAAAGTATAGCTCATCATACATTTTATAATGTAGGAAATGCAGTTCTAAGATTATAGTTGTATTAGGGTTCTCTAAAGAAACAGAAGCAACAGGACAAATATATAGCTATATACAATTTATTGATTTGCTCACGTGACAGAGTTCAAGGAGTCCAACAGTAGCTGCACCACACTGGAAAGGCCAAGAATCCAGTCTGCAAGGCTGGATGTCTCATTAGTCCCAATCTAGTGCTGAAGGCCCGAATGGATTCCAGGAGAACTGCCAGTCTCAGTACATGCTGGGATCCGAAAGGTTGATCACAGCAGCAAGACAAACTCACCAGATGAGAGAGGCAAGCCGCAGGAGAAAAGGGACCAGCTCCCTCTGCTGTGGCCTTAAATACTGCCTGCTGGCAGAAGGTAACACCCACATTTGGGGTGGGCCATCCGGGTTGAGGTGGTCCAATCAGAAGACTCTTTTTCTCTTATTTTTTCCTTAGTCCAGTCAAGTTGACACCCAGGATTAAGCATCACAATAGTTATTATCAATAATGCGTATGTTTTAAAAGTCAGAGAGCTATTAATTTCCTAATTATTTAAGAGCAGTCTTAGAAAAGTGGAAGCCAAATCAACTATTAAAAGAAAAGGTATAAGAAATACCAGAACAGAGATTACTGCAGTTGAGATTAAAGAAATACAAAATTGATTACAGGAACAATGTTTTACTTCATTGAAAAGATAAAGAAATGACAATAACTCAGTCCAATTAACCAAAGAAAATAATGGAGATGAAAATAAATATAAAGATGAAAGGGAGAGATAATTTAACAGATCCCATTTAAATCCAGAGGACATTTGGGATATTTTGAAAATAAGTGTTTTGAAATTCATTAATTTCTTAACATTTATGAAACCACCCAAATCAGAATACCCAAATAAACCAAGGTGATACTAACAGAAATATTTCTAAGAGTGAAGATATGAACACAGCAATAATTCCTTAATGATGAAACTTACAGTATTAGATTGAGTCATTGCTTATGATACTTGATAATTAAAGAAGGATTAACAGCAGTTCTCCTCAAACCACATGATGGCATAGAAGGAGACAAAATATGTCCTTCTAACATTATCCAAATACCAAAATGAGATAAGTACACCACAAGAACAAAAATTACATAGCTGAATCCTTAAGTACAGAAAAATAATTTGACATGATTCATCATCAATTTTTTTATAAAATAACTTTAAAAAATTTTAACAGATAACCATCATATGAGAAACTGATAAAGATTAAATAGGACAATTCCCCACACATCATTACACTGGAAGGAGAAGCCCTAAAAATGTTTCCTCTTCTAGATGAAGAACAGATAACCAATACCCCTAAGATAGAGAAAAAGCCATTTCTCCAGGGACAAACTCCCAGATAAGGGATCCAATCTCAAGAGATCAGCTCTAGACACATGTATATGTGAGCAACATAAAATGGACTCGCTAAGTTACATACATACATACACACACACACACACACACACACACGCACACATACACTTGTAAAGATAAAGTATGAAGATGGTGGGATGCCTGAATGGAAATGGAAATACAGAATTCAAGTGCAAAATTCTCATAAAAATCTAACTAGAAAAAAATTATCAAATACAAAGATGCTCCTTTTTTGCATTCTTGAAAACCTTTTCATTTTAAGCAATTTTAAGCATTTTGAAATCTATTTTGTCAGATATTGAAATAGGTATACCTTCTATTTCTTAGATACATTTGAATGTTATACCATTTTTCATCCTTTTAATATAATATGGTGTCAGTGAGTACTCTCTTTTGTAGGCAGAAAAAAGATGGACCTGCTTTCAAATTGAGAGCACTGACTTTAGTGCCATTAACCTATTTTATTAATTTATGTTTTGTCAATGCTTAACTGATTTGCTTAGATTTCTTTCAACTAACTTTTCTTATTTGTTTCTTTTTTTCTTGTGCTCACTTTTTTTTTTTTTTGATTGCCTTTTTTTTTTTTTTTGGTATTTTTTTTTAAATTATTTTATTGATGCTTTGTGCATTCATACATTTTTCCAATTCAGTTCACGTATTTTCCCTTTCCCTCCCCCCCCCCCCCACCAACCCTATCCCAGATCATGCATTCTGCCATAACTGTCCTGCATCTTTTCCTCTCATTTGTTTTTTTTTTCATTTTTTAGCTAAGTGATAACATGAGTACAAGCACCTTCATGCAAAACCTATCTGCAGGCTGTTGTGCCCAAACACCTACAGCCCCACCTCCAGTGGGGGGTGACAGGTTTTTTTGGTTCAATCAGTTGATCAAATGAGTGTCCAGACTACATTGCTAGTTCATGTAGTTCACTCATATCACCACTCATTCACCCCAATCGCAGCCCCTTACATTCTACCACGCCCCCTCTTCCGCAGGTTGTTCCTAGGCTTAGAAAAGGGGCACAGGTGGATAATAGGTAAAAGTCCACTCTCTCTGGACTGTTGACTTGGACTCTGGTCAATCTGGCTGTTTCCTTTCATGGGCTGACATTTGTCAGGAATAACCTTTCGATCCTACTAATGAAGACAAGCAATTAGATATATAGGTATTTAAGCAGCACTAATAGTTATGGTAGGTTACTTAGCAAAGACACATGTTTGGATATGTAATCCATGAATTACAATTTCCCCCTGTTAAATATGACAGGGTTTTACTGTGCTTATAACATCTAACCTGTGAAGGATGTAAGCTTGTGGAATCAGCCATGGGTTATTTCTTCTCCAAGGGAGAAGCCAATAGCCAATTAGATTTGGGATATACAGGCACATGGCTGCCTCTGCTGCACAGTATTTCCAGGCAGGTGAGGTGTAGCTGGTGCTGACGGTGGAGTCTTGCTTGACTCAGGGAGACCCATATTTGCTTTATTGGTTTAGTGGCCTTTGGTAACACTCTCTGGCATTCCAGAGGCCATCTGTACACTTGCATGTGTGGTCTCAATACATCCCTCCCATGTTAACGTCAGGTCTTCGGCAGCAGGGTCTTATTGCCTCTCCTCCTGTAGGTATCCCAACTTAGAGGCAAGGAGCCCTTACCTTTTGTGGGGCCTTGGATCCCCTGGCCAACATCCACCTGGTAGAACAATCCATTGCTGATGTCAGAGCTCCTGTATTAATATATTTTGCCTGAGTGCATAGCCCTAGGACTTTAGTATTATATTTGGTTCTGAACAGAGAGTAATCCCTTCCACAGTTCCCATGTCTAGTAGTCAATTAAAGAAAGCAGTTTTACCGGTTTTATAAGAGATTACCTCTACAATAGTTGTCTCCAATTTACAGTTGGGGAGCGACCTCATCATTGTCATATTTCTCCTTGTTCTATGGGTGGGAAGGCAAGGAAGTCTCTCATATCAGAACCTTTGTGGCACCTAGAAGGTAAGTTTCATTAGGACTCATTATAACTAGTTGTTACATGTAGGATCCACAGAGGGGTTCGATGTTTATGGCAATCTGAGGCTTTTCTTCCTTTGAATGTTCAGACGGGTCAGCCTTTCCGTTGCCACTTTTTGGTACATTATGTGCCTAATCTCTTCAGTTACAAATGTTCTTCATAACATGGTCTGTCTAGATGACTACCAGACTAAAGTACTTAACCTGTTTTTATCTTGAAAAGATTTTCTTTCTCATTCAAATGATAGATTTTCTGGGGATAGTCTTCTGGGTGACATCTGTGTTCTTTGTGAAACTCTGAACATTGACCCAGGCCCTCCTGGCTTTCAGAGACACCACAAAAATTTCAGGTGTTGTTCTGATGGACCTACCTTTATATGTCACACAATATTCCTCTAGTTTTATATATAACAAGATATTTCTTGCAGCTTTTTAATTCCTTATCATTCCACACATTTAATGTCTTGACTATTGTATGCCATAAAAGTTTATTTACTTGTCCTGTCCTCTCTGTGTTTTGTATGCCTCTGATACCTTTATGGTTTTTTCTGCCATAAGATTTTATTTTTTTTTAGATAAGATTTGGCTAAAAATACTTTCTGTGCTTCTAAATTGGATTTCTAATTCTTAATATACTTATTCTTCACAGATTTGTTCCTTGAGTGTATACTAGAGGTTCTATGTGCTTTGCTCCTGTGTTATTTTATATTTAAATAGGTAAGTCAAAATATCTCTGTTTATAGAAAATATGCTTCATACAAATCTCTAAACAAAGCACAGAAAACAAAAGCCCTAGAAGCCGATCAGTACATTCAGAATGGTAAGAGGATACAAATTTGGGGTGCAAAACTGAGTCGCTTTTTACCATAAAATATATGATGGCAAAAAAATTAGGGGGAGGGGGTCATTCATTTCACCTTCAAAAAGAAAAAGTCAAGGATGGTGAAATCCCTTTTAGTGAAAAAAAAGAAGACTGAAGAAAGAAATCAAAGATGATATTTCGAAGTTGGAAAGACTTTCCAAGCTCATGGATGAACTAAACATATATGTGAAAATGGTGATATCAATGAGATCAAAGAGGAGACTTGATGTTACCTTCCCCCCAAACAATGGTGTATTACACTGAAACTGAGAAAAAATTCATAAATATGGCCAAATAAAGGTCATTAACATTCAGTAAAATGTTAAACAACTGTGGGGTCTGATATTCCATAGTGGCTGAGCAATAAGAGAGCTGGCTTTGCCTAGACAACTTGCAATGGACAGGGACTGAAACCTGCCCCCACTTGCTTGATGGTCAGACCTCTGCTGGCCCTCTGGGGAGTTTCAACATAAGGTGTAACATTCCTGAACCTGCCATGTCTAAAAGCACTCCTTGGTTTCAGGAACTAAATGGAACCTCTACCAGACAGCATAAACAATGATATTGTAAAAAGTGCATATAGCTGGGCGTGGTGGCAACGCCTTTAATTCTAGCACTTGGGAAGCAGAGGCAGACAGATCTCTGTGAGTTCAAGGCCAGCCTGGTCTGTATAGGGAGTTCCAGGACAGCTAGAGCTACAGGGAGACCTGTCTCAAAGACAAAAAAAAAAAAAAAGTGCATATAAACTTCCCCTGCTGCCCCGCCCCCATCCTTACCAGGAGCCTGCCAAAGCTACTATATAAGACCCTAACCTCCTGCAAATAAATGAGTCATTTGGCCCCTTGAAGCCAACTCCCAGGTCTTTCTTTGATCTGCTTGGGGCCAACTGCCACTCTGAATATCCCCATTCCCCCTCCCTGCCTCCACTTGCCAAGCCAGCCAAACAAGCAGGGGCAGAGAGAGATCACTGACCATTCCATGGAGACATGGAGGGCCCCACAGAAAACAAATTAAGTGACATTGTCATCATACCTGATTTTAAATTATTACAACAGAATTATAAAAATGAAAATAGCATGCTGCTTGTACAAAACAATTATGTAGTTCAACCACATACAATTTCCAAGTATAAGTCCATAGAGCAATAGCAATCTGATTTTTTACTGACAAAGGTGCTCAAAAGAAAGATTAGAAAAACGATGGATATTTTACCAAAAAAATGCTACAAAAACCTGTTCTTCTATTATAAAAGTGAATATATGTTTCTGTCTCTCACATTACAAAAATTTCATAGTGAATCAAAGACCTATATATAAGGTTGAAACCTATGTTTTGTTTTGTTTTTTCTGTTTCTTGCTGAGACAATTTATTGAAATGACTTAAAACAGTCTAGGGTTTCCTATGCAGTCAAATCCTCACACACAGGGTGACTGACTGCCTCAAGCTTCTGAGTATCAGGTGTATAGGGATTTACCACTGTTCTTGGAAAAACTGAAACCACTAGACAAAAATATAGGAAAATATTCAAGATATTTCCATATGCAATAACACTCTGAGCAAACTAATAGCTCAAGAAGGATTTTTAGATAAGATAGAATTAAATTAAAAACTTTGACCACTTCCAAAAAGTCAATAGTTAATAAGCAGGATTCACAGTAAAGTTTTTGTTTGTTTGGTTTTTTTTTTGTTTGTTTTTTTAGTTGTTTATTTTTTTTTATTTTTTTTTATTTTTCTAATTAAATTAGTTTTTATTGATGCTTTGTGCATTTCATACATTTTTTCCAATTCAGTTCAGGCTTATTTCCCTTTCCCTCCCTCCCCCACCCCATCCCAGATCATGCATTCTGCCATAACTGTCCTGCATCTTTCTCTCAGTTTTTTTTTTTTTTTTCATTTTTAGCTATAAGTGATAATCCATGGTGTGGTTGTTAGAATTTAGCACTGACTAGAACTCACTAAGAAGGGAGTATTAGTGAGACATTATCCAGAACAACTTGATACGGAGGCAAAATTATGAGAGATTTTCATAAGTTAATTAAAAGAGGGAAGATATGCCAATTTGTTTGATAGCATTTTTTAGAAAGGTGATTATGAGATACATAAGAATGGTGAAAACCCAATCATTAGTATATATGCACTAATTATAACCCAATGATTAGCATATATGCACTAATTCTTTGTTATACTTGAGTAGGGGTATGATTTGAACATTTGCTTCAAGATCCTGCCACCTTGACTTCCCTGAAATGATGTTGCCTAATTTGGAATTGGAAGCCAAATAAAGCCTTTTTCCCTCAAGATGCTTTTGTGAGGGTATTTATTTAAAAAATAGTAACAGGAAAAGAAACGAATATTCCAGACTTTAACCCTATTATAACACATAATTATTTTATAGAATAATCATTCTCAAATCATGAGTAATACAATAAGTAAATAAGCAAATGAACAGAATAGTTTTCAAAATAAATCCATATGTCCAAGGAATACTAAAACATGTATTCAACATTCTTATCACAGAATCCAATATAAGTGATCTACAGGTCTGGAGGGAGGGATAGCTCAGTATGATATAAAAAATATACTTACCTTGCAGATATAAGGACCTGAATTTGATCTCTAGAACCCAGAGGAAAACACCAGTCATGATTATTCACACTGATGATCTCAATACTAGAGAGGAAAAACAAGAAGTCCCTTGGTACTTACTGGACTGTTATTATAGCTTGAATTTTCGGTTTCAGGTAAATGATAAACCTTGTCTCAAAGAGGTAGATGTTCTTGCTTAAAGCAATACCAGGTGGTCCTCTACATTCTAAACCTACACATGCAGAAATCTACTTACACATATACACATTACCATTAACACAGACTTCTTTAAATAAAAAAAGAGAGAACTAATTGGCACTTAACAATTTTAACTAACTTCAGTTAGACAGGCTAGCAGAAACATCTAGAGCACATAGAAATTTCCTGAGGATTATATTAATATGTATATAATTCATATATAGAGAGATATGTATAGCTTTATATTTAAGAAAATATTTGAATTTGTGCTTGAAATTCTAGTAACAAAGAAAACAAATGGCTTCATAGTCAAGATTGTGGTGCACTTATTCATAACAGTAATGCTGATAATACAAATTTCTAGATATTAAAAGACATTATATAAAATTTACATATTACTAGAAAAGAAATATGCTTTATCAAGGGATATGTCTCATATGAAAATTTTAAATAAATGTTTACAAATGTTCTATAACAAGCAATTACTTCCAAATATTATACATAAATGAGTCTCATATCTCAATAGTGAGGGATTATGAGTAAATAACAACACACATGTTACCGAACATGATAACCAAAATAATATACCAATAAGTGCACACACATATAATATATATTAACTTTTATTTTTTTACAGTAATGTATTTTTTAAGGGATTCACAATATAAGAGCACAGTTGTTTTCAGATCACATTGACATTGCTCAGTTTGCCATACAATTAGGTAATTGGTGCACTAGCTTCCACAGTTGAGGGATACCATTGGTCGTTTGCTTTCCTGGGACTGTGTTACTTCACTTAGCATGACATCTTCTCGCTCCTTCCATTTTCCTGCAAAGCTCATGATGTCATCTTTCTTTACTGCTGCATAGAACTCCATTGTGTAGATGTACCACATTTTCTCTATTCACCCATCAGTTGAGGGGCACTTGGGCTGGATCCAGTTCTTTGCTGTTGTGAAGAGAGCTGCAATAAGCATGGCTGTGCATGTATCTCTGCAGTAAGTTGAGTCTTGTGGGTATATACCCAGGAGTGGTATGGCTGGGTCAAGTGGCAAGTTCATTCTGAATCTTCCAAGGGTTCTCCACACTGCTTTCCATAGTGGTTGTATGAGTTTACATTCCCACCAGCAGTGGATGAGTGTTCCCCTCTCCCCACAACCTCTCCAGCACTTGGTATCATTTTTTTTCTTCATCCTAGCCAGTCATATTGGTGTGAGATGTTTTCTTAAAATGGTTTTAATTTGCATTTCCTTAATTATTAGCAATGTTGAACATTTTTTTTTTATTTTATTTATTTTTTGTATGTGTATGAATGTACTGTCTGCATGCAGGTTTGTGCACCCGTGTCATGCAATGCCGCGGAGGTCAGAAGAGGGTCTCAGATCCCCCTGGAACTGGAGTTCTCCTGGAATTGGAGTTACAAACGGTTCTCAGCCACCATGTGGGTGCTGGGGATCGAACCCGGGTCCTCTGCAAGAGCAGTCGGTGCTCTTGACCACTAGGCTATCTCTCCAGCCCTGTTGAACACTTTTTAAGATGTTTCTCAGCCATCTCTAATTCCTCACTTGTGATGTCTCTGTTCAACTCTTTGCTCCATCCTTTGAGTGGGTCATTTGTGCATCAAAAGAAACAATCAAGGAAGTGAAGAGAAAACCCATAGAGTGGGAGGAAACCTTCACCCCAGATACATCTGACAAAACATTGATTTCCAGAATATATAAACTACTCAAAAAACAAAGAAGAAAGAAATCAAATGACCCACTCAAAAGATGGAGCAGAGTGTACTAACTTTTAAAATCAGCTATACTGTAGCAAGGCAAACTAAATAAAATGTGATTCTATAGTTTAAAAACGGACTAACTTAAAGATGAATATAGTGGCACACAAATTTAATTCCAGCATTTTGGAGGCAGAGGCAAGTGTATCTCTGTGAAACTGTGAGCATTCTGCTCTACGTAGTTAGCTATTTTCGAGCTGGGCCACTACAGGGAAACTACGGCAATGTAGTCTGAACACTCATTTGATCAACTTGATTGAACATACAACCCCTCACCCCCCGCTGGAAGGTGGAGCTGTGGGGGTTTGGGCACAACAGCCTGCAAATTGGTTTTACATGAAGGATGCTTGTACTCATGGATCATCACTTATAGCTAAAACATGAAAAAAAAATCTGAGAGAAAGATGCAGGACAGTTATGGCAGAATGCATGATCTGGGATGGGGTGGGGGTGGGGGGAAGGGAAAGGGAAATATGCCTGAACTGGATTGTAAAATGAGGTATGAAATGCACAAAGCATCAATAAAAAAAGTTAAAAAAAAAAAAACAAGCAAACAAAAAACAAGCAAACAAACAAAACGCATTTTATCACGTTCTTTATATGGCCAGTGTACATATATTTTATAATGCATAATTCTCATTTACTGATATTTATCCAAGAAAAATTGAATCGTTTGCTCTCTGAAGGTGTATGCAAATTGAATTAAAGAAGATTTACAAATAATGGCACATTTTGAGAAAAATCCCAAGGTCCCCAAATAAACAAATGATTAAATAATTGACAAAACAAAATATCACTTATCAATAAATTCACACAAAATACTGTTTACATGAAATTAGTTGAAATATAAGCTGTTTGCCAGTTTTATTGTTCGTAGCCTCTCCCTCTAGCCCCAGTTGTACTGAAATTCAGTATCTAGATCAGCATCCTGATGTCCATGAAATCCACCAGTCTCTTTCTCCCAAGTGCTGGTATTAAAGTCATGTGCCACAATGCCCTATTTCATAACTAAAAGAAACATTGTTTCAAGAAATAAAAGAAGGTACAAGAAAGGAAAGATAGGAGATTGAGAATATAAACAATTCTGCAGACTAATAGTAGCACTTATTTTAATGCAGGGTTTGTCAAGCATATGAAGTCATCAAAATATTGGGTCCAAAGAAATGAAGAATCTTATTCTATTACTCTTTAAGATAAGTTCTTAGGCAATACTTGAAAGCAATATCATATTTATAAATAGGCTCAAAATACATCTATTGTAAAAGGTCAAAACACCCTTCTTAGTTTGGTTACAGTATCAGAAATTCTATTTTGAAAATGTTAAGGCTTAAATTAATCTGAAGTACATGTATATTAAACACTCCAGAAAAATAATTCATCTCAAGCACTGGCAAAAAATTTTCTAAATTGAAAAATTATTGTTTAAAACTATAAAATAGGGCTGGAGAGATGGCCTAGAGGTTAAGAGCGCCGACCGCTCTTGCAGAAGACCCGGGTTCGATCCCCAGCACCCACATGGCGGCTGAGAACCGTCTGAAACTCCAATTCCAGGAGAACTCCAGCTCCAGGGGAATCCGACACGCTCTTCTGACCTCCGCGGCATTGCACGACACAGGCGCACAGACTTGCATGCAGACAGTACATTCGTACACATACAGAAATAAATAAAATTAATAAAAAAATTAAAAAATAAAACTATAAAATAAAGTTAATGTTAATAACAGATGACTTTATTTCACATGACTATATATATTCATTCACACAAGATATCTATATATATATACATATATACATACTTCTTTGATATATATGTATATACATTTTTTGTATGTGCATGCTCATGTGTGCATTCACATGCATGTGGCTATGCATGTTTCATTTTGTACATTGTACAAGTGAGAGGAATATGGGTACACATACACTTTTATATAATTGCATATGCAGGTCAGAGTATAAGCACAGGAACCTTCTACATTGTTGTCTTTTTTGATCTAGGATCTCTCGCTGTCCTAACCTCTTTCCAAGTAGGCTAAGATGGCTTACCAGGGAATACCAAGGATCTACCTCTCTCTGTATGTTCTCCCATTATTGAGATTACTCGTAAATACCACCACACCTTTCTAATGTTTTCTCTATTTCCTTGAAGAATTTGATTGTAAAACCTTTATTGCTTAACCACTACATAAATGAATCAAAGATAAACAAAGAGAAATCAAGCTGGCACTCCTCTAATTCTTCATTTTTACAGACTAGTTTCATAGTAGTAGAAGCTACTATGCATGCTATATGAAGAAAAATGCAATCATTAATTTCATCTGGCTGCAAATCCTATGAGCTTCAGTAATAACTAGGTGGGAAAAATATTTCCACTGGTGCAAAATTATTATGGGAGTAACCAATAACCTTCTGTTTGTATTTAATGCTCACATCAGAAGATGAAGCTCATGCCTGGAATTCTTATCAGGGACAAGAGCCAGTGGGTAGACACATCACCAGACACAGTATAGAAACTACCTCTAATATTATGCTAAATAGGCAGAATTTAAAAAACACTCCTAAAGACTTACTATTTACCCAGATCTACATTTGGTCCATATTAACAGAATAAGAGACTGGAGAATGCTCAGCCTTAAACCTATAATCATACCCACTGTTCCGAACCTCAAGTATAATTGTAGGAAATGTGAAGGAAAGAATGTAAGAGACAGACATGATAGATGAAAATAAGCAAACATGTTGTCTGTACACATCTAGGCATTTGCACATATGAACGCACTGTGTTTGCTACAATATGCATAAGACCTATGCAAACCTCAGCCAGACCAAAGCCTGCCATGGATGGAGAAGGTGAGCAAGATGCCCCAGGCCTACCTGAGAATTTATTGTCACGTGATAGGTGGACTCTCTCTCTCTCTCTCTCTCTATAACTAAAACTACGGACCATCCAACTGGTTCGAGGCTTCCTACTGGGTATAAGTTCACGTAAATTCCTTATGTTCACTTTGAGTTATCCGTAAATTGTTTTCCTGATATCATGTTTACTGTCTACATTTGAGGTCCGCTCCCCTCCTTCACACGGTTACCGTAAATTTTGACTGACCTTTTTATACGTATAAACACATAAAAATTCAATAAAAAAGTCTTTGTGCTTCCAAGAAAATATTTTTCTCTGCCCAAAATATCTCCCAGCCTCACTTTAATTACAGAAATGTTAACTTTGTAGTCTATGAAGAACAGTACAAATGATACATTTAAACAGCCAGTGCTCATGATTTAACTAAAATCTGTTATTGAAACGTTGAAAAATATTAACCTAATAAATAATTTAGATATAACTAAAAATAAACACAGTATGTTGAATTTTGTCTTGCATACTGGTCTGTAACATACATAATGATGGAAATCATAATGTGAAAACATCACAGAAAATATGAAAAAAATTTGGCGGTATTACAAAGATCATGAAACAGAACAATTTGCTGTCTACATTCAACTTTAATAGATGTGATTTTTTTTATTGATTTAAGCCTAAAAGACTTGCAAATTTATTAAGACAAAAAACATGATTTTCTTATTGCAGGATAAATATGATGGCATAGGTGATTTTATCACACAACAAAAGAAGTTTTAAAGTATAAACATTAATTTTCTGAAATACAGATAAATATTCAGAAATAATGTACTTAAACATATTAAGTAGAATTTAGAAAGTATGACATTCTGAAAATTACACATTAGTGTTGGAAGAGAGTTTGGTTCTGCAGTAGCCACAGAGATCTCAGTGGATGACCTGTCACACTTAGTCTGAGGTCAGAAGAGGGGTATCAAAGATGAGGTACCAGAGCTTTCCACTTTAATAATATGTTAAATAAAACTATTATCCTTTAATGATGGAAAATAACAAAAGGCAGAAACTCAATAGTATTGTCATTATAGCAATCCTGTTATTAAAGTAAAATTATAAAGTAATAGCACAAGAGAGTGTTTGCTTTCTATATTTTGTTATTAGATTCTAAATCAGTTACCCAGAATACCAATATAGTTCAATCTGCATATATGCATAAAATAAAGTTAGTAAGACTGTTATCCTGAATAAGCCTAAAAAATTAAATATATTGTCACCATGTACATTAATAGACATGCTCATATTTATTTTGTGTCCAGAAAACAAAGACAAAGTCCAACTTTGATTCATCATAGTCCTATCACCAATTTGTTTAGTTTTCTTTGAAATATTTTATGACATTAAACAAATTGGCTCTTTCAGTTACTTATTCAAAAAAATTTTCCTAAAATACTGCTTTTAGATGTAATTTGAACACAGTGAGAATAACAGTAAATTATAGACAGTAAAATAAGTGTTTGAACAACAATGTGATTTTGATTGTTTTTCTCTTCTTTGTTTCTTCAAAGTTTCATTCTCAAATTTCAGTCTATTCTGAATATTTTGTCAGAATATTGATGTTATGTTTTATTAAGGGGAGATTATTTTTCAAAAAAATGAAAGTCTATCTGTGGTTTGTTGTTGACATGTACCCAGACTCTAAATCAAACTGTCATATTTCAAATGGCATTGGGTGAGTCAAAGAGGCCATATTTTCTAGAAAGAAGAGTTGCTGTTCTAAATAAATGACTTTGTGTCCACTTGGTTTCAAGGGTCACCATGACAACCAGAAAAGAGGGGGTGTTGCTTAGCAACTGGAAACTTTAATGAAGAGATCTCCAAACTGTATTTAGAAAAAAATGCGTGGAAGAAATTCAAGACTTGGAATAATTGTCTACTAAAATTTATTCACAAAATACAGCCAATTCTTAATCATGAATTTGGAAGGTATAAAGTTATATATGTTAAAAGTAACACATTAATGGTTTGTAGAGTAATTTTATTAACAAAATATTTACAAAATAATATGACCAAACATTTTAACCATTAATATTTTTCCTTGAAACATGATAAAAAGCTAAAATTGTCAAAAATTTTATTATTATGGTGTATCAACTGTCACTATGTGGGATCAGGAATTTATGTAATTAATTTATTTAGCTGACCTTTTGCGCTGAACCACATTTTCATTTATTTATTACATTTTATACATGATAAAATCTAGTGAAGTATTTCATAGACTTTTTCTCCACCTGAAAGAGGCACTGAACACACATACTGCACATATAAATGTTAACTAAAAAATAGTTTTCCACTCAATTCTTTTCATCACAATATCCATTTCTAACAGTCTAGGAAAGGATTCATATATGCTTTATTAAGATTTTAATTGTGTAAATAACATCCAATTGTAAATGAATGATAGGCAAATAATTTACAATCACCATGTTTTAGAAGCAATAAATTGTAATGGATTTTCTATGTCAAGTATGACAACTTAATGTAACAACTTAAAGTCATTTTTAGATCCCACTGATGCACTGGTGCTGATATTTTTTAATGATGGTATCATCATCATTGTCATATCTATATTATGTCATTATTAATGACATAAATATGTACCTTAAATGCCAATATTTTATGACTATAGTAGATAAGTATATTAGATGACTAATATTCATAAAACTTCTTAAAGTCATTATCCCCAATTTGAGATTGATCACTTGATACTACAAAATAGTAATCAAGGCAGACAACACAATGCCCTTTTATACTTAATTATGCTCCATAACTAGAACTAAATAAGTGCAAACCATTGTCCCAAATATCCAAAGTTATTAACCACTTAACAACAAATTTTCTTATTTAAAATATGGCTGAGTACTCTTCCTTTAAAACTGTAAGGGGTTTATATGTATTGAAGATAAATGAATGATGGTGGAAAGCAAATAAATTTATAAGAATAAAGTTCTCAAAAATGTAGTCACCTGCATTGGTATACTCCAGTGTTATATTGTTTCATATGTTGATATCAATTGCTTATAGTATTGTTATCCTGTGTAGCATCCATGACAACAAAAATAACTTCAGAAATCAGATCCTACCAACTGCATATCTATTCCATTCCCTAGCAGCCTCAAAACATCCAATTTACTCCATCCCCACTGAGTTGACTTGTTAGCCTTGGACCCAGGCCTGCTCAAACTCCTCTGCCTCAGACCTCTGGACTAGCTTCCTAACCCAGAATGGCTAAATCCTCTAATCTACTTTAAGACTTTCTCCTGGTGGTCCACTACTCTCACTTAGAAATCTGATCTGCCTGACATAAACCACGATGACCTGTCTTCCTACTACCCTGACCCACCAACTACTCAGATCAGCCTACTTCAAGAATCTGAAACACACACCAAATACTTTTCATATCTGAACAAAAAGCAATCAAGTTATGTAAATAATATAAACACAACCAAAATTCAGATAAAAAAGCAAAATAGAATTTCCTATTGGACTCATGATGAAGAAAAATTAACTATATGTCTAAAGCACAGTACAAATTCATAAATAGTAGGAAAAAAGAAGTGAATATACAACCATTCAAATGTATCAATCCTACATAAGTGTATTACATTGAGAACTACCCTGAGGATTCAAAATTTAAAAGAATAATCATAAAAATTTTCAAAGATCTTAAAGAAAGTGGATACATTTAACACAAATAACTAAAGATAATGAGCATAAAGTTGTGACAGAAGGTCAAGAAAACAAAAAATATGTGGCTTTTTGTTAAGTTCAAGAAACTCATCTCAACCTTCAAAGATAGGCAGTAGTACCTCTGGGTGAAAGGATGGAAAAAGATTCTTAGAGCAAATGGCTCTAAGATACAAGTAGGTGTTTCAATCCTAATAACTGACAAAATAGAGTTCAAATTAAAATTAATCAGAAGAGATAAAGAGGGTCACCTCATTCTAATCAAAGGAAGACTAGATTGAGAAAGTATTGTGATCCTGAAAATTAAAGCACCAAACTGATGCACGCAATTACATAAAAGAAGTACTAGGGCTGGAGAGATGGCCTAGCGGTTAGGAGCGCCGACCGCTCTTGCAGAGGAGCCGGGTTCAATCCCCAGCAATCACATGGCGGCTGAGAGCCGTCTGAGGCCCCAATTCCAGGAGAACTCCAGTTCCAAGGGAGTCCGACACCCTCTTCTGACCTCCACGGTGTTGCACGACACAGGTGCACAGACTTGCATGCAGGCAGTACATTCATACACACACAGAAATAAATGAAAAATTAATAGAAAAAAACAAAGAAGTACTACAGGTCTATTGAACAAAGACTAACACCAACTCAGAAAGGGTTGTTGACTTCAGTACTCCATGATCTTCAGGAGACAGATCAACTGGACAAAAAATAAGTAGAGAGATACCTGAATTAAATGACATATTTTGTGAAGTGGACCTAATAGGTGTCTATAGACTATTACAACCAAGCACTAAGGAATATATTTTCTCCTCAGCTGTAAGGGAATTATTTTCTAAAATTGACCACCTTCTGGGACACAAAACAAATCTCAACAACAGCAACAACAAAAACTGAAATTTCATGTGCTCTATCAGAACACAGTGTAATCAATATATGTTAAAACCAACTGGAAAAGAACTTCAAGTAACTACATGAACTTACTGAGATTGAAAAAATTTACTGCTGAATAATGAATATGGCCACAAAAAAATTAATGAATAAAATATTTCTGGAACAAAATGAAAATGAAAATACAACACAAATGAGAAGACAAAACATCTGGGACATTTTAAACTAAGTACTAAGACAGAAGTTTGTAGCTCTAAATAGCTACATTAAATCATCCAAAAGAGCCTATATAAATTACACACCAGCATACCTCATGACTCAGGAAAAGGAAGAACAAGGGAACTCAAACCAAGCAGATAATAAGAAATAACAAATACAAGCATTAAAACAGAAATTAATTGAATAGAAACAAAAAACATCAATGAATATAAGATCTGATTATTTTTAAACATTAACAAGTTAGTCAGAACTTTAGCCCAGTTAATAAACTAAAGAAACAGTAAATCCAATTCAACAAAATCAGAAATGAGAAGGGAAGTATCGCAGTAGACACCAAAATTAATCAGAATTTATAAGGGAATACTTTAAAAACCTATACTCCAAATTGAAAATCTAAAAAATGTAAATATGTCACCTAGAACTGGGGATCTATCAGACATAAATTCTCTATGTATGACCAGTTGTAGGATTCTGAATTATCCTCCATCTGTTGCAAAAAAAGAAACTTCTTGAATGGTATATGTTATACTAGTCTATAAATATAAAGATCCATATTTAGCATATAGTAAGAAATTTCATTTTCTAGAGATATGAAAGAAAGGGTTTTCCTTAGGATCTAGGACATCTCCAAGCCCTGGATATTGGTCTGTGTTTACATTGCCATCCATAGTTTGACTCCCATTGAGAGTCCAGTTAGATAACTGGTGATTACTATGCCCTTCAGGTAACAGTTATATGACTTGTATTTTCTTGGATGTATTCATCTCTATTTTTATTAAGAATATCAGCTTATCATTTTCCTTTTTTTTGTTGTGTTTTTACCCAAATTTGGTATTAGTGTGATACTGGCCTCACAGAATGAGTTTGCAAGCCTTACCTCTGTTTCTATCACGTTGAATACTTTAAAACACTATTGATTGCAAGTTTTTGAATATCTGGTAAAATTCTGCTGTGTATTCATCTGTGCCTGGGCTTATTTTATTTTGAAGGTTTTGCATTACTCTTTCAATTTCCTTAGTGTTCTTAAGCCAATTTTTATTGAAGCTTTGTGCAGTTCCCATTCCTTGCCCACCCAAACCAGAGCTCATGAATTCCGCCAAACATGTGTGTCATATTTTTCTCAGTTTCCTTTAAAATTCTCGATGTAGAAGTGTATGTTTTGAGCAAAAATTCACCATTTCAGTCAGTTCTTTGAGCCAGTCTTTTTGTTGTTGTTGTTGTTCCTTCCAATCTGCATCACTCTAAAATATGGCTATATACGTGCCACATATATCTTTTAGCATCTTCAGCTTATGATTTCTTTTTATTAGGCTGAAAGATGTTATGTTTGAAGGCCCAAACAACCATCAGTCTTGCCCTTGTGCTCCATATTGGTGTTTTCCCTTCCCATGGTCACCAAATGGGGTGCAGTAAACACCTCGTCCTGTCTTGATCCATCTGTACCTACTGGTCTCCATGATATAGCCTGGGTATTCCAACAATGGCAATCAATACTCTGAAGAGGCTGAAACCCCAGTAGAAGCTCAGTCCACAAGCTCGATGTCTCAGTAATCCCCTTCTGGCACTGAAGTTTTGGAGGATTCTTGGAGAGACATAAATCTTCAGTCCATATTGGAAAATTGAAAAGCTGTGTCTCATGTCTTTGAAGGATGGCAAAAGCAGGGGCAGCCTCTGGGTACCTGGCACTTCCCAATGAGACATGGAAAACAACTGTGCTCTTATTTTATTTTATTTTATTTTATTTTATTTTATTTTTTTACTTTTACTAAGATCTCAAGTTTTATACCTGAAGTGCAATTTCGCAGGCCTTACTAAGTATTTCTTTCTGGTTATACTTTCCCTTTGGATGCTTAAGGCCACAGTGTTAGCCCAGATTAACCAAACTTTTTGTTTTCTCAAGGTCAGTTTTAGATCTGGTGCTCAGGTTTGATGGGGGGAGCCCTAGATCCATTTGGCTTTTAATTTACCAGTTCCATCCACTTGAGGACACAGTCAGGCTTCCCTTTTTTTTTTATTAATTTTATTTATTTCTGTATGTGTATGAATGTACTGTCTGCATGCAAGTCTGTGCAGCCGTGTTGTGCAATGCTGCAGAAGTCAGAAGAGGGTCTCGGATTCCCCTGGAACTGGAGTTCTCCTGGAATTGGAGTTTCAAACGGCTCTCGGCTGCCATGTGGGTGCTGGGGATTGAACTCTGGTTCTCTGTAAGAGCGGTTGGCGCTCTTAACCGCTAGGCCATCTCTCCAGCCCCAGGCTTTCCTTTTTGATGCATGAGCAGACTTTCCTCTTTATAGCCTGGACACTGGTGGAAGGCCCATTAGTGGATCTCCAAGACCTCCCCACACAGGAAGCCCGGCGACTCACATTTGCAGGACATTTCAAGAGATTCCCCTATGCATAGTCCCCTGGGAATTAGTTGACCTCTGAGGACAAGGAACAAAGTTATCCCTTAAGTCTCTCAGCCAAATTGGTATGGACCTTAAGTATGGTAGTTAAGCACATATAAAGGCTAAGTTACAACAGCCTGATACATTTAACTTTTGTATAATATTTTAGAAAAGGCTTGGTCAAAAACTCAAGCAGCCTTTTATAAGAAATATTAAGAAACACTCCCATAAGTTAAATACTGTGGTTAGAGACAATGTCATGACAAACTAGTTTTTTTTTTCCTCTCATTCTTTTGATTTTGTGCATACATACCCTCAACAAATATACCAAAACTGCCTAAATCTGAAAATAAATGGTAGCTTAATTCTAGAACCTCTTATGGGATTCACAATAAACGAACACACTTGTGTTCAGATCACGAGGATTAGTTTGCTTAGTTTGCCTCACAACTAGGTACTTGGTGTTAGCATCCACAAATGAGGGATACCATTCTTCATATGTTTTTCTGGGACGGTGATAATTCACTCAACATAATATCTTCTAGTTCTATCCATTTACCTGCAAAGTTCATGATGCATCTTTCTTTACTGGTGCATAGATTTCCATTGTGTAGATGTACCACATTTTCTCTATCCACTCCTGAGTTGAAGGGCACTTGGGTTGGTTCCAGCTCTGTGCTATTGTGAAGAGACCTGCAATAAACATGGCTGTGCTTATATCTCTGTGGTAGGATGAGTCTTGGGGGTATATACCCAGGATTGGTATAACTGTGTTAGGTGGCAAGTTCATTTTGAGTCTCTTAAGGGTTCTCCACATTGCCTTTCTGTAGTTGCTGTATGAGTTTACCTTCCCACCAGCCGTACATGAGTGTTCCCCTCTCCTCACAACCTCTCCAGCACTTAGTGTCATTTGTTTTCTTGAGCCTAGCCAGTCTTATTAGAGTGAGATGGTATCTTAAAATGGTTGTAATTTTCATTTCCTTAATTATTAGTGACTTTGAACACTTTTAAGATCTCAGCCATCTCTAATTCCTCGCTTGTGAAGTCTCTGTTTGGCTCTTTACTCCATCTTTTGAGTGAGTAATTCGTTTTCTTTCATCTTTGTTTTTTGAGTAGTTTATATAATCTGTAAATTAATGCTTTATTAAATGTATCTGCAGTGAAGGATTCCTCCCACTCTGTGGGTTATCTCTTTACTTTCTTGACTGTTTCTTTTGATGTACAGAAGCTTTTGAGTTTAATGAGTTCCCATTTGTCAACTTTCAACCTTATTTCCTGTGCAGTTGCTGTCTGATTTAGAAAATCTTTTCTTATGCCTATGTTTTTTGGGTTGCTGCCAACTTTTTCTTCTATCGCCTTCAGAGTTTTGGGCTTCACATTGAGGTCTATGATCCACTTAGAGTTAATTTTTGTACAGGGTGAGAGGTAGGGGTTTAATTTTCTTTTTTTTGGTTGTGTCTTTGCCTGGTTTGGGTATTAGAGTGATGCTGGCTTCATAGAAGGAATTTGGGGGATTTCCCTCTCTCTGCTTGTATCCTTCTGAACAGTTTGAGTAATAATGGTTGTAAGTCTTTTTGAAATGTTTTATAGAATTATGTTATATAACCATCTGTGCCCGGGCTTTTCAATGTATTATGGACCTGTTTAAGCTGTCAATCTTTTCTTGGTTAAGCTCTGGTGATTCTGAGGATTTCAGATACTCATCCATTTCTCTTAGGTTTTCAAACTTAGTAGAATATAAGTTTTTGAGCATCCCCATATGGTTGCCTGCATCTTTTCATTGTCTGTTGTGATCTTTCCCCTTTCTTCACAAATTCTATTGATTTGGAGTTGCTCTTTCTTTCTTTCGGTTAACTGGGCTAGAGGTCTGTCTATTTTGTTTATTCTCTCAAAGAATCAACTTTTGGATTCATTGACTTTTTGTATTGTTTTCTTTGTTCCTATTTCATTGACTTCTCTGATTTTGTTATTTCTTCCTGTTGCGTTTAGGGTTCATTTGTCATTCTCTCCCAAGTGCTTTTAACTGCAGTGTTAGATTGTTTACTTGTGATCTTAATTTTTTTTTTTTATGTAGGCACTCAAGGCTGTAAATTTCCCTTTGCTTTTAAAGTATGCCATAGGTTTTGTTGTATTGTATTGTCATTGTCGTTTAGTTCCAGGAATGCTTTTATTTCTTTCTTATTTCTTCCTTGACCCATTCACAATTCTGCATTGCATGTTGTTTAGTCTCCATGAGTTCTTGTAGATATTAGGGCTTATTCTGCTGTTGATGTTGAGCTTTATTGTGCTGTGGTCTGACAGATGCATTAATTTATTACAATCTTTTTGTCTTTATTGAGTTTTTTTCCTGTGTCCCATTGTGTGTTTGATTTTGGAGAATGTTATGTGGGGGCTGAGTAAAAAGTGCATTTTCTGTTTTTGTGGTGGAATAGTCAGTAGATATATGTGAGGTCCACTTGGTGAATCATATCATTCAGTTCAGATGTCTCTCTGTTTATTCTTTGTTGGGTTGACCTGTCCAAAGGGCTAAGTGTGGTACTGAATTCCCCTACTATGAATGTGCTGGGGTTAATCTGTGTCTTGAGGTCATGGATAGTTATATTTATAAACCTCAGTGCAGAGTTTGGTGCATATATATTCAAGATTGTTAAATCTTCATGGCTAATTGGTCATTCAATAAAGATTCAATGGCCCTCTTTTTCTCTTCTGATTACTTTTACTATGAAGTCAAATTTGTCTGATATTAAAATAGCAACTCCTGCTTTCTTTTTGGTACCATTTGATTGGAATATTTTTTCCATCCTTTCACCTTAAGTTGGTGCCTATCTTTGAGAGTGAGATGGGTTTCTTGTAGACAGCATGTAGATGGGTTCTGTTTCCTAATCCATTCTCCCAGTCAGTGTCTTTTGATTGAGGAGTTTAACCCATAAATATTTAAGGTTATAATTGAAAGATTTGTGTTGCTTCCTTTCACCTTAATATCTATTTGCAATTTGGTCTAGGTTTCTACTTCTGCTGCTATGCTTTTATTAATTTCTCTTTCTAGGTGTCTGGGGATAGTTACTCCTCTCTGTCTTTTGAATTGCTTCAAGTATTCTCTGGACGGTTGGTTTTCTGAACATGCATTCTATCATCTTGTTTATGTCATCAAAGATTTTTCTCTCTCCTTCAACTATAATTGACATTTTTGCTGGGTATAGTAACCTGGGTTAGCATCTATATTCCTTTAGCCCTGGGAAAACTTTGTTCCACATTCTTCTTGGTTTCATAGTTTACACTGGAAAGTCAGCTGTAATTCTGATGGGTTTCCCCTTATATGTAACTCTTTGTTTTTCTCTTGTGGCTTTGAGAATTTTCTTTGGTTTTGGCATCTACGTATCATACAGTCTGGGGAGTTTCTTTTCTGATCTGTCTATTTGGACTTCTATGTGCTTCTTGTATTTGTATGGGTTTGTCTTTTTTTAGTTTGGGAAAATTTTCATCTATTATTCTGTTGAAGATCTGATCAATACCAATCTCTTGGGATTCTTCTCCTTCCTTTAACCCTATGATGCAGAGGTTTGATCTTTTCATAGTGTCCCACATTTCCTGGTTGTTGCACTTTTGTGTAATTAAAATTTTTTTATATTCTTTACTTGAGATTTTTAGTTGTCCTGTGTTATCATCCAGGTCTGACATTCCTTCTTTTGCTTACATCATTCTACTTCTGAGGCTTTTTCCCATTCTTTCCTCTTGGTTGGATGAGTGTTTGATTACCTTTTTCATTTCATTTTGTGATTTTGTTAGTATTTCCACTTCTGTTTGGAGCTTCTCAATCTCTCCCTCTCGCTCATTGCTTTTTTTTTTTTATTTCAGCATGGGATCCTCTCCATGTTTCCATTTCCTTCTAGAGTTTGTTATTCTCTTCTTCTAGGTCCGTTTGAGTTTCTCAATCTCTCTCCTTAGTTCTCTGGCTTACTTTTTATATTCTTGATTTCTTTGAATGTCTGCAATTGTTCTTCTAATATCTGTGTCCCGGGTTACCTCTAAGGAGATCTCATTGTAGGAATCTTCTATAGGGTTGGTAGAGCTTGATGTGGAATTATTCTGCATTTTTGCATGTTGATCTTTTGTTGTGCTTTTGGCATGTGGGTTTCTTTTTGCTTGTATTCTGATGCAAATCTGAAATGTTTCTTCACTGTGTTGAAGGCTTGCTTTGCTAGCTTCCTTCAGATGCCTTCATTGTTTACTCCTTGTTTATGAGGTGTTGACTTGTCTAGGTTTCAGGCTTTCAATGTTGTTGAAAAATTGGAAATCTAACTCATTCTTCCCTTTCTGTTCTGAAGGTTTTCCAAAAACTGAGTAGGTAACTACCTATTTGGTGCCCTGATGAACAATGTGCTCACTTTGCTTCCTGACAGCCAGACATTCTAGGTTGTTTGTAGGGCTTGGTTCCTATTGTGGTCGGACTTGGACACTCCCTCAGCAATTCCAGTTGGCAGGGGTGTGGAGGTGGGGCAGTCCCAACTTTTACACTGGGTAGCAGGGTATGCCAGCCCCCATAGCCACACAAGACAATGATTCAATTATCCAACAATCCACCTGGCTGAAACTCCCAGCCCCTACCTGGGTTTCAGGTGTCCAACAAAATCCCCAAGCTAACTTCTGAGCACTCAAGTCTCCAATTTCCTTATTATTTTATGGGTCATTTTAAGTACTCGATCTCAGTTTAAAGATGGTGGTGCCTATGACTCATAGAAATACACCTGTATTTTTTAATATATTTTTAATTTAATAGATTATAGTTTTTCTTTTTATTGAACATTTTATGTGTTTCATACATAACTTTTCAATCAGTCTCAATCATCTTTATACCTGCTGCTCCATTGGCACCCTCCCACATGCCTCACCCTTAACCCCTGGAGTTCACAAATTCTGACATTTGTACTAGGATCCATTGGACCAAACTACTCTTCCCATGCTCTTCTCAGTACCACCTCACTGCCTGAACTCTAGTCAGACTATCCACAGTGTGTTTCTTCTTTAGACAATGTCAGGCCTTCTGCCATCAGCCACCATCAGCTGCCAATATTTCCTCAGCCAAGTTATAGGTTTTTAAAGTAATCTCTTTCAATGTTCTGGATTTTTTTTCCTGAGCTTATGTTTCCATTTTCTTCTTGGATTTTGTTTATTTGGATTTGCTCTTTATTCCTTTTGATTAACTGGCTAATGGTCTGTCTAAATTATTTACTTTTCAAAGAATCAGTCCTTTATAGTCATTGATTTTTTAAATATTATTGTCTTTGTTTCTTCTCTGATTTTTGCTATATCATTTTGTCTTCATGGTTGGGGTTCATTTGTCCTTGACTTTCCAGATGCTGATGTTGTACTGTTAAGTCATTTACAAGTGCTATTTCTGTTTTATGATTATAGGGCTCTAAACATTATAAACATTCCCCTTAAGACTGCCTTTAAAATGTCCCAGTATTTTTCTTGTGCTGTATTTTCATTTTCATTTGGGTAAAGGTAAACTTTTAATTTTTTTAAATTTCTTCTTTGGCTTTTAATCATTCATGAGTATGTTGTTTAATCTATGGGAGTCTGTATATTTACTTATACTGCTTTTGCTATTAATTATAAATTTTATTGCATTGTAGTCTGCTGGAATGTATGAAATTATTTCATTATATGTTTGTATTTGTTTTGTTTTGTGTTCCAGTATGTGTTGTATGGGTTGAGAATTATTTTGTGTCCTAGTATATGGTCAATTTAAGAAAACAGCTTCTATAGGCCATTGAGCAGAAAGTACATTCTTTGGTGCTTGGGCATCTGTAGATGTCTTTTCCGTATATATCTGTTAGGTCCATTTCTTTTAAGATGTCATTTAATTTAGTTGTTTCCTTTTTATTCTTTATCCATTTGACCTACCAGTCTGTCGAAAATACTGAGGGGTACAGAAGTCACTTACTACTACTACTTGGGTTTAATCTGTGTTTTATAGTTCTGGTGTACTGTTCTTATGAAATTTACTGCACCAGAGATTGGTGCATAAATGTTCTTATTCGTAACGTTTTTATCAAATGTTCCTTTGTTAATGAAGTCACCCCCTTTTTATCTGCTGATTAATTTTAATTAGAATTCCATTTTGTCTAGAATTGCAAAACTTACCTGCTTCTTAGAGCCATTATCTTGGAATTTTTTTCCATTGTTTTCCCTTAAGGTACTGTGTATCCTTGAAGGCAAAATGAATTTCTGGAACAAAACAAAACAATGGATTTTCTTTCTTGACCTAATCTGGAAGCTTGTGTTTTTTGATAGTGGATTTAAGGCCATTGATATTTAGTGTTATTATTGAAAGATGTGTATTTTTACATATTTTAACTTCTCTCATTTTAACTTTTTTATGTTTGTGACACTATTTTGTGTTTATTTTATTATTCTTTTTGTTCTCTTTCTGTAGCCTCTGGGTATGCACATTTCTATCTTTAATAATTTGTATTGCATTGATTAGTATCTGTAGTTCTGGTTTGTTATACACGAATTCTTCCATACTTTTCATGTCATGAAACAGTTTCCATTCCCCTTCAATTATGGTATATAGCTTTGTAGATAAAGTATTCAAGATTGGCATCCATGGTCATTCTTAACTGGGAATATTTGGATCAGCTTTATCTGGATTTCATAGTTTTCACCAAATAGCTAGCTGCAATTCTGTTGGATTTTCTTTGATATGTAATATTTTGTTCTTTCTAGCAGCTTTCCAAACCCTCTTTGTTCTGTACATTTCAATTTTATTTAATTTTTACTGTAATGTGCCATGGGAAGTTTCTTTTGTCTAATTAGTGTTCTATGTTCTTATTGAATCTCTATAGCTAAGTCTTTCCTTAATTCAGGAAGCTTTCTTCCCTAAAGTAAGGAAAGACTTACCTGTAGAGATTTTCCTCCTTCTTGGATGTATAAAATGAGTAGATTTGGCCTCTTCATGTTGTCTCACATTTCTTGTATAATCCCATCCCAGTTTTTATTGTTGATTTTACATTATCTTTGCCTACAGAGTCCAGATCTTCAACTTTTTGGCATCTCCTCTTGATAGTCCATTTCCCATTTCATTCATTTTGAATGCAAAGCTTTCTCCTGTTGTTTCCAGTTGACTGACTGAATTTTTGAAGTATATGTTCATTTCAGTTTGGGACTTTTTCCTGTTGTTTCCAATTGGCTTGTTGATTTTTTTTTAATTTCATGTTGATTTTAGTTTGGGTTTTCTTCAATATTTCTATTTCTATTGCTAATATAGTTTTCAAATCCTGAATTGTTTTTGATATTTCATTAAACCATGTATTTGTATGTTATTGATCTTCCAACACACACTTACGCCTCTCATTTTTCAGTTCTTTGAGTTGTTTTTCATGGTAGAAATCATAAGTTTCTAAATATTAGCAGTTGGCATGGAGAGTACATGGAATAATACTAATACAGACAATTTATATCAACATTATATTCCTGTCAACATGACCAAAACTATTAGTCACTAATCATTGATTCTTCATATATGTCCCAATTTTCACAACTAAGAAACTGATAAAAGCTGAATTCCCAAATGCTTTTTTTTTTCAGTTGAATTGCGTGAGAAACTTAAGATATCTACTCTTTGTTATGTTACCTGTAGTTAATGTAATATATCCATTGCCATTGATAAGAATGTTATGTTTTTTTTTTACTTTATGTTAAGTGGTCCTAACACAGGTAGAATAGTATCAGGAAACAAGAATACACTATCAGCTGCAGTGATTAATTTTACAAAATATAATTGAATTAAAATACTGTATATCTTAAATACATATAATTTTATAAATTCAAATATTTAGTTAATTTCTTTAAAGTATTAAAGCTATACCCATGCACTGTTTAATAATAATGTAATGACTGGGTTCCTTTAGTATGTGTTCTTACTATGCAGAATCAAATAGCTGAAATCAAAGTCTTTCCTGTATTGGATCATGTCAAAAGAATCACAAAAATATTCTCACAACCTCTTTTAGGTTGTTAGAATATTTTTGTTGTTAATTTATTTAATATGTCATCCTCATGAATCTCCACTGCTTTCCTTCTGCTCCTACTCTTCCTTTTTGTCACAATGATTAATTGGAAATTCTGTTCCACCAGTGTCTGCTGAAAACCTTTCACTCATTACTCTGTATGAAGAAAGTGCAGTCATCTAGAGGCTTTTCTTTTCTTATAATATTCTCTATGGCTTTCCTTCCAATATTAGGTAAGAAAATTCTCTGATGTTTGAGGTGTCCTGGTTTGCTTTCTGTTACTGTGCTTTATAAACACAATGTTCAGAAGCAATTTTGGGAGAACATATTTTTATGTCATCTTACAGGTTATATACAGTCTCTTCCCGGGTGTATTATTCAGGGTTCTCTGAAGAAACAGAATCAAAAGGATGAATATATAGCTATATACAATTTATTGATTTGCTCACATGACAGAGGTCAAGGAGTCCAACAATAGCTGCGACACACTGGAGAGGATGAGAATCCAGGGAACTGCTCAGTCCACAAGGCTGGATGTCTCAGTAGTCCCAATCTGGTGCCAAAGGCCCAATGGATTCCAGGAGATCTGCTGGTCTCAGTACATGCTGGGATACGAAAGGTTGATCACAGCAGCAAGACAAACTCACCAGTGAGAAAGAGGCAAGCAGCAGAAAAAAAGGGACCAGCTCCCTCTGCCATGGCCTTTTATACTTCCTGCTGGCAGAAGGAAACACCCACAATTGGGGCAGGCCATCCAGGTTGAGGTAGTCCAATCCGAAGATCCTTTTTCTCTTATTTGTTCCTTAGTCCAGTCAAGTTAACATCCAGGATAAACCATCACATGGAGGGAGACCAAGGCAGCAGCTTATGGCAGAAACTTGTGTCAGGAACAAAAGCAGAAACCATGTAAGATTCCTAGGTGCTGGCCTATTCCTTCGCACATGCTTGGCTACTTTTTTTGTGCAGCCCAAAGCCCCTTGCCTAGCCATGGCAACTTGTATAGTAGGAAACTTCTTCACTGGAGGTTCTCACTTCCCAGTTGTCTCCAGATTTGTGTCACTTTGACAGTTGATTGCAATTATTATTTTTTTAATTAGTTTTTATTGATGCTTTGTGCCCACATTTGCTTTACATAAAATCTGTAGAGCAAGAACTTTGGGATTGACACATACAAATGTTCTCTATAATTTCTCTGTTGTACAGTATCACCTTGTAGCATTCTCTTTAAGATGATTTAATGCAAAAATTAAGTTTGCTTCCCAAGTTAATCATATATAGTCACCCAGAACAACATGGGTGAATTTGATGAAATCTGTGCCTTGACTCCACCCTATAGTCATGTATAATACAACTGTCTTCTGGAGACTCATACGCTAAAAAAGGGGGCGGGGGGATACAGAAAGACATGAAACCTTTTCATCAAACCCTTGCAATTATGACATAAAGTAATATGTTGATATAATGGATACTAAGTCTAACTTCCCCTGTTTCAAATTTAGCATGGTAATAACCTTTATTGCATTGGTAGGAACACTTTGTAATTTATAAGTTACATACTTACTGAGAAAGGAACAAATTCTAGAAGAGTTCATTGTGGGTTACAGTAGAGTGATGCTTACATTGGTCTATCTATGACAAAACAGAATGTTATTTAAATACTATCTACAAATATGGGGCACATACACATAGTTCTATGATGTGTCTGAATTAACAACATTGTAAAAATCCTATCAGCATGATCATTCTATTTGTGTGTTGTAAGTAGATCTAAATGGAAATTTATTTTCATTTCTTTCCCAAGTATATTTTTATATCATGCTTTCATCTTTGAAAATTCTATACAAACATTAATTGGCTCTTTAACTCCTGATTTATGTCCTCATAGATTATTGAAAATATGCTATGGATTTCTCACATGGATTTTTCACTTTATCATTTTTATGAGTTTAACAAGATGTCTAACTTCACAAAAATCAATATATAATTACTTTTTGTTAGATATAAAACAGTAAATCTTTATTGCCTTTCTTAATTATAACTTCTCAATCATTTGCTTCTGCTATTAGGGCCAAATGCTAAATGCTTTATCACTATTATAACAAAAATTATCATAAACATCAAACAATTGTTATAATAAACATATACCAATTTTGAAGCATGAATCTTAAAATTAGTAGCACTGATATACAGATAAATAGGAACTCATCTTTATAATAATTGAGAAAGGTGCTTAAGTTATAACAAGTGCCATTTAAATTTATTAATCAATAAGTAAGTGTACAATTATTTTATGAGCAAGTAAATAAATCATAAATATGCAGTTCAGTTGGCTCTCTCTCTTTCTCTCTCTCTTCTCTCTCCTTTTCTCTCTCTCTATGTATGTATATGTATATATGCATACATATGTATATATATATATGTATATATATATATATATATATATATATAGAGAGAGAGAGAGAGAGTGAGAGANGAGAGAGAGAGAGAGAGATCGTTAGTACATTATCCTTATACAGGCTACTGAGATAGCTCTAAAGGTAAAGCTTCTTCCTGATGAGCCAAACATAATTTTGTTCATCAGGATTCTCACAATGAAAAGAAAGAACAAGCCAGGTATTTAATCCCAGCACTTGGGAGGCAGAGGCAGGTGGATCTCCATGAGTTCAAGGCCAGACTGGTCTACATAGTTGAGGCTTCAGGCCAGCGGCGACTAAAGGCGTGACCCTGTCTCAAAAACACACACACACAATAAAAAGAGGAGAACAAAATTTCAGCAAGCTGTTCTTTGAAACTCCACATGTCCCACTGCGAGGTTATACCTCCCTACAGACAAAACAAAAGAGACATACACATAAATATTATAAAACATTTTCAAAATAAAATTATATATACAATAATTAGAATATTGCTTCAAAATAATTTTAGACAGCAAATGATGGTATTACTTATTTATTTTTGGCCATCTTTTGTTGTTCTGTTTGGATATCCTACTACTCTAAATAATGTACTAGAGAGTCAATGATTTAATCTACTTTTATTTTAGGTATTATGTACTAATAGTGTATTAAAGAATGGTTAGTATTGTCTGGATGTACTTTATGATGATATAAATGTCTGATTTTTAAAATAATACTTTTGTATTGAAATTATGTGTAGCAAAGACACATCTTGATTCAAATAAGATACATAGCTTGGAAAGATTTTCTCCCATTACTAGGTATTCTTTTCCCCCTACTCTTTATTCTTCTCTCTCTGTTTTCTCTATGTTCTCTCTGTCTCTCGTCTCTCTCTGTCTCTCTGTCTCTCTCTGTCTCTCCCTGTTTCTCTGTCTCTCTCTTTATCTCTCTCCGTGCTTGCAGCATACTTTTCATCTTTTGGACAGAGGTTATCTCTGTAGGCACAGTTGACCTGGGACTCCATCTCACGGACCTCTACATGTTTTTTCTTTCCACAGTTCTCATATTAACGTGTTTCTTCCTTTTTTAATATTTATTTAATTTATTTGTTTGTTTATTTATTTTTATGTCTATGAGTGTACTTCTGCATGCAAGTTGGTGCACGCCGTGTCATGCAATGCCATTGGGGGTCAGAAGAGGGCATCGACTTCCCCGGAACTAGAGTTAAAGATGGTTCTCAGCCCATGTGGGTGCTGGGATGGAACCCTGGTCCTCTGCAAGACCAGTCAGAGCTCTTAACCACTAGGCCATCTCTCCAGCCCCTAAGGAGTTTCTTTCATTATATTTATATTTTTGTTGTACTGAAGTATTTTTATGGTTGAAATCATATTTTTCTATTTTAATTGGATATTTTGTTGGGATTTTTTAATCACGTTTTTGATCTATTTTATACAAAAATGATATTTACATCTCCTTCCTTTTCTCCGAGTCATGTTATTGGCTCCACCCAATCCAATTTGATGTAGTCTATTATTATATTAATATATATTTAAAATTATATATATATATATTATATACTATATATGTATTTATGTATATATTTGTAGCCTATTAGAGTCTCTATTTGTTCCTCCAAATGTCCTTCGTGTGGGTAGATCCATTGAAGCCTCCTTAAATGACCAAGTACCCATGCTTGAAAAAGACACTCTCTGCCCTCCCAGCAGCCATCTCTTGCCACAATTTCCTTCCATTAAGTTGGAGCTTCCTACTACTTCCTTATGTCATTGTTGGTTTATCTGGTTGAGCTTGCAGGGACTTGTCATTGCTGTCACCATTTCTGAGTTAACAGTAATTAACAAGCTGTCTTGAAACACATTTTCCTTGTGGTCACCACTACATCATGGCCATTGCTCTTTGCGTCAAACCCTCTTCAACAATGCTTTGATTCTTTGAGGGCACACATTTGAAGTAGGTGTCCTTTTTAGGAAAAAGCACTCTGTAGCCTGATCTTATCCACACATCAACCTGTTGTGGTTTTCTGTATTAATCACACTTTGCTGCATAAGGGTGAGACTTTGGTAGATGCACATAATATATGAGTATAATGATTCATTAAGAGTCAGTATAATATAACTCAGTGATAGAAAACTGGAATTAGATTCAACCTATGTCTTGTGAAATGTTTAGCCTCTGGTTTTAAAGCCTGATATCAAAGTAATGGCTCCATTCTGAGTAGTGGTTGGATTCTCCCACAAAATTTTTCCACTATTACACCAAAGTGCATACATTGACAGGTGGCACATTTTTTTTCCTTTAATTTGCCTTTTGTGGTCACACCAGAAAATCATTGTACAAATAATGTGTGATAAGATGTAAGAGTATACAGGAAATTCAACATACTAAGCGACACTTAAGTAAATAACCATCAGAACATAAGAAAAAGACCAACACTGACATTTGTCAAAAAATGACAAATTATATCTGGTTGTAATGGTACATACCTGTTCTACTTTGTTCCATGCTGTGACATAACACTCTGACAGACACCCAACTTTGGGAGGAAAGGTTTATTCAGCTTACATCTACTGCGTCACAGTCCATCACTTAGGGAGCCCAAGGCAAGAACTCAGGGCAGAACCTGGAGACAGAGCTGAAGCACAGACCATTGGAGGGAATGCAGTTTACTGGCTCACTCCCCTGACTCATGTCCAGCCTGCCTTCTTTACACGGTACACAACAAACCTGCCCAGGGATGGCCGCCACTCATTTTGGGCTGGGCCCTTCCACACTGCTGGACAATGAAGACAATACTCCACAGATGTGGCCACAGACCAATCCAATGGAGCCATTCCCCATTGAGCCTCCCCAATTGAGGCTCCTAAACCAGGTGTGTGTGAATAAAGCTATCCAGCACAATTGACCCTTGTCAACTTGACACACAAAACACATCACTATTAAACCACCAGTTCACTTTCCAGTTCTTATCACCAAAATATGATGTTAACATAATCACAACCTAAGGACAGTACAAACTTAAAAGCCCCACAGTACTTAAAATGTCCAAACACTTAAAAAAAAAAAATCTCTTAACGTGGGCTGCTGTAAAATCAAAACAAAGTTACTGTCTTATTTTAAAAGGAAAGAACAGGCACACTCAAAAAAACCTAAGTCCAGCAAAGTAGCTCAAGCTGACACCTGGGATTCACTCATTGATCTTCTGGGCTCCAAGGGCTTTTGCAGTCTCCCCTCTCTGACTCTGCCATCTGTGGCACACACAGCTCATCTCGCAGGCCCAGGTCAGCTCCATTTCACACCTGCTACTGCTCTTGGTGGTCATCCCATGGTCCTGGCATCTCCAAAAAGCTGGGGTTGCCACTGAAACTGAGCAGCACCTTCACCAATGGTCTCTTCTGACCTCTCCTGGTGCCAAGTCTCAGCTTCTCTCCATGAACCCCTGCAATCCTGGGGTCTTCACTGCAACCGAGTGCACTTCCAACAATGGTATTTTCTGACCTCTCACAGGGGCTGCTCTCTGTGACCCCCTCAAATTTCAACACCAGGACCACACAGGAGACTCTTACACACTACCAAGTACTTGCTTCTGGCTTTGAGATGGAGTGCTCAGGCCCCTTTCTGAATCACAGTTTCTTGTGTGTGACCCTGAAGAAAATCTTCCCAGAAGATTTCACAACAGTTATGCTGGTCTCTTGTTACTACAGCTGATTTTTCAGCCCAGCTAACCAGCATCAATGCCCAGTAAAGCAAAGATTTCAACTTCAATCCTGGTCTCTGTTACTTACAGCTGATTTCTTCAGCCCACTGACCAGAACCCACAGATTAAACAGTCCTGATGATCTCTGCTTCCCTTTGAAACTTCACAAGCCAGGCCTCTCATTCGTCTGCACACTCTTCAGCAAAACTGTTCCAAGTTCACAAGCAAGAACTTTAGGCATTCAATGATTTTTAACATCTTCCCAACAAATTCCAAAATCTTCAATATCCTCCCAAATCACCAAGGTCAGGTCTGTCACAAGGCATAGTCCACTTTCTGGTACCAATTTCTGTTCTAGTCTGTCTCTCCACTGCTGTGGCAATTTTGATCAGTTCAGTACATTGCACTAAATAGTTTTAAATATTTTCATTTCATGAAATCTACCATGTGCAAGATAACTTAATCTATTTAAGTGTTTAACTGCTAGCAGAACTTGTACATTATACAGTAACTCAGAATTAGTAAGGGGAACAGTTGACCAGTGTTTAGTTTTTTTATTGAGGTAATATGCAGTTCAGTTGGCTCTCTCTCTTTCTCTCTCTCTTCTCTCTCCTTTTCTCTCTCTCTATGTATGTATATGTATATATGCATACATATGTATATATATATATGTATATATATATATATATATATATATATAGAGAGAGAGAGAGAGAGAGAGAGAGAGAGAGAGAGAGAGATCGTTAGTAGACATTATCCTTATACAGGCTACTGAGATAGCTCTAAAGGTAAAGCTTCTTCCTGATGAGCCAAACATAATTTTGTTCATCAGGATTCTCACAATGAAAAGAAAGAACAAGCCAGGTATTTAATCCCAGCACTTGGGAGGCAGAGGCAGGTGGATCTCCATGAGTTCAAGGCCAGACTGGTCTACATAGTGAGCTTCAGGCCAGCTGGGACTAAAGGGTGACCCTGTCTCAAAAACACACACACACAATAAAAAGAGAGAACAAATTTCAGCAAGCTGTTCTTTGAAACTCCACATGTCCCACTGCGAGGTTATACCTCCCTACAGACAAACAAAAGAGACATACACATAAATATTATAAAACATTTTCAAAATAAAATTATATATACAATAATTAGAATATTGCTTCAAAATAATTTTAGACAGCAAAATGAATGGTATTACTTATTTATTTTTGGCCATCTTTTGTTGTTCTGTTTGGATATCCTACTACTCTAAATAATGTACTAGAGAGTCAATGATTTAATCTACTTTATTTTAGGTATTATGTACTAATAGTGTATTAAAGAATGGTTAGTATTGTCTGGATGTACTTTATGATGATATAAATGTCTGATTTTTAAAATAATACTTTGCTATTGAAATTATGTGTAGCAAAGACACATCTTGATTCAAATAAGATACATAGCTTGGAAAGTATTTTCTCCCATTACATAGGTATTCTTTTCCCCCTACTCTTTATTCTCTCTCTCTGTTTCTCTATGGTTCTCTCTGTCTCTCGGTCTCTCTCTGTCTCTCTGTCTCTCTCTGTCTCTCCCTGTTTCTCTGTCTCTCTCTTTATCTCTCTCGTGCTTGCAGCATACTTTCATCTTTTGGACAGAGGTTATCTCTGTAGGCACAGTTGACCTGGGACTCCATCTCACGGACCTCTACATGTTTTTCTTTCCACAGTTCTCATATTAACGTGTTTCTTCCTTTTTTAATATTTATTTATTTATTTGTTTGTTTATTTATTTTTATGTCTATGAGTGTACTGTCTGCATGCAAGTTGGTGCACCCGTGTCATGCAATGCCATGGGGGTCAGAAGAGGGCATCGGATTCCCCTGGAACTAGAGTTAAAGATGGTTCTCAGCCCCCATGTGGGTGCTGGGGATGGAACCCTGGTCCTCTGCAAGACCAGTCAGAGCTCTTAACCACTAGGCCATCTCTCCAGCCCCTAAGGAGTTTCTTTCATTATATTTATATTTTTGTTGTACTGAAGTATTTTAGTGGTTGAAATCATATTTTTCTATTTTAATTGGATATTTTGTTGGGATTTTTTTAATCACGTTTTTGATCTATTTTATACAAAAAAATGATATTTACATCTCCTTCCTTTTCTCCGAGTCATGTTATTGGCTCCACCCAATCCAATTTGATGTAGTCTAATTATATATTAATATATATTAAAATTATATATATATATATATATATATATATATGTATGTATATATTTGTAGCCAATAGAGTCTTATTTGTTCCTCCAAATGTCCTTCGTGTGGGTAGATCCATTGAAGCCTCCTTAAATGACCAAGATACCCATGCTTGAAAAAGACACTCTCTGCCCCTCCCAGCAGCCATCTCTTGCCACAATTTCCTTCCATTAAGTTGGAGCTTCCTACTCACTTCCTTATGTCTATGTTGAGGTATTATCTGGTTTGAGCTTGCATGGGACTTGTGCATGCTGTCACCATTTCTGTGAGTTAACAGTAATTAACAAGCTGTCTTGAAACAACATTTTCCTTGTGGTCACCTACTACATCTGGCCTTGCTCTTGGTCAAACCCTCTTCAACAATGCTTGAGTCTTTGAGGGCACACATTTGAAGTAGGTGTCCTTTTTAGGAAAAAAGCACTCTGTAGCCTGATCTTATCCACACATCAACCTGTTGTGGTTTTCTGTATTAATCACACTTTGCTGCATAAGGTGAGACTTTGGAGATGCAATAATATATGAGTATAATGATGTCATTAAGAGTCAGTATAATATAACTCAGTGATAGAAAACTGGAATTAGATTCTAACCTATGTCTTGTGAAATGTTTAGCCTCTGGTTTTAAAGCCTGATATCAAAGTAATGGCTCCATTCTGAGTAGTGGTTGGATTCTCCCACAAAATTTTTCCACTATTACACCAAAGTGCATACATTGACAGGTGGCACATTTTTTTTCCTTTAATTTGCCTTTTGTGGTCACACCAGAAAATCATTGTACAAATAATGTGTGATAAGATGTAAGAGTATACAGGAAATTCAACATACTAAGCGACACTTAAGTAAATAACCATCAGAACATAAGAAAAAGACCAACACTGACATTTGTCAAAAAATGACAAATTATATCTGGTTGTAATGGTACATACCTGTTCTACTTTGTCTTCCATTGCTGTGACAAAACACTCTGACAGACACCAACTTGGGGAGGAAAGGGTTTATTCAGCTTACATCTCCTGGGTCACAGTCCATCACTTAGGGAGCCCAAGGCAAGAACTCAGGGCAGGAACCTGGAGACAGGAGCTGAAGCACAGACCATGGAGGAATGCAGTTTACTGGCTCACTCCCCTGACTCATGTCCAGCCTGCCTTCTTACACGGTACACAACAACCTGCCCAGGGTGGCGCCACTCATTTTGGGCTGGGCCCTTCCACACTGCTGGACAATGAAGACAATACTCCACAGATGTGGCCACAGACCAATCCAATGGAGCCAATTCCCCAATTGAGGCTCCTTCAACCCAGGTGTGTCATGTTGAAACTAAAGCTATACAGCACAATTGACCCCTTGTCAACTTGACACACAAAACACATCACTATTAAACCACCAGTTCACTTTCCAGTTCTTATCCCCAAAGTATGATGTTAACATTAATCACAACCTAAGACAGTACAAACTTAAAAGCCCCACAGTACTTAAAATGTCCAAACACTTAAAAGTCACAGTCTATTAAAAATCTCTTAACTGTGGGCTGCTGTAAAATCCAAAACAAGTACTGTCTTATTTTAAAAGGAAGAATCAGGCACACTCAAACAAAACCTAAGTCCAGCAAAGTAGCTCAAGGCTGGACACCTGGGATTCACTCATGATCTTCTGGGCTCCAAAGGGTTTTGGCAGCTCCCCCTCTGCGACTCTGCCATCTGTGGCACACACAGCTCATCTCGCAGGCCCAGGTCAGCTCCATCTCACACCTGCTACTGCTCTTGGTGGTCATCCCATGGTCCTGGCATCTCCAAAAAGCTGGGGTTGCCACTGAAACTGAGGCAGCACCTTCACCAATGGTCTCTTCTGACCTCTCCTGGTGCCAAGTCTCAGCTTCTCTCCATGACCCCTGCAATCCTGGGGTCTTCATGGCAACCGAGCTGCACTTCCAACAATGGTATTTTCTGACCTCTCACAGGGGCTGCTCTCTGTGACCCCCTCAAATTTCAACACCAGGACCACACAGGAGACTCTTACACACTACCAAGTCTTGCTTCTGGCTTGAGATGGAGGCTCAGGCCCCTTCTGAATCACAGTTTCTGTGTGTTGACCCTGAAGAAATTCTTCCCAGAAGATTTCACAACAGTGATGCTGGTCTCTTGTTACTTACAGCTGATTTTTCAGCCCCAGCTAACCAGCATCAATGTCCCAGTAAAGCAAAGATTTCACTTCAGATCCTGGTCTCTTGTTACTTACAGCTGATTCTTCAGCCCCAGCTGACCAGAACCCACAGATTAAACAGTCCTGATATCTCTGCTTCCCTTTGAAACTTCACAAGCCAGGCCTCCATCGTCTGCAACTCTTTCAGCAAAACTGTTCCAAGTTCCACAGCCATGAACTTTAGGCATTCAATGATTTTTTCTAGCCTAAAGTTCCAAATGCTTCAATAATCCTTCCCCAAATCACCAAGGTCAGGTCTGTCACAGCAATACCCCACTTTCTGGTACCAATTTCTGTTCTAGCTTGTCTTCCACTGCTGTGGCAATTTTGATCAGTTCAGTACATTGCACTAAATAGTTTTAAATATTTTCATTTCATGAAATCTACCATGTGCAAGATAACTTAATCTATTTAAGTGTTTAACTGCTAGCAGAACTTGTACATTATACAGTAACTCAGAATTAGTAAGGGGAACAGTTGACCAGTGTTTAGTTTTTTTATTGAGGTGCTCAGGTGGCATAAAATTTAAAAAATAAATACATACATATATAAAAATAATCACTAGATAAATAACATAGGAAGCAAGGAAGCAAGGAAAGAAAGAAAGAAAGTAAAGAGAGAGAGAGAGAGAGAGAGAGAGAGAGAGAGAGAAGAAAAGGAAGTTAAAATGTGTTTCTCAGCAATGCCCAAATATTTCTTTGCTGGAAGTTATGAGAAAGAAAATCACATGTTTTTCTTGCATCAAGGAACGAAGAAAGTAAAATGAAATTCCTGAAAGAGAGAGATAGAGATAGAGAGAGGAAGAGTACAATGATTAACAATAAACTGACATCTGTGTAAAGAGTGCAAAGCTGAACCAAGAGAAAAATGGAAGAGTAAACAAAAAAGTAAAACTCTGACTTAATATTTAGAGTTGATTTAGTTATTGGCTATAGAGGAGCTGTAATTTGAATAAAAAGAGCTTGCAGCCAGTTTGACAGCATTCATAGTGCTGGAAGGTGCTGTTACCAGAAGGAAAAATAATCATCAACGTTAACTAGCAGTGAATCTTGTAAAATACAATAACAATTGGCCTAGACATATATGTCCACTGATGTAGTAGTGGCACTAATATTATGAGAGACACCTACCTCTCCAACTGGATTTAAGTTCCACTTCCTAGGATGGAGCCATACCTGACACTAATATCAGACTTAAGAACCTGAGGCTAGACAGGTCACAGAACACAAAGAAATACCTAATATTAGTTTATTACTGGATGCTTATGGTATTAAACTTACTCTAAGGATTTAATGGTTAAGATATTTTCAGCTCTCAGCAGATACATCTTCTTACACAGCAGATAGCGATTAACACAGAAATTTTAATAAGATGGCTGCTGGATGGGGAGAAACAATCTCTTTCAACAATGAGAGTTGGTAACGTAATGAAGCTCCAAAGCATTGACCACATTGAAGGGACACAAGGCAGACTCTGTAGTCATATGGCTACATGTAATTACGGAGGTGTGCAGATCTAAATATCATGAAATTATCATTTATAAAAATCAGAAAAATTCAATTTAAAATGTTGATATATAAAGAGCTTGGAGCCAATTTGTAAGTGACAAACAGAACCTTTGTGGAGAGCTATAACAACTGTGATGTTTAGATTCATCTTGATTTACATAAATGTGTGTGTGTGTGTGTGTGTGTGTGTGTGTGTGTGTGTGATGGAGACTTGAACTTATTTTTCTCTAATTGTCTGAAGAATAAAAAGGTTAGAACATTTACCCTGGGTATTATTTGGAGTGATGAAAGCCATTGCATTTTATCATGTTGAAAGGGAGTTAAGAATGTGCTGATGCCCTTTAGCTGGTGTTTGCTGTGTTGATTGTTCTTCCTAGATAACATGTATGAAGAGGCGTGAGAAACCTGTCTCTTGACCCAAGTAAAATAGGGGTCAACTCAGAGGTCTAGAATATTTCTTGGCATTTGGAATGTTTTATGAAATTGTTAGGAATTTTAGACTTACACTGTGTTTGCTTCTGAGGTTGAAGATAGAGTTAAAAGTTTGTTTCCATGTAACGTGATCAAAACTTGTGGGACTCATTCATCAACATTCCGTAAATTAATTTGTTTCTGTGTTATTTAGGTAGTAAAGTTTAATTTTCCATAAATTTATAATTAATTTAAAATTTTCATTTTCCATAAATTTATAGTTAATTTATTAACTTGAATTAGAAAAATTTTTGTGCTGTAGCTCTTATTCAGCTTTTGTATTCATATGGCTCTTTTATTTTCTTTTTCATTGTCTCCTCCTCTACATAAATACAACCCCCTTAGGGGCTGGAGAGATGGCCTATAGGTTAAGAGCACCGACTGCTCTTGAAGAGGACCCGAGTTTGATCCCCAGCACCCACATGGCTGCTGAGAACCGTCTGTAACTCCAGTTCCAGGAGAACTCCAGTTCTAGGGGAATCCGAGACCCTCTTCTGACCTCTACGGCAATGCATGACACGGATGCACAGACCTGCACGCAGACAGTACATTCATACACATAAATAAATAAATAAATAAATAAATAAATAAATAAATAAATAAATAAATAAATAAATAAATACAACCCCCTCACACCAGTTATTATTTTCTCTGAAACATGCATATATTTATAAAAATGACATTTTCTTCGTTAAAATTATTTCAAATTAAAGTTTATTTTTTCTATGTTAACATATTGGAAGACAAGAATTGACAAAAATCCTAACCAGAATAAAGCAATCAAGCAAAGCAAAAACACTAGTACGTGTCAGTGAGTTACGAAGGACTTTTATTCGGCTATGGTAAAGGAAATCAAATTTCTCCTATTGTTTTCTATAAGTTAATGAACTCCCAAATGCCATCTAGTTGGATTTAAAGTGAATACAAAATTGACTATGAATTGTCCTGAAAAATCTTAAAATGTAATAATTCATGAGCATCTTTTAGTAGCGGCTTTATTAGCATTGTAAAATCACTAGCCAGAGACTGAAGTGGAGAAATGATGACATCAAGAATAAGATATCCCAGGGAGAGAATTAATGTCAAAATAATTACATGGTTCACAGTCAAGGCTGTATGGTTATTAGCAACTCCAGAGAAGCTAATTAAATAAGTCAAAAAGTGTGTTCATGCCAGTTAAGTCAGAGGATTTCTATGGCTTCTGAACAAATAGGTAACACCTAAGAGCTGAGAATATACTCATTAATCAAAGGAACTGAAAATTATATCACACTGATTAAAACTGCATGTAGTAAAAATGCCTCTTTAGTCCTCATTTTAAATAAGACCTTAGAAAATACTAGACTAATACTAACTTTAATTTACTCCTACAGCTAGACAAGTTTTTCATCTTATTATTCTCTCAAAAATAATTTTCAGAGATAAATATCAAAGATAATTATCGAATTATCTAATTTGCAGCAATCTCATATTTCTTCTTTTTCATCAGTAGCTATGTTTTTTATGTAAATTAAAATTACACTTCTTTAAAACATAGACCCAACTTACAAACCTCATAAAATAAGAATAAAAAAAATATAGAGATGATAAGCTCATTTAAGAACTACAAAACATATCGATGGAAAATTTTTGTAGTTGTGTTCAAATTAATAAGAAATACGAATTAAAATTTAAAAATTGAACCTCTTATATTATCAATATGTTTTTATACAAAATCTGCTTCTATGTATGTGTGGATGATCTAACTTTTGGAAACGTTCTCAGAATTAATATATTTCAAACAGGAATAACTATTTGAACACAGACAGACAAAAGTGAAAGCGAGAAAAATCTGCAATTCATTGCAAACTCAAAGCTGCTATAACTGAATATCATTCCAGGTGCTCTTAGAGAAGTCTCTCAATGTCCAGAATATTTCCCAAAATATTTAAATATGAATATATTTGGAATGACTCTAAACAATTTTCCAGTATTCTTTAGCCATTGTTAACTGATCTTCAGAATCACAAATTCAAACCAAATTGACAGTATTTCCTAAAAATTCCATTCCTTTATGTATTAATGATATTCAGTAACAAAATGTAGGACCATTCATAAAAGTGAAAAGGTCAAGATGTGTTTGGAAAAAAGGTAGAGTAATTTCTAAAATAAGGGGAAATAGAATGAATTTATTGTCTTTCAGGGCACGGATAATAAAAAGAAGCAATATTTTTCCTAGGAAAATAAAGACATGCTTGAATTAACACAAAGGCTTTTATTTTTAAATAACTTGAATCAAAGTAGAAAGACAAGATCTGAGGTTAAATTTCACAAGTTGCATCTAATGATTTAGAAAAGCATGCAATTACGTAGGCAAGAATGGGTAATTTTCCTTGTGATCTTCAATTTGTTATTGTTTAATTTGAAAGTTAGCTACATAACTTCCTTTGCATGTGAAGATCTCATTTGCTATTTTTCTCTAATTATAATCTTCCAAAGTTATTTACATGTACTTTTCTTTGAAATTTATAAATTGGCCTTAATTTATAAAATAATGTTATTGTCCTAGATGGGTTTCATCTTGAAAGTTGGATCTCCAAGACAACTTTAATTGGCTTGCTTTATTGAAAATGAGCTTATTTTCCTGTTTTTTTTTTTTTTTTTTTTTTTTTTTTTTTTTTTCTTTTACTTTTTTTTTTTTTTTTCTGTATGCTTGTGTCAATGACACTACAAATTATTAAAGACTTAGGCGGACATTTGAACTTTTTTCTTTCTAGTACACATAGTATCTCAACTAATTTCATGTTGTTGTTGTTTAGTTTATTTTCAGTTAGTTAGTTTAGTTTATAGTTTATTTTGAGACCAGATAGATTCTCCAGGTTGCCCCAGCCAGCTTGGCACACACTATGCCCACTAGGCTGGTCTCTATCTCCAGATCAGCCTCAGCTTTCTGATTCCTGGAGTTAAATGAATATGCTATGACACCTCATCAGTATTTACTTATTTTACTTATTATAGTGTTGGATATTGTCCACCCATGCTTTGATTGTTTTTTGTATTTATCTTTTAAGAAAAGTGACTACCTAAACAGAGAATATGAAATGGTTATGTATTTAGCACTTTAAGGATTTATTTGATTATATATTTATTCTTAGAAAATTTGACATAATTATATCTTAGTAAGTGAAACTTTTTTTTTCATTTAGTGATTTCTTTCTGGTCAGTATTTATGTTAATAGATTATTCAAGGCTCAGTATCATCTGTGTCTATTATTTTAACAGTGTGAAATAAATGAATGCTTTTTAAAAAGTGGAACTTCATGTTTATTAGAGCCTTCATTGAATCAGTAGCACATTGGATGCTAAGAACTGAAAAATACAGGAAGGAGAGGTGGCTCAAATTTTAGGAATATTTTGTATTATACAAAATAGAAGATATTGGGCTGAGGACTGATTTCCATCCCTAGCACCTACAACTGGCTAAATACCATTAAATACCATGAGAAATTTCAGATCCCTGGGATTCAGTACCTTCTTCAGGTCTCTATGGGTATTATGTGCATGTAGTGTGATGACATGCATGCAGGTAGAACATTCATATACAAAGAATAAAAGTAATAATACATATTTAAATGAATTAAATACATAACCAAATATTTCACTCTCTGGCAAGGATAGAGATGTTTATCTTATGGTTTTATATTTCAAATATAAACACACATATAGAATAGTGTTTTCATGCATCTACATTGTATGAAATGTGGAATTATTTAGTGATGCAACAAAAGGAATTTTATAATTGTGACTATAGCAAGGATCAGAAATGTTAGGCCACAGTTGTTCAAAATGCTTAATGAATACAAATCCTAGAGTTTGTTTTAAACTCTAGGGGCAGAGTACATAGAAAACAGAAGAGAATAATTTATTTAACCTTACAACATTTTTAAATCCTGGATATTAAGTTTATTAGATGCATGACCTAGAATTTTAATTATGCTTTTTTTGGAAAGATTCACAGTATGCATCCTTATGAAGAGTCTTTTATTAAATAAGCTAATCAGATTCTGCTCTTTCCATTGTAAAACTATAATGATATAATCACTTTCAGAATAAAGTGTGAAAAAATACTATAATAGTTATGCTGGGTCACAGATTATGGTATCTAATATTAGTTCCTCACATTCCTAGATGTTTTCAGTGTCTCTTGTAATTATTCGAGTAATAAAAAAATAATATTAAGGAAAATAAGATTTATTTGAAATGTTTTAAATATAATTACTTGTATATAATTACTGAAATATTCAAAATAATAAAAATTGAACATTAAACTACAAGTAAAATTTAAGCAACATATTTCACATTTGAGGAGAAAATTATCCCATCCTTCCTTACCTTAGCTGTATAATTTCTAAGAAATTAAAATACTGAAAAGCAGATGACTCAGATGACAATTATTCCTAGAACTACTGTTTTCATTTATTTTAAAACAAAGGATACCTCAGAAAGCAGATTTCAGACAACTCTCCTTCATTTTGTCTTCTGTGTGACGTAACTCGACAAAGCATCTATCTACATACTGGAAAATGGCCTCTGGAGATACCGACAATACACACATAATGTTTCATGCTCCCGCCCCCATGTGTCATGATAAAAAAAAAATCTCTGCTGTTTCTAAGCCATATGATTTGAGTAGTTTTATTATAGCAGTACAAACTTAAATACCTAATGACAGAGACAAAACATAGTAGATATTTTCTAATTAAAATAATTTTATAGGGGGCTGGAGAGATGGCTCAATGTTTAAGAACACAGGCTACTCTTGCAGTGGACCTGAGATCTATTCCCAGCACCCATATGTCAGGAAACAATAGTCCCTAATTCTAGTGCTTGGAGATTCTATGCCCTCTTCTGACCCCCACAGGCATTGCACTCCACAGGTGCACCTACATCAATCAATACACTCATACACATAAAATAAAAATAATATATGACTTTAATTTTAAAAAATAAATTTTATACTTTTGAGAATGAGGAAGACAATTATCATTATAATTCCTTTGCCTTTTATTAAAATGTATTATTCCATTCATGGTGTAATGATCAGAAGAACTCCATTTTGAATAGAGAAACTGTTTAATTTACTTTTAGCTCAAGGTTGCATGGTCAACTCCAGACACCTCAGATCCCCTTCTTTTTCCTTTCTACTGACCACCTGCACTTCCAAACCTTAAAACCTAGACCCTGACATTTTTGAAGTGGGTCCAAACTACCAGGCAGCTTTGCTCTATTGGACTCCCCTTTAAAAGGATCTCTCTTAGAATCATTGGGGCTTCAGTCAGAGTGGCAAACCATAGCCATAGAGAGGCCATAATTGAGCACTGAGACCATTTGTCAGCGGTGCCGATATTTGTTTCTTTTTAATAAACTTGGTTGATTAACTTTTGATTTTGCTCTGGGGTCTTTCCTGGTATTTTCAAACTCTGTAACAATGATATCCATTAGATTTCTAATAGGAGCTTATTAAAATTTGTGCAAAAATAATACCAAATACATTAAAATATTTGTTGTAATTTCAAAGATCAAAGAGTAATACAGAGAAAGAAAGAGGGAAAATGAAAAACAATAGAAAAAAGAATGGGCAAAGAAAGAAAAAAATGAAAATAAGTAACATGAAAATAAAAGAAATATAAGTAGGTATATAGAATATGAAGGAGAAAATTTGGAATGGAAGAGCAACCCACTGGGGTATGCACAGTCTACCAGTGGCTACAATCTGAAAGGAGAGTGGATCTCCCTGCATCAGCAGCCATCAGCTCCACTGATATGTTTAGGGCCTTAGTTCTAAATTGCCTATTCTTACTGGAATTTTGACTGGCTTGATCCTGTGCAGGTAAAAACAGTTTTTATGCTTTGATGGGTGGATAAGCCATAACATATCCAGACTTCACACATCAAGTGTATATTGTCAGCGCTAATTAGACTCAGGAGTCATTCAGTAACATTTTTTAAAGAAAAAAGTAAAAAAAAATAAAAAAGGAGAGACATGAGGCTGAGATGCAGAAAAAGTGGGGAATTCAAGAGGAAGCTAATGGTAAAACACAAAAACTGAGTACAAATTAATTACCCATGACTACACAAGGAGTTCCTTATATTAAGTATATTATTATGTTGACAAAAGTATCAAGACATAATTCCAGTTGAATTTATAGCTACAACCAAACGTTATTTAGGACAGACATGGCCACTTAATACTTCAAAGAAAGATGATGTTATCTCAGAAGTAACAGAAACATAGAGTACTAAAAGATGCTAAACCACAGAGGAGTGTCTGTATGGGGCAGTAGCTCTGCAGGGTACTCAGGATATTCTATGGTCTGCAGTAATAGAGTAATGATCTTGGGAAACATTACCTTTTAAATAATATTTTGGGAGCTTTTGCCAAATGATGTATTTAGTTATTCTGTAAGAATTATTTTATGTTTTCTGTTTCACTTTATAAATTTGAGTATCATTTATGTAAACATATCTGATAACATATATACACACATGTGTTTTATTTTCTCTCTTTATCCCAGATGTCACCATAGCAATCTCAAGTAAATGGGAGAACAATGGGAGAAAACCTGAATTATACCAAATTGTTTATATTGTGTATACCGAACTTCTATTGGCTAACTCCTGAATATCGGAACTGGGGTCATTTCCTCCAGCAGTGACTGGAAGATATTAAGAAACTAGCAGGCATGGAGGAGTAAAATATCCTTCCAAGAGGGCTAATATTAACTGAGTTTGGGAGTAAAAGATCACCTTTGACCATAGAGTTAGCCTTTACTCCTCAGGTGATGGAGGATGAAGGCCATGGCTGCCAGATTTCCCCAGTTCACCCAGGGAAGGGGAGAGTTTACTTTGCTTCTTTGAGTCCTCTGAAGGTCTAGTCACCTGCCGCTGTCCCACGTTGTTTTACAATGTTCCATGTTGCCCCACAGTGTTCTACGTAGCCCCACATTGGACATACGCTGTGGGGAAATGGGATTCCCTGGTGTCCACGCAGGGGTCGCTGGCTTCTCAGCCTGCTTAAAGCCATTGCAGTCACACACCAAACTGCAGGGGGGAGGGAAAGGGAAAAAGGAATCAGAGCACAGGTAAACCTGGCAGGTCAAAGAGACCTGGGAGCTGGCGTCAAGGAACCAAATAACTCATTTATTTGCAGGATATTAGGGTCTTATATAGAAACAACTGGCAGGCTTCTGGTGAGGATGGAGTTGTGGCAGGAGGTTCAGGGGATATTTGCAGTGCGCTTTCTAAAAATCTCCAGTTGGTTCACCAAACCAAAGTGTGCTCTTTAGAAATGACAGATACAGGAATGTGACCCACAAAGGGGCAGAGTCAACTTTCCGACTTTCAGGTGATCAGAGGCAAGCCCGACCCGCAGCCTTTTCAGGTAAGTGGGGCAAAAGTCTGCACTCTATTATTCAACCAAATGTAGTATCAGCTCCCACAAGCTTCCTTAAAGAGAGTTAAAAGGTAGTTAATGCCTTCTTGGTCCTTGCTCTTTGATGCTTGGGTGTTGTGTGTAGCGCTGATGTGTAACCTAGGAATGAGCCATTCACAGACCATACATGCAAGTGTACAGATGGCCTCTGGAATGCCAGAGAGTGTTACCAAAGGCCACTAAACCAATAAAGCAAATAGGGGTCTCCCTGAGTCAAGCAAGACTCCACCGTCAGCACCAGCTACACCTCACCTGCCTGGAAATACTGTGCAGCAGTGGCAGCCATGTGCCTGTATATCCCAAATCTAATTGGCTATTGGCTCTCCCCTTGGAGAAATAACCCATGGCTGATGCCACAAGCTTACATCCTCTACAGGTTAGATGTTATAAGCCACAGTAAGACCCTGTCATATTTAACAGGGGGGAAAATTGTAATTCATGGATTAACATATCCAAACATGTGTCTATGCTAAAGTAACCTACCATAACTATTAGTGCTGCTTAAATACCTATATATCTAATTGCTTGTTCTTCATTAGTAGGATCGAAAGGTTATTCCTGGACAAACTGTCAGCCCATGAAAGGAAACAGCCAGAATTGACCAGAGTCCAAGTCAACAGCTCCAGAGAGAGTGGACTGTTTTACCTCTCATCCACCTGTGCCCCTTTTCTAAGCCTAGGGAACAACCTGCGGAAGAGGGGGCGTGGTAGAATGTAAGGGCTGCGATTGGGGTGAATGGTGAAACTACAGCAATGTAGTCTGGACACTCATTTGATCAACTTGATTGAACAAACAACCTGTCACCCCCCACTGGATGGTGGGGCTGTAGGTGTTTGGGCACAACAGCCTGCAGATAGGTTTTGCATGAAGGATGCTTGTACTCATGGATTATCACTTATAGCTAAAAATGAAAAAAAAAAACTGAGAGAAAGATGCAGGACAGTTATGGCAGAATGCATGATCTGGGATGGGGTGGGGGTGGGGGGGAGGGAAAGGGAAATAAGCCTGAACTGAATTGGAAAAAATGTATGAAATGCACAAAGCATCAATAAAAATTAATTAAAAAAAATAAAATAAAATCAAAGATATTTTGTGTGGGGATTTTTTTTGTCTGTACCCACAACTCTTATTTATCATAATATTCTCTGAATTCTCTTTCACATCACATTCTCTAGGTAATGACTCATTTGTAGATAATAGTAGATTAGTAGAGACTTAGAATAGCTTTGAGGCAATGAGAGCTTGAGATATGCCCAATTGTCATAGTAATAGAAATAAATAGTCAGGAAGGAAAGAGTTTGCTCAATTAAATTGAAGACCTATAACACGCTAGAAATAAAGGGTGCTAAGGTCAAGTGCAAGAACATCAAAAGCTCAGCTACTGTGCAAGACTGAAATTCAATCAAAGACTTTAATGAAAGAACTATAGAAATGGGTGGCAGGCCCCAGTCTTTCTGAAGAAAAATTAGGCATTTGGTTCCTACTGGATGAGGAAGAACTGATCTTCTTTAAGGCAGTGACTTCAGATAGGCTGACTAGAACTCAAAGTATGAACTTGTACAAAAGTTTATTTGAGAAAACTAATGTGGGTCAATTGGCCTTAACATAAATGATAGAATACATGAAGTACAGTTGGACAGGCTATGGGAGGGTGCCTATGTAAAAGGGGTATAAGGAGGATTATGATATTGCATATGAAATCTACAAAAATTCAATAAAGTGTATATTTTTAAAAGCTGTTAGGTGGTAGATTATAAAGAAAAAAATAAAATTTTACTCCTTTGAGAAAATACAGTTAAAACTATGATATAAGATACTTGGAGAAGAAAGTGGATGATTGGGTGGGCTTTTTATTTCCTCAATGTAATGACAGCTATGGAATCCTGCTTGGGGTTGGGAGGAGGTTACCTTATCTAGCATAATTAGGGTTGTTGTCTTCTCTGTAAATAACACATTTTTTTAATTTTTAAAAATTTATTTATTGCTTTTTATGTGTATGAGTGTACTGTCTGCATGTAGGTTGGTGCACCCATGTCATGCAATGCTGCAGAGGCCAGAAGAGGGTGTCAGATTCTCTGGGAACTGGAGTTAAAGATGGTTCTTAGCTGCCATGTGGATGCTGGGAATCGAACTTGGGTCCTCTGCAAGAGCAGTTGGCACTCTTAACTGCTGAGCCATCTCTCCAGCGCCTGTAAATAACACACTTTTTTGTGTGTGTCTTTTTGAGACAGGGTTCCCCTGTAGCACCAGCTGTCCTGGAACTCATTCTGTAGACCAGGCTGGCCTTGAACACACAAAGATCCGCCTGCCTCTGCCTCCCGAGAGTGCTAGGATTAAAGGAGAGCACCACCACGCCCAGCTATAACACACGTTTAAAAAACAGCCTGGTCTATAGAGTGAGTTCCAGGACAGCTGGGGCTACAGGGAGACCCCGTCATGAAAAGACCAAAAAAAAAAAAAAAAAAAAAAAAAAGCAAATTTCATATGCTTTTTATATAAATATTTACATTTTAATAAATAATGCTGATATATTTGAATAACACACCACAGACATTATTAAAAGGGTAGAGAAAAATGTACTACAAATTTCCAAGTATATTCATATAATATATACATATATATACAACATAGATCATATTTAAAAATATATGTATATAATTCAGGAAGAAGTGCTGAATGTTTAAACAAGTTTACTTTCTTTAGATACCATTCTTTAGATAGCAGCTAAACCACCAAATTATGATCCTTCTCCACTCTAGAGTTAAGTCTAGAGAAAAATGTGGCCTTAATCATTTAAGGAAATTCTGAGACTTAACCCACATATGATGGTTTGGGAATGAGAATGTCCCCCATAAGCTTCAAGTATTCAGACATTTTGTCCCCAGTTGGTGGCACTGTTTCGGGAGAACTTTAGAAGGTGTGACCATGCTGGAAGAAGTATGTCAATGGGAGCGGGCTGAATTCAACAAGCCTTGCAGGCTCCAGGTGCTCTCTCTCAGCTTCCTATGCTTATTAGAAAATGTGAGCCTATGCTTTCTGCTCCAGCTCCTGCCACCATGCCTCCACCACAATGGACTCTAATTCCCTGGAACCATCAATCGTAAGCTCAAATAAACTCTTCTTTTTTTTTTTAAGTTGTCTTGGTCATGGTGTTTTTATCACAGCAACAGAAATGTGAGTAACACAGTTTTTTGGTAACAGAGTAGGCTGTTGGCTGTGAAGAATCTGACCATATGGGTATTTGGAGAAATGTGGAAGACTTTGGAACTTTGGGTAGAAAAGCTGTTGACTGCTGTAAGTAGAGCTTAACGAGCCATTCTAGTAGAAGCTTGAAAGAAAGCAATGATGAGAAAAATGTATTTCCAGAGAAAAATAAAGACTTAAGTGCAACTGGGATATTTTGTCAAAGTGTCCCACAGCCCAAATGCTTGCCTTAGGCTAAGTTGAAAAGCAATGGAGTAATTTCTTTGGTGGAGGAATCTTCCAGACAGCTGAACATAAAAATGGTGGTGTGGCTATTAGTGGTGAATATTATGCAGATCTACACTGAAAAAGAGCAAATGGGGCAGAAAGAAATGCAGAATGCACAGTTTGGATTTGAAAAGTGCACTAGGGAAATTAATGTTAGAGCCAAGGCATGTGAAGGAGAGGATCCCTTTGATAAGGAGATTAAAGTGATTAAGAACAGGCTTAGAGATTTACAAGTAAACAATAGAAACAGTACCTTCAGGGCAAGACCACACCCAGCTAAGCCTCCAAGTTTTTAAAGGAAAATACTGAAAGGGTTTTCTACTCCAACAGCCAAGGCATGTGAAGGTTAGGATCCCTTTGATGAGGAGATTAAAATGATTAAGGAGAAACCTAGATATGTACAAGTAAACAATAGGAAGAGTACCTTCAGGGCAAGACCACACCCAGCTAAGCCTCCAACTTTTGAAAGGAAAGTACTGAAAGAGTTTTCTGCTCCAACAAGTCAAGGGCAGAGAAAAGTTGTGAATATGGTTGATATAAGACAGAGTCCAGCCCAGATTTGCAGCCAAACTCTGCAGTTTCATTCACTTGGTGCTGGCTTTAGAAGCAAGAAGGATGCAGAAGGGAAGGGATCTTCAGTTCTTCCTCCATGGTTTCAGAGAGCCGCCTAGGCCAGGTAGAATGCAGCAGGGGCATAAAGAAGGCCCTGTTAGGGCATTGCATGAAGCTCTGAAAGTGAAGCTTGGTTGGCAGTGGAGACCCCAAGAAGACATTTGAGAGGTCAAAGCTGTGAGATATTTGCCAAGGAGAGCTGCATATAGGAAATGGTACCAGCCTAAGAAAGAGATGTATGTTGCACACAAAGCTGGAAGAGCTGAGCCATCTAAGCCCTTTGGAAGTCAAGTCCCAGAAATCACACATGGAGCTATTGGACTTGGTGTTTGCCCTGCTGTTTTGTCCAGTATTTGTTTTGGTCCAGTATTTCCTCACTATGCCTCTATTCCTCCCTTTTAGAATGAGAATGTGTATTTGGTTCCACTATATGTTGGTAGAATGTAATTTGTCTTTTGATTTTTATAGGATTTTACAGTTAAGAGATTGGCTTGGGTCTCAGAGGAGACTTTGGACTGTAGACTCTTGAATAGAATTGAGAATGGTAAAGACTATGGGGACTTTTAAGGTTGGATTAAAAGCATTTTGAATTTTATATGGCCATCAGTCTATGGGGGCCATGGAGTAGAATGCAGTGTTTTGAATGAGAATGCTCCATAGGCTTCAAGTATTCAGATATTTTGTCCCCAGTTGGTGGCTCTATTTTGTGAGGTCTTAGAAGGTGTGACCACGGTGGAGGAAGTATGTCACTGGGGGTGGGCTTCGTGAGATCAACAAGTCTTGCAGGCTCCACTTGTTCTCTCTTTCTCTCTCTCTCTCTCTCTCTCTCTCTCTCTCTCTCTCTCTCTCTCTCTCTCTCTCTCTTTGGAAGATGTGAACCATGGCTTTCTGCTCCAGTTCCTGCCACCATGCCTCCCACCACAATGGACTCTAATTCCCTGGAACCACAAGTTGTTAGCTCAAATAGACTCTTCCCATGGTCATGGTCATTTTATCACAGCGACAAAAAAGTTACTAATATACCATACAAGTTATAATTATATCATTTTAATGAATTTTTAAAGAATTGCATATGCTTTGGGCATGGTGCTGCGTTCATTACATTGCAGCATTTGGGAGACAGAGCTAGTGGATCTCTGTGAATTTGAGGCCAGACTGGTGTACAGGGGGTGAATTACAGGCCAGCTGGGGTTAGAACAGGGAGGATGAGGAAAACAAAACAAAACAAAACAAAAAACCCCTGAAATAAACTAAACTGATTATGACATTGTTTTTGGATATTTAAAGAGCAAAACATTAAATCTCATATATTTAAAACCACAGTGAAAGAATAGGCTATGTGTAATTCTGAGCCACATGCCAGGCAAATTCTCTGATTTGGGGGAGAATAATTACTGCTACTCTTCTGATCTTTAGGTACCTGCTATTAGCTCAGTTGGAAATTTTAAATTGTAACTTATCCTGAAGTCAACCACTCATGGAAATACAGGAGCTCCTCCTTTTAATAGGAATAGCAAACATTCTTCCCTTACTTTTAAGCTTGAGTGGTTGAACATGGCATATAAATAGTATGTACACTCTATTAGTATGTTTTTGTCTCAATATACGTAAATTCATGTGAAAGTTTAAAGTCAGTAATAAATATAATGTTCTCATTTTAATTGTTATTTCTTCACAGACTAAATGTAGACTAAGGTAGAAATGAGTAATAAAGGAATTTGTATTTGATTTAAAGTGAACCTAACGACAACTGGATAGTGATTGCATCTTTTCATTGCTGTATCTTTTCATGGCTTAGTGATTAAGTATAGTTCCTGCAAATAGTTATGACACCAATTCTGAAGACTTGCTAAGCAAATTTTTTGTTGGAAATTTGCAAGTGTGGAGAGATGGAATACTGAAGATCCAGCACAATGATTTCTAATAGTGATATTCAGATAATAATGAGGAAGAGTCATGTGTAATTATTACTGGAAATAACTTTGTATTAAATGAGATCCTATGATAAAAATGGGTCTGAGAATACTTGTACTTGCATAAAATACCAGGTTTGATAGTTTTTTTTTTTTTTTGGTCATAAAGTTATTACAGGATATCTCAAGGAAATTCAAACTTTAAGGTAGTATCAACTTCTGAATATTATAATATTTATAATATATTTTTAACACTGAGATAGGAAAGATCAATTGGAAGTGCAATATTTCATAAAATGGAATAGTCTCACAGGGAAATGGAGAAATTCTTTCTTTTGGTTTCATCCTTAGCAGTATCATGAATCAAGTTTCAGAGCAACTGTGTGCAAAATCCCTGTTTCATAGGTACTTATAAAGAAGGGAAAATTTGCTTAGTGAAGCATATGACATTCTGTGAAAAGTCAATAAATATTAGTTGAGTGGCTGACTAAAACAATGAATACTTTCATAAATATGCATTTTTTAAAAAATTGTAATTAAAATATTTCTAGGCCCCTTAACGTAGTGTAAAATCAAGTAGATTTTATTAGAGTTATTATTTTAAATAAGTACAAAATAGTGAAACTACAACAATATAGACTGGACACTTATTTGATTAACTTGATTGAACATACAAGCCCCCTCTGGTGGATGGTGGGACCCATGAGCTGTGTGGGTTTGGGCACAACTGCTTGCAAATTGGTTTTACATGAAGGATGCTTGTACTCACAAATTATCACTTATTGTTAAAAAAAAAATGAAAAAACAAAACAAAAAAGCAGAGAAAGATGCAGAAAACTTACGGCAGAATGCATGATCTGGGATGGGTAGGGGTGGGGTGGGGGGAAGGGAAGGGGATATATGCCTGAACTGAATTGGAAAATGTTGTATGAAATACACAAACCATCAATAAAAAAAAAATTTAAAAAATGAAAGAAAGAATTCTAACAAATTTTTTTTTAATTTATTTCTGTATGTGTATCAATGTACTGTCTGCATGCAGGTCTGTGCACCCGTGTCGTGCAATGCCGCGGAGGTCAGAAGAGGGTCTCGGATTTCCCTGGACCTGGAGTTCTCCTGGAATTGGAGTTTCAGACGGCTCTCGGCCGCCATGTGGGTGCTGGGGATCGGACCCGGGACCTCTGTAAGAGCAGTCGGCGCTCTTAACCGCTAGGCCATCTCTCCAGCCCCAGAAAGAATTCTAAATTCACATTATATTATTATTTCAAAAATGGAAATGTGGCGTTTTACTCTAGTGAAGTTTGAAATACCTCTATATGATGATACAGCTAACATAAGATACTAAAACGTTCCTAGACCAAAGTAACTTCATGCAATATTGAGTCATCAACCCTTACATCAAATGTAAGTAAAAAAAAATATACAAAGCTCTTAAATACAGAAATATTTCTACTAGTCAATAAATAAATGCCCACACTTTAATTTGTTTTCAGTCACCCTTACTGAGAAGTCTATAGGCTTTATAAAAAGCATATCTGGGGCTAGGGAGATGGCTCTGTTGTTGAGTACTTTTTGCTTTTGCAGAAGATCTATGTTCAGTTCCAATATCTAAGAAATTGAAACAGATAAACCCCAACTCAGTAATAGTAGTTGTCTTCAATACCCTTGATCTCAACTAGGTGAAATGATCAAAGAATAATCAGATGTCTGAATTAAATAAATTTAAAATTTTTAGAGCATGAGTTTTATTATATTTTATGTTGTCTTATTAAATATGTTGGCAACAATGTATAATAAAGAAATACTATCTTTAAGCAGCGAGTAGACACATTGTTCTACTTACTTGCCTGTGTGTTTGCAATAACAGAACATTGGAATTCTGGAGAGGAAATTGCTGTTGCTCTCTTAACACTGAATGAAACATTTCATTCCAGAGCCTCCTGTCAGGGTGCTCATTAGTTTTCATAAGATTTGCAATGTTTACAGTAGGAAAATTTGAAGAAGTAATTCATTTCTGCCTAATTTTAATGTTTTATGAATAGCAAAGAAGTGTGTGTTATTTAAAGCAATTGAAAAAACTTATTTTTTAAATTGAAGGGATTTTTTTGACTAAAATCTGCCACCATTGAGAACTCTAATACGTTGCTTGCTGTCAGTGCTGCTTAATGAGGAGATTGCCAATGAAAATCCAAAGCTCATCAACCAAATGAAATTATGTCAAAAAAAGTTTTTAAAAATTTTTATGGGGCTGGAGAGATGGCTTAGCGGTTAAGAGCACTGACTGCTTTTGCAGAGGACTTGGGTTCGATTCCCAACACCCACATGGTGGGTAAGAACCGTGTCTTTAACTCCAGTTCCAGGGGAATCAGACGTCCTCTTCTGACCCCTGCAGCATTGCACGACAGGGATGAATCAACCTACATGCAGACAGTACATTCATACACATAAAAAATAATACAGAAAAAATTAAAAAGTGCAAAAATTTTTATTATACATGATTTATAGTATAACTAAGTCACATTACAGTTATACCTTAATAAACAGCCTGAACTCTTCTTGGCTTTAATTTTAGGAGTGGACCTTAACTTTTATGGGATCCATCCCTCCAGATGTCTCCTGCAACTGTGCTCATGATTCCTGCTTTTATTCAAAACCATTTCTCCAGCATCAATTGGAGAACAACCTGCTTAGACTTACCCTGATCATGACAGAGGATCTTGGCCTTGGTCCTAATGCCTAAAATACATCATACAGGCAATGCTAAGCATTCTTTTCAATATTCACTGTTTTCAGTGAGGATGCATATATGAAAATTCTGCATTCAGTGCTGTGATTTGCTACTTCAGGAACACTCACATTTATTCAGCATCAGGGATGAAGGAAAAATTGGGTTTCAAAGGTTCAAGGTCATATACCCTAGACACAAGAGCACATGGATCAGTGAGCTTGTTTACAATTATAAAAAGTAGCTCTTTGGTTGCAAGATTAAATAAAAATCATTGGTCCAAAAAGTTCATTTCATGTACACATCTCACTACAGACATATGTATGTAAATATATTTGTTAATATTTCTTAAATCTAGATGAAGAATCCGAAGTGTTTAATAATATTGCATTTAACTTAAAAAAAGAAATTTATAATATTGTACATGCTAGCTAAACTAAAACAAAATGAAATATTTGCTATTTTATTTTCTATTTTGAAACCTCTATCTTTCTCCGAGAGTGACTTATCACACTGACTTTTCTGGAACTTGCTATGTGTATTAGGCTGGCCTGGAAATCAAAAAGATCTGCCTGTATGCACCCAAACTCCTGATTTAATGGAGAAACCAATTTAATGGAGAAACCAAGCATTATTTTTATAACTGGTAATATTTCCAAGTCAAAGTCCATAGCAATTTACCTTATGATATTCACAATAACATAATTGATTATAATGAATGTTTAAAGGATAGTATGTCAAATCATTTAGATGTCTGCTTGTCATTTTATTTTCATTATCTTGACTAAACTGTGATCCCATGCCTTAGGTAAAGGAAACATCTTTACAACATCCTGGCCCTGCCCAAGGACCACTGTTGCACCCTCAGCCTCAATATGTGGAGAAACACATGCACCAGTTAGGTGGGGATGATGGCTCCAGGTAGCTGGCACAAATCTACCACACCAAGGTCCTTACAAATGCAACAACATCCTCATATGTCCCCAAGGAGGGGCTACAACAAAGGTGCTAATAAGAGTGTCCAGGACTTTGATCTGGGATGGCAGTTACAGGACACAAAATATTCCCCACAGGGCTGGACTATCAACAGGCCTGAATCAGGAAGTGAAGACTTCAGCAAGGGCCCTGAGAACCCATCCTACTACCAACAAGAATCTCAAATGGCCAGTTCCCCATATCAGACCCCTCTTTGGGATCTGGGTTTTCTGTTTTCTTGTTTTCTTTTCTAAGACTGGGACTCACTCTGGTGCCCTGCTGAGCTGGAACTTGTAGTAATCCCTTTCTTTTAGTTCCTAGAATTCAAAGATGATAGGCCTACACTATCCTTTCTTGTTTTCCTCCTTCACGACTTTTTCTCTTTTCCAGGAGTGAGCCCACAAGGTAGAAGACAATTTGGAATTCAGTCATACAGTTGATTTCCTAGCAAGCTACAGGGTAAGCTTTGTGTGTGTTAGAGGTCTTGACAGGATCAACCCATAAAATTTTCATTTTCTTCATCTCTTATTATCAATTTGCAATTGTTATGAATACTCATACAGTTCAATGACAGACATGGTTGAGTTTTTTTTCCTTGTTTTGTTTGGGGGGGGGTGGAATCAGAGAATCCCAGCATTAAGCAATTATTTACAGGTTTTACCTATTCAAAGTATTTTGAGGTGTCGTATTCATGTCACCAAGACTCTCAGATCTGACCCTATCATAGTGGCCTTCTGAGTTTTGAATCTCCCTGTTTTTCCTGTTCAAGCCTAAATAACACTCCATGGTCAGTCCAGCCCCACAGGTGTAGTCATAATCTACCCAGCAGGTTTTAAACCGGGATATAATAATAAAAAAGAGAAAAATAAAATAACAAAATGTTTTTAACAGAAAATATTGACATACTAAAATTTAGTGTTTATTTAGTAACAATAATTAAGAAATGGATGATAGATTATTAGAAATTGTATAATCATACTCAATAAAATAAAGTCCAAATACTCAGATATGATATGACAGTTTTAACAGAAGAAAGTTTAATCATTAATTAGCATTGATACATGACACTCTTATTGTGTGCCCAATTCTCAAACTGTGAATTCTTAATTTACATACTTTCAAATGATTCCTGTGACATATATACACAGTCTCAACTTAATTGAACAGTCATATACTCCTAACCAAAATGGAGCTCTGGAGAATGTCCAGCTGTATTATGAAATATAGTTGCTGTAATATTATTGATTAAACTATTAGTCATTGAAGAATAAGTTATGTTCTTCATGAGGGGCAAATTCTGAGTCATTCACTTAGATGGATTCAATTTAATTTGGAGTAATACCTATTGTACTAATTTCCTTTTGATTACTATGACAAAACACTGACCAATTCCAACTTGGGGAGGAAAGGGTTAATTTGGCTGGGTCACAGTTCATCAGGGAGGGAGCCCACCATAGGAACCTCAGGGCAGGAACCAGGACAGGAAGCTGAAGCACAGGCCATGGAGGAATGCTGCTCACTGGCTTGCTCCCCTGGCCCATGCCCAGCCTGCTTTCTTATACTGTACATAATAACCTTCCTGGGGTGGCATTACCCACAGTGGGTTGGGCCCTCCCACATAATAATTAAGACAATACTCCACTGACTTGGCTACAGGCCAGTCCAATGGAGCCAATTCTCCAGTTGAGGCTTCCTCAACCCAGATTCGTCAAGTTGACACTAAAGATATCTTCACACCTGTATGTTAAATTTAACAGGTGTGATTGATCCTGTGCCTAACACTTGAGTAAGTCCATGCTATCCTACTAGCACATTTAAAATTTTTACCTTAACTCTAGTTCCAGGGGAATGTGACACCCTCTTCTGACCTCCGTGGCATTGCACAACATGGGTGCACCAACCTACATGCAGACAGTACACTCATACACACACACAAAAATAATAAAATACAGAAAAAAAATTAGAAATTACCGTATAATTTTATTATCGCAGTGAGTTTTATAAGTAGACATAAACGGGACAAATGACTGTTAATTAACTAGGGCTAGAACATGTGCTCTTAGATCTTGTGACCTAGGCACCTAATCTTGTTTCTTGGAAACCACAATTTGGTACTCCAACCAAAAAGTTAATGAATGAATGTGGATATGCTTGAGAATTGACATTTCAAAGCACTGAAATATAGTTAGCCCAACTTCTTTAAAAGCATGGAGACTGAGAAAGAATTTTTGCTGATAATATAATGGTGGATCCAAACTTGTACTTCACCAATTGAAGCTGGAGAAAGCATTTTTAATAAATCATGGGTGGGGCCTTACTCTAGGACAAAGGACCAGAGCACCATTCCACATATAGCTTCACATACAGTTCTAGGCACACAGCTGCAGGGCATAGAAAATTACAGAAAATACCTGAGCAAACATGTGCCCTCGGGCTCTTAAAAAGGAAATTTAAGAGTCAGGCTTTTTTATTTAGGCAGTTTAATGCTGACAAAATAATATATTCTTTAAATTTAAATTGAAAGTTATGCTTATGTATGATATAAAATATCAAACAATGATTTTGTATATAGAGAAATATATATTTTGGGACCTGTTTCATTTCTCTATAATGTCCTCCAAACCCATGCATCCTATTGTGAATAACAAAATTTCCCTCTTTTTAAATCCTAAGTATTACATTATGTATACTGTCTTTTTCTGCTGATAAGTATATATTATTAAGCCATATTTTGGCTAAGGTGAGTAGTTCTGAACTAAAGATTAGAGAGCAGATATCTCTGACACATTTAAATATTTTACATATAAATTGCAACATAGGGATTATATGAAAATATTTTTCAAATTATTACAAACATTTATATTTCCCAACCAAGATTTATTTTTCTTGCATCCTTGATAAATTTTATTTTAATTCCTTTATTTATAGTAAACACTCACCAATGTCAGATGACATGTCATTGAGACTCACTCGGGTTTATAGTTCCCTCATCATTAAATATTCCACAGTACATTTTGGTTATTTCTTTGGTTTAGCTTTTGCTTTTATTTTCACTTTTTTTTTCTGCTTTCCTTCTTAAGTTTTTCTTTCTGTCACTTGTGCAAATTCATAATTTTGATTGATTTCCAGTCTTAAGAATGTTGGTTAAGTGTAGGAAAATACATTTAAATTTTCAAATGTTAATTTCTTTGAGGTTGAAGGACACATACTGCCTTCCTTCCTGTATAAAACCAGCCTCTGTGCCAGCATAACAGTATTGCTGATTATCATATTGATCCTACCTTTAGAATCTCTTAAGAAATATGAGTTGAGGTTACTTGGGTTAATTACTTATACATGTCTTAAATTTTATTTCTCCAATCCATACTCTAATCTCTTGCTAGAATATCACATTTAAAACACAAATCTCACTTTTTCTGAGATTTATATGTCTTTCATACATAATTTGTCCATGGGTCTTAATAGCCTTCCTACCTGCTTTTCCTTAGGCATTCTCCTGTGCATAGCTCCCAGTCCCCAGTCCCCCTGACTACATACTTTCTGCCACTTGTGCTAGTGTTCATTGTTCCAAATACACCTCAGTGCTAGTTCATCCTATGATCTCTAGTTAGCCTATCCTGAGTCCGCTTCCTGAAAAAGGCCAGGTATTCACCAGATCACCATCTGCTGTCAATATTTCTTCAGCCAGGGTTAGGCTCTGCTACCCATTTCTGTAGCTCTGTGCAGGATTTTTGTACAGCTAAGTATGCATGGGTCTTGTGCATGCTGATAGCACTGCAGTAGGTTCATATGAACAATGTCACAGTTGCTTCTAGGATTCATTTCCATTTTCTCTTGTACCACTTCCCTGGCTCGTACAACTGTTCCTCCCCTTATTCTGCAATGTTCCCTGAGGCCTGGGTAGGTGAAGCTGAATATAGGCAGCCTGTCCATGGAACCACACTATCTAGACTCATAATCTTCATGGTTTGGCCAGTCAGAACCTTTTGGATTCTTGACCTCCTGTTGCATGGAGGAGCTTCCTTGATGAGAATTAAGACTTTGTTTAATGCCTTCCTGGGTCCTTGTTCTATGATACTTAGACCTTATGTGTAGAGGTTGCATTGTAGATGTGTTGCCTAGGTATGAGCAGCTCACAGACCATATCTGTGCATGTCCTGTTGTGGGAATCTGTACTAATTTTTCTGGTGCAAACTAAGTTTCTTATCTGAGTGGTGACTGGGATATTTTTTTGTAAATATGAGGATACCTCTGTTTTAGTTAGTAACATGCTAGTTTAGCCTAGAGGTGTGCCAAATTTGGGGATTTCTCTGAGATTTATGACCTCTTCAGTTGTGTGTATCTGGCAATGTTTAGTATACCATACATGAATTTCCTCCCACTGAGTGGTCTTTAGGTCCAATTATTTAATCGTTGATTTCCCCCAAGATAAAAGTTCTGGAATGCAGTCAAGGGCTCTGACAATAGCCTGTGTAATTTGGGGAGTCTCTTAAAATACCCTGGCCAAGGAATCAAAAGAAGGTTACTCCTGTCTAGTTATGTCTGTTGATTAGTACCGTACATCTTTTTCATTTCTCCCTGTCTGCCACCTACTAGCCTTCTGTCTCAGGTTCCCTCTTTCCCTTTACCTTCTTGATTCATTTTTCTTTATTTGGTTCCTGCAGTTACATTAGGATATATGCTTACATATAATGTTTTGCTGCTAATATCCACAAATGATAGACAACATTTGTCATTTGTTTTTCTAAATCTGTGTTATTATGCTTTGCCTAACAGATTCTAGTTCCATCCATTTAATTACAAATTTCATGATATCCTCTTTCTTTTTTTGGGGGGGGGGTTGGTTTTCTTTTTGAGACAGGGTCTCCCTGTAGCCCCAGCTGTCCTGGAACTCGCTCGGTAGATCAGGCTGGCCTTGAACTCACAAAGATCTGCCTGCCTCTGCCTGCTGAGTGCTAGGATTAAAGGTGTGTGCCACCACGCCTGGCCTGATATCCTCTTTCATTACCACTGCATAGAAGTCCGTTTTGTAAATGTAGTACTTTTTCATTATTCACTCAGCAGTTGTGGGACACTTTTCTTCCAGCTCTTCACTATTGTGAAAAGAACGGCAATAAACATGGATGTGCAAGTATCTCTGCAGTAGGACGAATCTTTTAGGTGTAAACTTAGGAGCAGTATGACTGGGTCAAATGCAGGTATACTTTTAGTCTTTTAAGATTTCCTCATGCTGCTTTCCATATGGGTTGCAGGAGTTTGCAATCCCCCAGCAGTGAATGAGTGCTCCCTTTTCCCTATAACCTCTCCAGCATGTGGTATCACTTGATTTCCTGATCATAGCCAGTCTTACTGGTATAGGATGAAATCTTAAAGTGGTTTTAATTTGCATTTCCTTAATTACTAACAATGTTGATATGCGAACCACTTCCAGAAACCTTCTTGCTATTTCAAAATATGGAAGTAACCAAGGCCAAGAGGACATATGAATAAAGTGCCCCCTGCTCTTTCTTCAGGTTTCCTGTCCACCACCTAGCTTTCTTGGAGTTTTTGAAATAACAAATTATCTTTTCCTATGTAAACTGTCAGGTATACACTTTTCTACCTCAAATTCCCATTTGTGGAATTCTGCTTTACCTTTCTGCATCTGGGATTTCTCCTACTCTGAATTTCCTCAGTATTCTCCAAGAATCATTCTCTGAAAATTTTCTTCATTGGAGGGTTCACACACAAGTACAGTTATCCATTAGGAGGGAGATCTCATTTTACCCTTTCTAATACCTTCTACATCAGCAGGAAGCTTGGCAAAGAGCAAGCTCTTAGTTAATCTTGAACTCTTTGGTTCTTCTTCAAGATTGTTGTAGCAATCCAAAAACTTCTTCTCCCACATAAACTTTAAGAAATTGTTACTATATTTCTATAAAGTATAAGGTAATTTTAATACAAATCACAAGAAAGACATTTATCCTTATGATTTTCAGAATAGAACTAGTTTTGTTGTAATATCTGACTTTTTATTTATAATTATATTAATTTGAGTCTTTTCTATTTTTCTTTTAGTTAATTGACTAAGGTTAATCAATCTTCCTTATCTTTTCAAAGAACTAACATTTATGGCCATAAGGTTGTAAATGTTAAGTGTGTTAAAATTATTTAAACAGCATTTTAAAGGCTTAATATTTTCAGTTTCTATTTTTATTTATTTTTTTTAAGCTCCAACCACAGAATTTCTAGATGCACTAAGATTTCAATCTGGGGGCTGAAGATATGGATCAGTGATTAAAAAATTGGCTGCTCATGCAGAGGACCCTGGTTTGGTTCCTAGAAAGCACATGGAAGCTAATAACTACCCATAAGTCCAGTTCCAAGAGATTTAATGACCCTCTTGATCTCTATGGGCATTTTTTAATATAAATGCACTTATATACATGCAAGCAATATAACCATACACATAAAATAACAATAAATAAGTAAAAATGATTTCAAATTTTACTTATTCAATATTGTGGGGCCTATTCCATGATGGCTGAGGTGTAAGTTAGCTGGCTTTGCCCCATAACCTACAAAGCCCAGATGGAGGTGGAGCCACCCCACTCCCTTTGTGGATGTCCAGACTCCTGCAGCTCATCCTCTGGAGAGTGTAGCATAGGGTATAATATTCTTGAACCTGTCACCTCTAAAGCACACCTTGGTCTTGGGAACCAAATGGCACCTCTGCCAGATAAAAGCCTAATCTCAGAGAAACAAACAGTCTTGTAAAAGGTGCATGCAGACTTCCTTTGCTGTCTCACCCCATCCTTGCTAGGAGCCCACCAAAGGCACTATATAAGACCCTAAACTCCTACAATAAATGAGGTATTTGGCTACTTGAAGCCTGTGGCTCAGATTGTGTGATGGCCAGATGCCCCAAGAGGCTGGTGACCAGCAACTGGCTTGGAGGACTCCACAGAATATGATATGAATTAAAATTAAATATTATTTGTGTCTGAGAAACAATATACTCTTCCTTGAGTAATAAAAATTTTACTTAATAATCCAGATGTTCTGAAGACAGGTGTCCTTCTAGTGTGCTGCTACTAGACAGGACCCTCTGGATCACTGCCCAAACAGAGCAGAAGGTTGAATGAAGAGATTCTTAAGATGGATAAATTTTAAAGGGGGTTCACACTAAATCCTATCTTACTGAGAATTTAATCATAAATCTATATCTATATATTAAGTGATGTTCAGAAAACCTGTTTTATTCTTAATGTCCCTTTGTCTAATCCTTTAAACTTTATTAAGGAAAACAGAGAAAGCAGTAACATAAACTGAGCAATTAGTATTCTCTATTTCCTTGTATTTCTGATTTCTTAAGTTTGCTTTTAAAATCAGAATCATGTAGCACTCAATACATGTTTTATTCAAATAAATTCAGATTTGCCATTATACACTGAAATCTATCAATTTAAACTGCTCAAACTAAAATTATCATGGTACTAAAATATCCTAGCATTCCTGAGATTGAAGTTCTCTGTGTATAGCTGACATCATGTCTAATCTTTCCAACTTGATGAGATTTAGAATTACCATGAAAACATGATCTGGTAATGTCTGTGAGGGATTATCTAATTTAGGTAATCGACATGATGAGACTCACAATTAATGTTGGTGACAGGAGTCCTGGACTGAATAAAAACTTAGAAAGCTGAGCATGCACATCCATCACTACTTACTTCTAGTCTGAGTGGATGGTCAATGGCCAGCTGTGGAATGTTTCTGATATGAATCCCTGCCACATTAAACTGAGTCCTGTTTCCCCATACGACCTTTCCACAAAGGTAACATACATATGCTACTATTTAGCAGTACTGCAAACCATCTTAGTAGCTCATATTCTTAGACAACTGCCTTTCATATTTTCACAATTTGTGAATTATTGCATCATAACCTATATTACATATATTACATTTAAAAAATTCTCTAAGGATTAGAAATAGGAGATGTTCTATGTACTGAGTCAATATCTTTTTTAATTAATTTATTTTTATATTATTTTTCTTTATCAAATCTAGACCTGTGTCTCCCCCCCCATTCACTACCCCACCAGAGCTCATGCATTCTGTCAAACATGCTTTTCATCTCTTTCTCAGTCTTTCTCAATATTCTCCATGTGGAAGTTGACTGTTTTGAGCAGAAGTTCACTGTTTCAGTCAGTTCTTTGATGCAGTCCTTTCTGTTTTTGTTGTTGTTTCCAATATGCATAACTCCTAACTGCTTTGGACAAAAGCTCAAGGGCCCATGCACAAGAAACACAACTAGGTAATTGGCACTAGCATCCACAGATGAGGGATACCATTCGTCGTTTGTTTTTCTGGGACTGTGTTACTTCACTCAGCATGATGTCCTCTAGCTCCAGCCATTTTCCTGCAAAGCTCACAATGTCGTTTTTCTTTACTGCTGCATAGAACTCCATTGTGTAGATGTACCACATTTTTTCTATCCACTCAACAGTTGAGGGGCATTTGGGTTGGTTCCAGCTCCTTGCTATTGTGAAGAGAGCTGAAATAAACATGGCCGTCCATGCACCTCTGCAGTGGGGTGAGTCTTGGGGGTATATGCCTAGGAGTGGTCTGAGTCAATATCTTAACAGTTCTGGAATTATCCATAAGGTCACATAACTTCAGAAACTCAAAAACTCATGTCAGTATGTTAGTGATTCATATTTCTTGAGGGTACATGCCTAGGAGTGGTCTGAGTCAATACCTTGAGGGTACATGCATAGGAGTGGTCTGAGTCAATATCTTATGGAATTATCCACAGGGTCACATAACTTCAGAAACTCAAAAACTCATGTCAGTATGTTAGTGATTCATATTTCTTTTCCTGATCAAAATGTTGAAAATATGAGTCCCAAGAAACTTGATAAGTTACTGCAGCAGCTTGCTTAATTGTGAAATAAATATTTAAGCATTTGACAATCTAATTTTCAGATGATATAAACTTAAAGATGAAAACAGAATCAAAGTAAGAAAATAAAGCATGCAATTTGACATGAAAGAAATAACCTATAGAAAATATGATGCACCATTTAATATGGGGTATAATTATTAACAGAAATATGAAAAGATAGATTTTTAAATTTAATATGTATGATTTTTTTTTTTATTTCGGTATGTGTATCAATGTACTGTCTGCATGCAGGTCTGTGCACCTGTGTCGTGCAATGCCGCGGAGGTCAGAAGAGGGTCTCGGATTCCCCTGGAACTGGAGTTCTCCTGGAATTGGAGTTTCAGACGGCTCTCGGCCGCCATGTGGGTGCTGGGGATCGAACCCGGGTCCTCTGTAAGAGCGGTCGGCGCTCTTAACCGCTAGGCCATCTCTCCAGCCCCTAATATGTATGATTTTATTGCCCTCATGTAAGTATGCCTGTGCCATTCAATGCCCACAGATGTCAGAAGAGGATCTCAGATTCCCTGCAACTGAAGTTACAGACAATTGTTTGCTGCCATGTGTGTACTGGGGATAGACTCTGTGTCCTCTGAAAGAGGAGCCAGTGTTCTTAATGGCTGAGCCATCTCTCTAGCCCAGAAAAAAATAGGTAAAATTTTCAAGACTAATAATAATTTTAATTTGAATATTTAGCATCCCCAAATTTTGTTGTGATTCAGATTATCTTCATTTATGCATGTGCATGTAAGAGTGAAATAGAAAGCCAGATGTGGTGAGGCACACCTTAAATCCCAGCACTTGGGAGGTGGAGGCAAGTGAAACTCTGTGAGTCCAAGGCAAGCCTGCTCTACAGGGTGAGCTCCAGGCCAACTGTGACTAAAGGGAGACCCTGTCTCAAAAATTAAAAAAAAAGAATGAATCATAAAAGCTTCTCAATCCTTTTACATACCCTAAGTCAAAACAAATCCACAAAAATCACAGCCTTTGAGATGTAATTTTAACTCAGTGTGAGGGGAACCACCTTTGTGAACCTAGTATGTGGGAGTCTGAGGCAGGAAGATTGGTTATGACAATGAAAACATTTTCAAGCCATTGTAAGTGACAACATACTACTCTACATCAGAATACAGAAAGAAGAATGAGAGAAAAATGGAAGAAAATTCATTTCCACCATAAAGATTAAACAGTAAAATCAATTATGAGAAAGAGAAAGGCTTTGGGGTAGCAATCATGTTAGATATGGTAGAGAAGCATTATATTAGTAATCAACAAAATGTGTTCTCATAACATACACCTATAAATTTATTATAAAAATTAATGGATTGCTTAAAAAAATGAAATGCCAGAAAAATCAATACTAAATATTATATTCATTTTATGATAATTTGTAAAGTATTGTAAAACTCCTGAAAAGTTGTAAAGGTTAAGATATAATTCTATCATATTTTTATTTCTTTTTTTTTTCATGAGTCCAACATCTGACATAATTTTATTTCAATGTATGTAGACAGATATGGATTATGCATATATAATGTATGTAGAAGTTGATTATGATATATGCATAATGAACTTCTATATACAAAACTCATAACCCATAGATAAATAAAATTATATACCATCTATAAATTACTTCTCTCATTGCTGCAAACAACAGTAAAAAACAAAACAAAACAAGAACAACAAAAAAATTGACAGAAACAATTTCAAGTAAGAAGGGTTCATTTTATGCCCAAGGCAGATATTTGAGTTTCATCATCACTCATTTATGAATACTTTATAGAGGTTTTATGAAGAATTTCAAAAATGTGTTTTGAAGAAAATGAAATGAAGAATACTTATGTAGATAACTTTGAGACTAAACTATTATATCATTTATAGATCATACATTTATTTTATTCAGAAGAAACATAAAAATTACAGACCTTTAGGGACCTGGAGAATGAGGAACATGATATTGAGTAATAAACACAATCATCCAGGAAAAAAATATAGATACAATTTAGAAAAATGTTTTTATAAATAAGAAATTAGTGTCAACAAATGAAAACACAAAGACCTTGCAGTTTATTTTGCCTCTCTTCACATAGATTGTTGTTCCCATTATCAATTCTTGAACATAATCATTAACTGTTTAATTTTTCTCCTTTTTCAATTTACAGAGTATCATTGGGCTGGAGAGATGGCCTCGTGGTTAATAGCACCGACTGCTCTTGCAGAGGACAGGGGTTCGATCACCAGCACCCACATGGCAGATGAGAACCATCTTTGACTCCAGTTCCAGGGGAATCTGACACCTTCTTCTGACCTCTGCGGCATTGCACGACATAGGTGCATCAACCTATATGCAGATAGTACATTCATACACATATAAAGCAGAAAAATTACAGAGTTTCATCAACATGATGATAAGTGACCTGCATGGAAAAATGGAAGAAAGCCTTACAACATACTATTAATTTCCTTCCAAGTTTTTATTATTAGAATAATCTCCCTTTGGATTGGCCTCTCTAGATTTCCTGTGTTCTCTGAATCTGTGCTTGAGGAAACTCAAGCCAGTAGTGTAGACATGTCTCAGTCATTAAGAGCACTTGCTGCTCTGGCAGAGGACTCTAGTTTTGTTCCCAGAACCCATGCTTAACAGCTTACAACTGCTTATGAATCAGGAAGCCTTCTGACCTTCTCAAGTGACTGACACTATCACCAAACAGACCTATATGCAATGAACATATAATTATATTTTAAAAATAAATCCAGCTGGGCATGGTGGCACACGCCTTTAATCCTAGCACTCGGGAGGCAGAGGCAGGTGGATCTTTGTGAGTTCAAGGCCAGCCTGGTCTACAGAGTGAGTTCCAGGACAGGTGGGACTACAGGGAGACCCTGTCTTGAAAAGAAAAATAAATAAATAAATCCAAGGCAAACACAAAGCTTCCATTTAGATATGGACTAACAATCCAGTGTTTGTTGGCCTGAAGCCTAGTTCCAACCCAGGCATCAGACATGGTGAATTAGTGGGAGAAAATGTTGCCTTGTGGGGTTGTACATACATTTTTTTGAGAAATAATCTATTTTATTGTATTGTTGGTCTAATAGCCAAATCTTGATACACAACACTCAATATTATCTATCAAAATCAAATAGCCTCAGTGCATGTATTTTTAACCCTGGAATAAGTCCTTTCAGAATTTATGACTCAGAATAAGTTAAAAATGCATATTTCATATCAACTGCTTAACATCATTTAGAATCAGCAATGAGACAAATCTCTGTGCCTGAGAGGGATTTCTAGACTAATTGTGGTGCAAAGACTTATCCTAATTGTTGGTGGCACCATTTTTGGGCTGAGGTCCTGGACTGAATAAGAAGGAAATTTTAAGCTGTTCACAAGGATTCATCGCTCTTTATATCCTGGCTACTGAGGCAATGTGATCAGTGCCTTAGACACCTGCCATCGGGACTTCCCTGAGTTGATTTTTCCTTACACCGTAAGGAAAAATCAATTCTTCCATTCTTAAGTAGGTTTTCTGTGTATTTTGTCCCAGCAATGAAAAAACAAATAGCTAATACAATAGAGTAAAATATATTCATAATTCTTTGGAGACTGGGGAAAGCAATTTTACAGATTGATAAAAGTGAGCAATGTGGGTATTCTTGACTTAGGAAGCCAGAGTATATACAAATAAGATGTCATAGTTGAACTACCATAACCAAATTATTTTTCCAAAGGAGATAGCTATTGATTTGTATTGTTTTATTATTCTTTTTTAAAAGTTTACTTCTAATGAATTTTTGTGGATTTTATATATGTTAATCATATTTACATACCCCCCTTCCATATCTGCAACCTGCACGGCTTCATGTATTTTGTAGCATATGTTAAGGCCAGTTGTGTCAAGTTTGTGTCCCCAGATGTTCCTTGGTGTGTGTTCATCCACTGGAGACTGTTCAGCTTGTCTAGAATCACTTCATTAAAGAAGATCAATTCTCCTTCCAGCACGGATCACCTGGCAATAGTTTTCTTTCTTTTTTTTTTTTTTTTTTTTTTTTTTTTTATGAGTGGTCTTCTGCCATTTTCTCAAGTATGATACTGTTTTGTTTCTCTACTGAAAAATACACATGGAATATCTGTACATGAGTGGTTGTGCAGTGTTTAAGGCTATGTAACAAGACACACAGTGCTGTACAGGAGAAACCTCTCTTCAATTTGTTGGTCATGGTAGTCCAAGAGACTCACAAAATTACACAGGCTATTACCACTGTCCTTGATTAGTTCCCAGAACTTGAATGTAATACCCACTTGCTGAAGACAGGACATACTTCAAATACAGAACTTTGAGCAACAGAGCTGGAATTGACCTGGTAACATCCTCCCTGAAGACTAATTATCATATACTTAGAAGATACTATGCAAGCTGGTAAGGGAGAAAATCAAGGACCCAACCTTATCTTCACAGATTAATAACGGTCAGCAGTTTATTGTGGGTAATCAACAGTTACCTAATTAGACTTAAACCTCAATCAATGGGAGGAAACTCATGTGTGACACTGTAAGCATAGCCAAATATATATGACTTGAAAGGTCATATATCTTGCAGAAAATTATGTATCACATCCTTAGACGAATGTAATTTCTTACTATATGCTAAATAGGGATCCTTATATTTACAGAGAAGTATGCCCTCCAGGATTCATTAAGGAAGCTTCTTTTTCCAGCAAAGTGAGTTATCCCAGAATTCTTCAATTGGTAACACACAAAGACTATGTGCCTAAGAGATGCCCAACATTAAGTGACAGTGAAGGCTCGTCACCTAAGGTTCACAGAACATAGTGGAATAAGGTCTAGAGGGAATACGAATGCAGCTCTCAGCTCTCATCAGCAAAGCTTTCTCATGTAACAGGTGATGAAAACAAAAGGCCACAAGTGGCCGAAGTAAAGAGAGTAAGAGATTGGTGAGTGTATGTCCCTGAACAGGACTCCTATATTAAATTTTCCCCACTCAGGGCTCATTGTCTTTTAGGGAACATAAGGCAGAAAAATTGTAAGAGCCAGGGGAGGAGGCGCATGACCACATGGAAACAGAGAATTATGGGCTCCTGGGAGGTTGCTTATATGACCTTACGACAATGGTAACAACATGTACAAGACCCATAGACACTCATCAGTCAAAAATAGCACACTATTTTAAGCCCAACGCTCAGGAAGCAGAGACAGTGGAGTGTCTGTGAGATGTGTAATTGAGTTGCATGCCAGTAGGGGCTACGAGAAGTCCACATCTCAACAAAATAAAACAAAGGAAACAAAATAAGAACTAAAAATGAACTATAAAACCAAAAATTAACTTCAATTAATTCTACTCCACATAAAAAATAATTTCCCAAAGGACGACCTGGATATATCTTCATGTACCAAATTACTCCTGGTGTCTCATCTTTAAATTTCTGATACAGATAAAACATTGATATAATGAAACACTGTTTGGTACCTAGAACTTTGTTACATCAAAAGGTAACTTGAATAAAATACTCCTAAATATATGAATGCAGTTGGCAGGAAGTATGGTTTCATAAAGAAATATTGACTGGATGGCTTTGTTTGATAAGAATAGGAAGTCTTCACGCTGCATTTGGGCTGGTGCTGCGCCTCTTTGTGATGCTAGAGGTTAAGCAACAGCGCTACATTATATTGCTTGTGTATAACTGGGGCCGCCTGCCCATCACGGGCAGCCCTTTGAATCACCAGCTACAGGTACAAAAAAAAAAATAGGAAGTCTGTAATATTAATATGCTTTATGCTTATCAGTCCAGTTTACTTAGTTTAATTTTGTGATACGTATGAACAGATAGATAAATCAAGTAGCAAAATTAATATATTTAGGCCTGTATATTTATATATATTTAGAAAATTAATATATTTAGGCCTGTGTATTTATATATATTTAAACATATTTATTTGTTGAAAATCATGATTTTCTGTTTTAAGAAAAGTCAGAATGACGAAACATATATTCAATACAGCCATGAGAAATGTGATTTTATCATTTTTTAACAATCTGAAAACTAAAACAAGACATAATTTTAGAAATTCAGGGTATAAAGGAGATTAAGACTCATTGAGATGTTATGTATGAAATACACAAAATTCAATAAAAATAAACATAAAGAAAATATCAGGTTTATAAAGCTGATAAATCAATACATTGGTATTGATCTTTAAAACACTATGTCAGTGTTTCATAAGTAATTTTTCTTATGAAGCAGTCTGCCCAGCTCTTAAACTAGTCTCTGTAAATGACTGTAAAATATCTGTGATATACTGAATTTGGCTAACTATTATATAATTTCCAAAATTTGCTTAGTTCATTAAATTTAAGTCTAAAGGATTTATTAATTCCACTGTCTTTTGCAGCTGCCAAGGTCAAGAGGAATCTGGGAATGCATAATTATTTTCATTTATGCCTTCTGTCATGTAATGATGGATCAAGGTATCATCTTGTAAGTTGAGCCAGCCCTCATAACACCCCAAGTTTATTGCTGCCGTTCACCTAGATTTCTAAGTGAGCCTTGATAATTGTTTAAAAATGTATGCTATAAATTTACCAGATTGAATTTCTAAGGAAAAAATTAAAACACAAGATGAGCAAATCTAAGTGGTAAGCTGTGCTATGAAAAGTAAAGATCTTATAAGATTTTCTAGTGAAGTACCCCTAAAGAGCTAGTACATTGAAAGTTAGACCCTCTCATGATAGAGAACTGAGAATTCATTGGCCCTGAAATGTTAGCATCATCACTGGGCTATTGAGTGTATCATCTGAATGCTGAAACTAGATCACTGGAATATAGCTCTGAATTGTATATTTATTGTTTCCACTTGCCCCTTCCATTATATTCTCTCTCTCTCTCTCTCTCTCTCTCTCTCTCTCTCTCTCTCTCTCTCCTCCTCCCTCCCTCCCTCCCTCCCTCTATCTCTTGTCTCTTTTGAATACAATGAGAGCAGATACTCCCACAAAATATATCATCCCAGTGATTTTTGTCTAACTTTAGGCACAGAATAGTATATCTAGCTGACTTTGGACTGAAACTTCATAAATTTTAAGTTAATTTAAACCTTTCATCCTTTAACTTGTTTTTCTTTGTTTTGTTTTTGTTTTTTTTTTGTCCCAATGATATGAAGACTAACACAGCAATTAAAAATTAAACACATTATGAAATTTAATTTTTCAGAAAACATATTTCATGCATACTCATCTTACCATAATAAAGCAATGGATGTATAAAAGAGCATGGACATGTTTTCAAAATGACAGAAATGTCTTCTATTTTCAAGCACTTTTCTGTATCATCCATTTCAAAAGACTGCCTGTACACTTATTACCTTCAGAGCATTCAGGTTGATCTCATCATCATTCTTAGATCTTCTGTTTCACCTCATGCTTAATTTAATTGTTGAACATGCTTTTCTGCATGAAGATACACTGCAAACTTTCCTGTGAATTTCACCCATTACTTGAAGAATAAGAAAAAAAAATGTTACTATTGAAATCCGCATACATTTTCCCACCTTCCTCTATCCATTCTGGAAAGACATTATATATTCCCTGTCAATAAAATACTTTCATACAGTATTTGAGCATCATGTTTTCTCAGTTTTGAATTTTCTTAACATGGGGAAAACTGGTACTTTTAGCATGTAGGTTAATTCACTACCTTTCCATTACTTGCATATAGTAGAGAAGAAACTAAGTATTTCAATGGAAGAGGGATAATTATATTACAAAATGAAATGTTTGAATCATAACACATAATATTAGAAAATATCCTTCAAAATATATTACTTTTGACAGGTAAATAAAATGTGCCCTTGGAAAGTTTTTTATTGTAGGGAGTCTCTTACTAGTGTCCTGGCAACATTAATATTTGCATCAGAAGAATTCTTATGTCATTCGCATTCTACAAGTATCCATGAGTTTGAAGGAAAGATTCAAATTATAATTAAAATGTTTCTTACTTTTATTTTATCTTATTCAGTTTCTTTTGGAATTACTTCAAGCACAAGGTTAATTGTTCTAAATACAGGATGATTTATGGAGAAGTAATTTCAAATTGAAAAGTAAGAAATTGCCTGAAATGTCATTGTGCCCAGCAAGATGGCTTGACAAAATAAAAAAAAAAAAAAAAACATGACACCAAGCAGAAATGCTCATAACCACACACACTGCATAAGTAAATAATAAATAAATACTGTGACTCACTCAATGAAAACTTTTTAGTTAGTAAACATTTTTGAGAATATCCAAATTAATGACATACATACATAAGGCTAACAGAACACATTTCTGGAGTATCACCTTGTACAAAAGCAACACAACATGATATAGCTTGAAAAAGAATATCTTTCTAGTAAATGAGAGAAGCAACTCTTATAACAATGTACAATATTATATAATCAAAAATTTACTTGTGTTTTTATAGCAGTACTTTCTTGATGAAGTTTTTATAATTAAATGTTTATTATTGGCATTTGAGTGAAATAAAACTAGACTATAGTTTTTCAGGGTGTAAAATTAAATAATATAGTCAAATATGTGGGGGTTTATTTATAAAAATAATGTCCTTAAAAATTATTCTTGATGCATCATGAAACATTTGTCTATAATACTATATTCCTTATTTCTATAACTTTTAAATATTAATTTTTAAAAAATTTATATATGAACACAATGCATTCTCTCTTTTTTTTTTGGTCTTTTCGAGACAGGGTCTCTCTGTAGCCCTGGCTGTCCTGGAACTCATAAAGCTCTATCTGCTTCCCAAGTGCTAAGATTAATGCACCACCATGCACCACCATGCACCACCATGCTTGGGGAACACAATGCATTTTTATCGTATGCAGCCCACATGCCCTTCCCAACTCCTCCCAGATTGCTCCATGTCTTTTTCTACCCCATGTCCTTGTTTGATTTAGTTAGTTATTGAGTTTGATTCCATTGGGTCTAGTTAGTACTGCACATATACATCTGGGTATGGGGTATCCACGTGGCCATGAAGAACTTACCAGTGGTCACAATCTTAAAGAAAATTCAATGTAGCTCCTCCAGCTGCCATCAACTCCCAATAACCCTGTACCTAGGGGAAGTGTCTTGCAAAACTTTCCTGAATACACAATGGGGTTCTCTCTAGAGCCCCCATCTGGCCTGGAACTCACTATGGAGATCAGGCTGGCCTCTATCTCACAGAGATCTCCAGGCTTCTTTATCCCAAGTGCTGAGATTAAAGGAGAGTGCCACTACATCTGGCCATGCTGGAATATTTCACTTCCTCAGATCTTGTGTAGGTAACCAAAGCTGATTAAGTTCATGTGTGCAATGTCTATGCCAGGTCCCAAGGGCAACATTTCACAGGAAGCCACCCCACCCTCCAGCTCTTCAGTTCTTTCTCTCTCTTCTGCAACTTTCCCTGAGTATTGTGGGAAGGGAAGTTGACTCAGATCTCCCATCTATGACTAAGCATTTTCAGTAGCTGATTTTTATCACTTCCAGTACTAGTGGATCCTTATGCTAACCACTAACCACTGTAGTAGAAAACTTCTCTAACTAAGGTTGGTAGTGGTACAATTCTGTGGGTATAAACAATAATATTCAGAAGGCAGTTTATGACAGGGCCACTTAAGAAAACCATTGGTAAGTTTTTAATCAGGGGCTATAAACACTTTAGAAAAATGGACTTGAATTCCCTCCTGAGCAACAGGTCTTACATCTCATAAAGCGAATGACTGATTAATTCATAATCACTATTGTCCTGAATTGCACCAGTGGACTCATATTTCCTAGCAGGTTAGTATTGAAGCAATAAGCCCTGTTCTGCTCTGGGTAAGACTGTGAATGTCTTTTCTTCCCCAGCGTCTTGCATAACACATTCCACCATTATAAAAGTAAGCCAGGAAAGAGAGTTTACTCATCAATTCAAGACTGATTTCTCTGTGTTGAGCAGCACAAGGGTATAGTGCTTCAGCATTGGACAATAAGAGTAATGATGAAACTATCTATATTGTGGGTGTGTCTATAACATCTCAGACTAATCAGTAACAGAGAAGCATGAAGAAACCTTCCAAATTCCTACAATTTAAGGGAGTTAGGGAGTTTAAAAAGAATTTCCTGCACTGGTAGACTAGACTGCTCTCAGCAGACATCAACTGCTCATTTTGTTTAGCCTATCTCCTATCCCTCTTTCGTTCCTTCATTTTCCAGTGTCTAATTATACCTTTAGCTCCCAGTAGCCTCCTTCTGATCTTCCATATCATGTATGGTCTACTCTCTTTTATTATATATTTTTCCTGTACTGCAAGATCAAATTTTCCCAAGTAGCTTCTTCATTTTTGTTTTTATTTAATGCTTTACCTGCCCCTTAATTTCTCTATCAGCATCACTCCACTACCTGCTTGAATACTTCTACCATACTAGTCACCCTTTGTAATTTATTTTCATATAGACTTACTGTGCTACCTCATAAATGGATTAACCTTGAATGGCCTGCTTCTAAGTTCTAGCTTCTTAATTTGCTTCATGTTAAACATACACAATACAACATTCAAGCTAGGACAGCTATATGAGAGAGAACATACATGAGAAGGAAAGGACAATGGAACTGAACAGAAACTTATTGAAAGAATAGATACAAATGCCTAGAGAACGCTTCGAAGAGTGTTTGACAGCCTGTCACGAAAACTAAGGTGAAAACTATGTTAAGATTCCATTTCACCCCAGGCAGCATGGTCATTATCAGAAATACTAATTGTTATTTTAGGTTGGATTAGCAGAATCAGTATATTTTTCCTAGTTTTACCAATTTGCCTGCAAATTTCATAATTTCCTATTTCTTTTTTCCTTTATTTTATGTACATGACTGTATTGCCTACTTGTATGTAAGTTCACTTGTGCTGTTCAAAAGCTAGAACTTAGAAGCAGGCCATTCAAGGCTAATCCATTTATGAGGTAGCACAGTAAGTCTATATGAAAATAAATTACAAAGGGTGACTAGTATGGTAGAAGTATTCAAGCAGGTAGTGGAGTGATGCTGATAGAGAAATTAGGGGGCAGGTAAAGCATTAAATAATTATGACCTATAGGTCATAAGAGAGAGTCAGATCCTGGAAAATGAGTTACCGATAGTTGTTAGGCACCAGGTGGGTACTAAGAGCCAAGCCCAGATAATTTGCAACAATGCTCTTAACTGCTGATCCTTCTCTCCAGGCATGCTACAATGTGCATATACCACATTTTCCTTTTATCAGTTGATTGACATTTAGGTTAATTCCAATTTATCACAATTGTTATTAAATTAGCAAGGAACATTGACGTGCAATTATTTGGGAAGTAAAATATAAAATATTTTGGGAAGATCCCCAGAAGTGTGATAGCTGTGCCATACATTCACGAATGGCTTGACAAAGCTACTTTCCCATAAACAATGTTTACTTGTATTTGTATCACACCCATGAGAGGATTTTTAATATTTCTGATAATGACCACACTGTCTGGGGTGAGATGGAATCTTTGCATAGTTTTCATCTTAATTTTCATGACAGGCTGTCAAACATTCTTTTAAGTGTTTCCTAGGCATCTGTATCTATTCTTTCAATAACTTTCTGTTCAGTTCCGTTGTCCTTTTCCAGTCATGCAAAAACTTCACTATAATTTTCGTCTTTTTAATAAAAATATAATTAATATTTATAAATAATACTGATATAGATTCTTTCAGAATTTCATCTGACACAATTTGATCATTTTCTGAACAGTGGTCCCATCTCCTCTCAGACTCACCCCAGCTCTCTGTACTCCTACTTCACGTCCTCTATAATTTTTGAAGGCCTATCAACTCAAATTTGTGTCCCTGAAATACTCTTTGCTTTGGGTCAGTTATAGTTACTTTTTATGGCTGTGATAAACATCATGACCAAAACTAACTTTGGGAGGAAAGCTTTTATTTACCATACAGCTTACAGTTCATCTTGGAGGAGAAGGAAGGCAGAACTTAAGGGCAGAACCTGAAGCTGAGAACACAGAGGAGTGCTGCTTTTTGGCTTGCTTCCTTGGCCCCTGCTCAGCCTGTTTTTTTATTCAAGCTAGGATCAACAGGATAAACATTGTGAAAATAGCCATCATATCAAATGCAATCTACAGAGTGAATGCAATCCTGATCAAAATTCCAGACCTTTCTTCACATTTACATGGAGTCCCAATACCAAGTATAGTTAAGAAACCTGAACAAAAAGAATACTACAGGATATATAACCTTATCTAATATAAATAGTGTTACAGAGCCATAACAATATAAACAGCAACGTGTTTTTATTTTTAGTTTGTTATTTTATGTAGTGTGGGTGCTAGGTCTAGTGTATTTAGACCACAATTTTCTTTCATTATTTTCATTTCTTCTTTCCATTTCCAGATCTTCTTTCTTCTTTCAGTAGCAATGATTACAATATCCAGGATAGGACTAATCCTAGTAGAGTTGATATGTCAATTTCCTCTTTGAGGCTGGAGCAGTAAGATTTCAGACAGATTAGATCAGGCTAATCACAAAAGCTGGCATTCACTACTTGGTGTAGAAATCTGTGGAGACTTCATTCCTGAAGGAAAATTTCATGCAGTCCTAGGAAGGTCTGGTGTAGTAGGCCACAGTGGCCCAGCATCTGCAGTGAGGTATGTTTACACTGAGGAAGCAGGTGTTCCCCACTTGGTGAAGAAAGCTATGAGCTTTGAACAACATTGCATAAAGCTGTGTGTAGGCTCAGTGTCTGTAGCAGTTTACTAGGCTTAGTAGAAAATCCTAGAAGAAGCTGGAGTCCTGAGAAATGTTTTATTGAAGTTTATGAAAATAAATGAAAAAAAATATAAATGGACATATTTAATAAAGAAATATTTTCTTTATGTGAATATTGCTAGAAATCATTGTCTTCTCCATAAAGAACAATCTATTATCATTACATATGATACCTCTTATCTCTAAGGAGAATTCATTATTTTTTTCTGTTAAGCATTTAATATATGTCTTAAAATATGCAGTAATTTAAATATATCAGTGATTTCAAGTTATATGAAACAAAACATTGGCAATTTAAAATTTTTTATTTATATTTTATGTGTATGAATGTACTGTTTGAATGTAGGTTTGTGCACCCGTGTCATGCAATGCCGTGGAGGTCAGAATAGAGTGTCTAATTCCCCTGGAACTAGAGTTAAAGATGGTTCTCAGCTGCCATGTGGGTGGTGGGAATTGAACCTGGGTCCTCTGTAAGAGCAATCACCACTCTTAAACATTAAGCCATCTCTCCAGCCCCTGGGCAAATTTTTTTAATTAATGAGATTCTTTGACAAAATTTAAGTTTTAGAAAAAAAACAGTATATTAGATATGATACAAAATATTTATAAAGAATAGTTAGATTATTTGGTTATAATTTATCAAATAGTCTATATTTAAATGTGTCATTAGCACACATTACATTGACATATGTGGGAATATAAACTGTCTTTTTAGAGGTTGGGGGTCGGTTAGTTCTTAGAGTATATGTCTCATGTGCCTAAGGCCTGATTTGGTTACTTAGTATTGCAAGAATTATAACAATAATTAGAAAAATTCTACGCATCCTCTTTTTGTGATTGACTCCAACATTATTTCTACTTCATCTTCCATGGTCATCCTTGTGTCTGTGAAAATTGTGAAAATGACCATTATACAACAAAAAGAAAAATAAAACAAAACAACAGAAAACAATTCACAGATATAATCCAATCCAGATAAAAAGCCTCATAATAGTTTTCACAGAAACCAAACAAAGCATCCTAAAATACATACAAAGCAAAAAAGACCACCACTGTTAGGATTGCAAGCTTGTGCAACCACTATGGAAATCAGGGTAAGAACTCTTAAAAGCTGAAAATATGTTTAACATATGATCCAGGTATCACATTCCTTGACATGTAGGGATACTTGTTCAGCATTGTTTGTTACTACTCTTTTCATAAAGAATTCGAAGATGCCTAAATGTCCCTCAACCCATTAATACATAATGGGATATGGTACAATTTCACAATGGATTGCTATTCAGCTATAAAGAAAAACAAAATCATAAAATTTGCATGTAAATGAATGGAACTAAAAACTGTTATATCAAGAGAGATAACCCATACTCAGGGAAGTGTGGAATTATTTTTTATCTCATTTGTTGATCCTATATATAAATCCTGGGATTTGACTACATAGGCTGATGTTTAAGTGCAGGAGCCAAGAAAATAGAAAAGAGTCATAGAAAATAGAATAATTTGCTGAATGATGAAAGTAGAAGAAAACAGAAAACTGGAGTCATCAAGGGAGAATTGGGATAAATGCAGTAAATGAGCTGTGCTTTAACTGGGGAGGGAGATACACTAGATTAGAGAAGACAAAGATCAATTATCCTTAGGTGGTTTGAAAGTCAAAGTGAAATGCATGTCTAATAAGCTTATAAGCCTACTGATAATACTCACATAATATAAATGTGAGTGCACATGTGTATGTGAGGGCACCATGCCAAAAATCACATTGCCAGCATGTATAGAGAAGACATAGATCCTAGAAAAAATCCTATTGTTGCCATATCTCTAGACAAATGAATTTTCTTACCATATGCTAGTTATGCAAACCAAGTTCTGTAAAATTAATTTCTGGTTTTATAAAATTTAAAAGTTGTGAAATCAGCTTATATGTGCCATAATTATGGTGCTTCATGCTATCTAGTAATTAACATTCCTAATCTTTTTAAATTTTTTTTTTATTTATTATTCCTTATGTGTATGAATGTACTTTCTGCATGTAGTTTGGTGCACCCCTGTTGTGCAATGCTGCAGATGTCAGACGAGGGTGTCGGATTCCTATGGAACTGGAGTTAAAGATGGTTCTTAGCCGCCATGTGGGTGTTGGGAATTGATCCCGGGTCCTCTGCAAGAGTAGTTGGCGCTCTTAACCACTGAGTCATCTCTCCAGCCCAATATTTCTAATCTGATGTTGCATTTGTGATGAATAAATTATCCATATTTTACCAAACAAAATATACATTAAGTTAAACACATATAAATATAAGGTAATAGTAAAAACATCAAATACCAAAATGAAAAAATAATCACAGTGCCAGGCAAAGGAAATCTGTCTTCTCTTTCTTTGTCAAGGTAGCTCAGGAGATTCCTAAAATAACAGTCTATTGTCACAACCATTGATTTATTCCAAAAATTGAAGGGAAGACTTGCAATAGTTTGGACACATGACTTGGGGCAAGTGAGGTGGACCTTAAATATGTCTTCCCTCTGAAGATCAGTTCTCATAATATCTGAAGATATTAATATTAAATGCAAGCTGTCAAGGGTGATAATTAATTAATCTTTCTGTTGACATTATTATTATTATTATTATTATTATTATTATTATTATTGTTATTGACTCATGGTCTACCTATAGCCTCAGCTGTCCTGGAACTCTTGTAGATCATGCTGGCCTTGAACTCATAGAGATCCTACTGTCTTTGCCTACCAAATGCTGAAATTAAAAGTGTGTGTCACCATGTTCTACCCAAGGCCCAATCTGTTGAGTTTTTTTTTTTTTTGTCTTTTTTCAAGACAGGGTCTCCCTGTAGCCCCAGCTGTCCTGGAACTCACTCTGTAGACCAGGCTGGCCTTGAACTCACAAAGATCAGCCTGCCTCTGCCTCCTGAGTGCTAGGATTAAAGGCGTGCACCATCATGCCTGGCAAACATCTCTACAGTGTATTTTGATCATATTCAGTCACCTTGTCCATCTCTCAGGACCAATCCTATCTCACTTATATCCTTATTCCATGTCCTTTATTACATTTTTAAAAGTTCCACTACGGCTAATGTGTGTTCTCCAATTGGTGCTGCATGTGTGTATGTACCCTGGAGCATCTTCAATCTACTCAGCAACACAACCTGAAAAATGATTCTTTCTCCCATCAGCCAAAATTTTTGAATTTTTGACATACAACTCTGGGCATGTCCTCTTCTTTCTCTCCTCTAGACTCAAGTCAAAACTATGTGGCTGTCAGTGGCCCACTTTTGGCATAATCCATTAGAGTCTCAATGTCCGGCACATGGTTTACTAATTTTTCTTCCTGAATTCTCTTCATCTCTCATATTGTTTCACTATTTTTTCCAAAAGAATTCCTTAGTAATAATGTCACTGTAATTCATGTTATGAAGTACACATTGTTTATTATTATCTTACATAGTTATTACCAAAATGTGATATTATTTTTATAAATTGTTTCTTTCTTTCTTTTTTTTTTTTTTTTTGTTTTTTTCGAGATAGGGTCTTCCTGTAGCCCCAGCTATGCTGGAACTCACTCTGTAGACCAGGCTGGCCTTGAACTCACAAAGATCCCCCTGCCACTGCCTTCCAAGTGCTAAGATTAAAGGCATTTGCCACCACGCCCAGCTCAAAATGTGATTTTTTAAAAAAATATTCAATCAATACTTTAAAAAGAGCCTATATTTCTTGAATTGCAGGTAATTTTTGATGCAAATTTGCATTGTATTATGGTTAATTTAGGTTAAAAAGGCTTCCTCTCAAATAGTTATAATTATTATAATAAAAATAATCAAAATCATAGTGAGGCCTTGGGGGGGGTACTCAGATTCCATCCTTGCTTGCTAGGACCACCCGGAATGCGGATAGGAGCTGCTCCAGTCAGGTAGAACTAAAAACAGATTGACTCTTTGGGTGCGGGACAATTGATTTGCTGGTTTGTGGCAGGGGGGGGGGGGCTGGTGGCCTGCAGGCCTAGGTCTGAGCGCTAAACCCTTGCAGGGTTTGGCTGCCCGGCCAGGTCACACTTCCCCCTTGCAGCCGGAAGCCGCTCTGGCTCTGGTGCCATAGTGAGGACGTGTTTGTGTGGAGGGGGCTCATATTCCTGCCTTGCTTTCTAGGACCACTTGGAACGTGGATAGGAGCCTGGCACCGCTCCAGTCAGGTACTGGACTAAGTCAGGCATATCCCCCCCCCCCAAATTGAGAAGAGAGTATCCAAGTGGATTTTTGGGGGGAACCCTCAAAACAGGAAAAGAAGAGTGACTTAGCAAGAATGAAAGCATGAAGAACATGGAGCAAAGCATTCCCAGTGTTAAAGGACTATGGATGCCAACCCAGAATACTTTACCCAGCAAAAATGATGATTATAGTTGAAGGAGAGAAAAAAATATTCCATGACATAAACAAGATGATAGAATACATGTCCGGAAAACCAACTCTCCAGAAAATACTTGAAGCAATTCAAAGGGCAGAAGACAGGAGCAACTATCCTCAAGCTCCTAGGAAAAGAAACTAAGAAAAACATAACCATAGGAGTAGAATCAGAGACTAAAATTCCAAATGGATAATAAGATGAAAGGAAGCAACATCCATCTTTCAATTATTACCTTAAATATTAATGGGCTAAACTCCGCAATCAAAAGGCATAAACTGGGTGAATGGATTAGGAAACAAAATCTATCTATATGCTGTCTACAAAAAAAAAAAAAAAAAAAATCTCAATTTCAAGGATTGGCACCAACTTAAGGTGAAAGGATGGAAGAAAGTATTCCAAGCAAATGGTACCAAAAAGAAAAGCAGGTTTGCAAAATAGAGTTCAGAGCAAAAGAAACCAAAAGAGACAAAGAGGGCCATTGCATCTT